>JAABKJ010007545.1:281597160-281646241 GCA_011634705.1 Andricus grossulariae | reverse complement strand
ATAAAATTATCTTTTTTAGTTCAAAATTCGTTTTCTTTGGTAGTAATTAATCTTTTTCTTTAAAAATTCATCTTTTTGGTTAAAAATTCAATATTACAGTAGAATAGTTATCATTTTAGTGGAAAATTTCATAATTTGGTAGAACAGTAATTTTTTTAGCTGAAAATTCAACTATTCATTTTCGTTTTAGTTGAAAATTAATTTTTTTTAGTTCAAAATTTCAACCATTTGGTTGAAAATTTGTCTTTTCAATTTGAAAATTCAACTGTTTCGTTAAAAATTCATGTATTTTGTTGAAAAATCGTCTTTTTTAGTATAAAATTAATCTTGGTTAAAAATTCAAATATGCCAGTTAAATATTCATCATTTCAGTTGATTTTTTTTTCGTTGAAAATAAAAGTCCTTGGTTGAAAGTTAAACTCTTTTGATAAAACTTTTAAAATTCAACTATTACTATTCCAGCTGATTTTAGTTGAAAATTCATCAGGTTGGTAGAAGATTAATTTTTTAAACTGAAAATTTAACTATTCCATTTTTTGTTGAAAAATGATCTTTTTAGTTCAAAATTCAACTATTTGGTTCAAAAATGGTCTTGTTAAGTTGAAAATTGAACTATTTCGTTGAAAATTAATTTATTTTGTTAAAAAATCGTCTTTTTTGGTAGAAAATTAATCTTTTTGGTTGAAAAATTAAATATTCCAGTTAAATATTCATCATTTTAGTTCAAAGTTTACTTGTTTTTTTTTTGTTGAAAATAAAAGTCCTTGGTTGAAAGTTAAACTCTTTCGATTAAACTTGATCTTTTTGGTTTAAAATTCATCTCTTATGGTTGAAGATTTTTCATCTTAGTTGAAAATTCATCAGTTTAAAAGAAAATTTATTTTTTTAACTGAAAATTTATTTATTCCATGTTTGTTTGAAAATTGCTCTTTTTCAGTTCAAAATTAAACTATTTGATTGAAAATGTTGTATTTTTTAGTTGAAAATTCATCTGTTTAGTTGAAAATAAAACTATTTGGTTAAAAGTTAAACTCTTTGGTTAAAAATTCATCTTTTTGGTTAAAAATCCATCTACTTCAATTAAAGATTCATCAGTTGAATTAATAATTGATCACTTTGGTTGAAAATTTGTTGCTTTTTTTGTGGAAAATTAATTTTTTTAACTGAAAATTTAACTATATCATTTTTGGTTGACAGCTGATCTTGTTAAGTTGAAAATTCAACTATTTGATTGAGAATTCATGTAAATTTTTTTCACCAAAAGACACAAAATGAGGGGGTGAGACTTTAAAAAATCAGAAAAATAATTTTTTTGGACACCCTGAATAATAATTTGATGTCCTTTCGCCTCACCAGCTTTCTGCTCATCTTGCAGTTGAGATATTCCCTGTAAAATTCGGCAGTCATTGGACACCAGACTTCCGCACACTGAACCCTTGCGATAAATCCTCTTCTTTGCAATTCTAACCAATTAGCTTCGTAGAGTTTCGGACCAATCAAAAAGTTTAAATCTGCGATTTTGTCGTCCTCTCGCAGTAAAGTAGCTGTGAGTCCCAATTTGCAATGCGACTGAACAAGAGTCAAGACTCTTCTGAACATCTTCGCTGGTATGGAATGCACTTCTGAAATTATGAGATCAAAAATAAATTTAATAAAATTTGAATTGAATTTTTTTTTTTAATTTAAATTTAATTTAATTAAGGATTCATCAGTAAATGGCTTCAAACGGTCATTCAAAATCAGTGTTGGCTAAATTACTTTTTTTGAGTAACTAGTTACAGTTACTAGATAGAGTAACTTCAAGTTACCTAAAAAGTTACTTTTTTCACTTCCTCAATTTTATAAGTTAAAAATCAAAAAAACAACTATGATGATAATTCATAAAAACTGAATTAAAAAAGAAATAGGCATTAGTTAAAGTAAGATTTTTCAGTCATATTCTTTAACGAAACATTTGTATCTTTAAAGAAAAAATATGACACTTTTTTATCGGAAAAAAATGAATTTTTAAGCCAAAAGGACGAATTTCCAACAAAACTTAATTTTTAAACAAGTAGTTGAATTTTCTAGCATTTTCAAACAAAAAACACGAATTTTCAACAATAAACTTAAATTTCCAACGAAAAAGTTAATTTTCAACTAAATAGTTGAATTTTCTACCATTTTCAAACCGAAAAGACGAATTTTCTACAAAAGAGTTAAATTTCCGACAAAAAAGTTAATTTTCGACCAAATTTGGACTTTCTAAAAAAATACTTAAATTTTTAACAAATAAATGAATTTTTAACCATTTGGATGAATGTTCATACCGAAAATTATAATTTTCCACAAAAAAAGTACATTTTCAACCAAATAGTTGATTTTTCTAACATTTTCAAACCAAAAAGACGAATTTTCAACAATAGACTTAAATTTCCAACAAAAAAGTTGATTTTCAACCAAATAGTTGAATTTTCATACTGAAAACATAAAATTTTCAACAAAAAAGTTACTTTTCAACCAAATAGTTGAATTTTCAACCATTTTCAAACCAAAAAGACGAATTTTCTACAAAAGAGTTAAATTTCCGACAAAAAAGTTTATTTTCGACCAAATTTGGACTTTCTACCAAAATACTTAAATTTTTAACAAATACATGAATTTTTAACCATATGGTTGAATTTTCATACCGAAAATTATAATTTTCAACAAAAAAGTTAATTTTCAACTAAATAGTTGAACTTTTTACCATTTTCAAACCAAGAAGACGAATTTTCACCAAAAGAGTTAAATTTTCAACAAAAAAATTAATTTTTAACCAAATAGTTAAATTGTCTACCATTTCCAAACCAAAAAGATGAATTTTCTACAAAAGAGTTGATTTTCAACCAAATATTTGAATTTTCCACCCTACAAAAAAATCGAATTTGAAAGAAAATATTTATATTTTCAACGACAGATGAATTTGCAACTAAAATTATGAATCTTCAACCAAACAACTGAATTTTTAACAAGGTAGTTCAACTTTCAACCAAGTAGTTTAATTTTCAAATAAGTTAATTTTTTAACAGTATGTTTGAATTTTCAACAAAAATTTTCGTTATTTTTTAATAAACTAGTTGAACTTTCTACCAAAGCACTTGATTTTTAAACAAAATACATGAATTTTCAATCATAATTGATGAATTCTCAACGAAAATTATAATATATAGTTGATATTATTTCAACCAAAAATCATTTCAATTTGAAATCAAAAACCGTTGAAATCAACCAAAGAGATAAATTTGGATACGAAAAAGCTGATATTTGAATTAAGATACAAAAATTCCACTGAGTTGTTTAATTTTCAAGCCAAAAAGATGAATTTTTTACAAAAAAGTTGCATTTTCAAACTGAAAATATGAATTTTTAACAAAAAAGTTATTTTTTCAACTAAGTAGTTGAACTTTCTTCAAAAATAGTTGAATTTTTAACAAAATACATGAGTTTTCAACCAATCAGTCAAATTTTCAACCAAAACAGATGAATTCTCAACGAAAAATATAACAGTTGATATTACATATTTCAACCAAAAGAAATTAATTTTTTACGCATAACTGACCAAACCTCTCTTATGAGTTACAAATAACCTAACTTTTCAGTAACTTAGTTACTTGTAACAAATCACTACCCAACTCTGGTTCCAGCCTCATTTTCTGACATTCTAGTAAAACAGTTACGCACTTTTCACATAGAGACTGTATATTACCATTTTTTTAAATCATAGTTCCTTTGAAGGCCCAAAAATGGAACTCAAGATATCTTTAAATTATTTAAAAGAATAATAAAATATTTAAACAATATTTCTGAAGTCATCCTAGAACGTTTCTTATGAGAAATTATGTACAGAACTGAGAACGAAGAAACATATTGTTCAACGGGGTAGTTTTATAAGTTTAACGGGAGTATTCCATCACTGGCACACATTTTAATCTTTACAAGGTCATTTTTAATCATTCAAGGCTGAAATGATCTAAGTTATATGAAAGAAGCACATTTTTAATTTCAAAGTAAGTATTCTGAATAAAATAAGGGTAAAATTATTTCCAGGGATGCCTACCATAATTTTATTGTCATACTTATTGCTTTTATGTAAATCATTTGTTATTTTTATAAAAAATTGCACAATTATTTTTACACTAAATGAAAGAAAATTGGGGGATAAGGCAATAAAAAAAAAACTACTTTATTTTTTTTGGGTCACCCTAATCTCCATACTGATTCTTTCCGCCATCAATAATCAAACCGTACAAAAATTAAAGAATAATATTATGATATTGCGTTCAGTGTTTGTGTTTAAATTCGCTTGCAACCAAAATATATTCCACCAGATAAGAAACATTCATGTCATTAAGCATATATTTACGAATTTCAACACACGTCTAGACTTATCTCTATGAACTTACTCCAGGATTCCTTACAGTAAAAAGTAGGTCACCGATAAGCTTTTATCTCCCTCTACTTATTTTTTTATTCAAGCTCAAGTTTTTTAATGATTCGAGTGAATAAATACTTGTATCACCTCACCTAATAAATTATACTGTTAATCTAAATCAAGCAAACTAAATTGCAGGTGAAGCTTGATCGCAAGAACCTCAAGTTCCCGAAAATGAGTTTCAAGGGTTCATCTCAGCCCACGGTGATACGGAAACCGACTGAGAATGCGACTGAGAATCCATCCGAGGATCCGCTGGACATAGAGCCAGAAATTTACCAGAAAATAATGTCCAGTTATGACAATTGTCGTGAGCAGCAGTCAAAGAGGTTTGAAGAGAAGGCGAAAAGATCTGCACCAAAGTCTACTTATTATCACAACAACGAGAAGTCAGAAGTTTCAGATGCAAAATACGCGACTCCAAAGTACGTGATAACCCATCAAAGCGACCTGGAGCTGGAAGAATTCAGGTACAGCAAAGACGCGAAGATACATTCCGCGATTCCAAAAAGGCTAGTCGTCGTGGTTGACTTGCCTTTACTAAAATCGGCCAATGATGCAACCCTGGATGTTCTCGAACGCTCTCTAACCCTGAAAAGCGAGAAGCCTGCGAAGTATCTTTTGGAATTGCCTCTCCCTTATTCGGTCGATGGTGACAACGGAAACGCCAAATTCGACTCAACGTACAAGAAACTAACCATTACATTACCTGTGATTCGTAGAAATTTAACTTTGGGAGACCCAAGAGAAGACAGCGGAGTTGATACTGATCACGGCAGTCCTCTCAGGGATGAAGAAGATTCTAGGGATAATTACGATAATATTGATAATACAAGCACTGAAAATGATTCTTCCAAAGATTCCGATTCGAGGCCTTTGATCGTCGAGTTAAATAGCGAAAGTGAAGTGCAAGTTAACGAATGCGAAGATACGGCTTTAAGGACTAAAGCAAGTGCGGAGTTAGCGAATCATTTCATGAACCCGAATATCAAGTATTCTATTCCAGCATTTACTTGCAACGTGTACGATAACATTCTCGCGATGACGGTTCATGTCAAGAACGTGGATTCGGAATCGATTTGCCACAAGTCCCTAGGTGGGAACTCGGGAATTCACGTCTTGTTAACTTCAGTGGGCGCGGGTTTCTTTCCAGTTTACTATTCCATTTGTATTAAGATAAGTGAAGATTCGGTTGATCCGAATTCCCTTACTGTTGAACCGTGGGATAACAACGTCGTTATTACCGTCGCTCTAAAGAGTACGGATTTTAGGAGGTACTATGTCGGAATTGATGAGGAGTTCATGGAATCAAAGGAATTTTCTTCGGCGATCTCTGTCAAGAACAAACTTCAGGAACTTATGGTAACAATTGAAAAAGCTTCTTAATTCTTCTTTAGGATCATTTGTTTTATCGTCCGTTTGTTTAATTTTTCAGGAGGAGCCGGAGGAAGAGACTGATAAAAATATTGATGTTGTGCGAAATGGTGATGAAGTCGTCGTGAATATACGGTCTAATCAAATTGATACAGACGATGAAGAAGAGCTTGAATCACAGAAATTGTCTCCTACCCAACAAGAAAGGAAACGTATTTCAGATCAGAGCAGGTCCATTTCGGAAAGTAGCGGCGACGAATTGCCAAATAGTGATGGCAGTACTCATAGGTCGAAAGGAATTTTAAAATCACGGAGAAGCCAATTTTCACGATCTGTCTCTGAATCTAGTATCGATGACAGTTCTGCCTTGGCATCCTCGGTTAATTTGCAGTACGATTCTGTCCCGGAAATGAACTCGGAATCTGAAAGTTCTAGTTTGAAGAAGACTGTCAGATTCAACGATGTCGTCTCTCGCCAACTGTACAGGTATTAATTGCATTCTTTGCCAACTCGTAATGTGGGACAAAAAAAGTATACAAGTGTACATCAACACGATTTGATTCGATTTTGATTTGAGTAGTTTTATTGAAACACAGCAGTGCAAGACACTGGCGAAAAAAAGTGTATTTCGTGCGATCAATTTCTAAAAGCAAAAAATTGTTAGTTTTTAATGAGCTGAATATACTGTTAATTTTTTTTTTATCGTATAATATCTTTTACCTCTTCAAGCGTGTTGAAAATGGAAAAAAGTTAAATTTACGCATAAAATATATGAAAAAATGAATTCTGACAGCCACACATTTTTTTTATATATGTAGAACTATATGCCTAAAGAATTTATGGAAATACCTCTTTAATATTAAAAACATATAAAAAATTAAAAACTGATAAAAAGTTTTTTTTTTTATTTGAGTTTTATCTTTTTTGAATTCCGCGCATAAAATTGCAAAAAAAAAGTTGTATTTTATTGCTGAAAAAAGACGGTTACATAAGGACCATATTTCAATCAAGAGCTGAGATGTCTCGTTTCCGAAACAAGGCGGATTTTACTTAAAAATTGTAGTTGTTAATAATTAATAAATTAATTATTGACTTATAATTTATTTTCGAAGTAATTTTCTGCACGAAATTCAATAAAATTAAAAAAAAATTCCTATTTAAAATTTTCCACATTTATTTATTACCGAATAGGTACTTCCATACATTTTTTACGCATATAGTTCTACATATATAAAAAATTAGTGACTGTAAGAATTCATTTTTTCATATATTTTATGCTTAATTTTCATTTTTTCCGTTTTCAATATGCTTGAAGAGGTAAAAGATATTGAATGATAAAAAAAACAGTATATTTAGCTCATGAGGACTTAACAATTTTTTGCTATTAGAAATCGATTGCTAGAAAGGGTCTAGCGGGTTAAGTATGGTAAAAATGCCACCAAGGCTTTTTGGGTCCTAATACTATCTGTGGGTAGCCTGTGGAGGTGGAATACGTTTCACAAAGTTACAGCCCCCTAGATTGCATATTAACCCTACTACCCCTAATAATGTAATTTTCCAAATTATTATTTTTTCTCTGTATATATTGTTTATTTTCAAACGACAAAAATTCAGGGAAAAAGGCACGTTGGAAAGCATATATAGAAAAAGGTTTGATTTCACAGGAACACTAACAAATAAAAGTGTGGAGTCCGAGAGACTAAAAACTCCAACTTCCTGTTTTTGATGCGCTGAATCCGAATCCGCCTATGATTTTCGTTTTATTCCATCAGATCCCTATTTTTTTATAACTCTAAAGAAAAGTGAAAAATCTGGGTTTCTGTAAATATGTGAATTACGGAAAAGCCAATTGCACCACTCGGTTCAACGGAACAAATAACATAAAATTCAGGTATTGGACCATTTTTTTCTTGACTCAATTTGTTATGTACATAGTATAGATAAATACGGTAGCAGGTGTCACACTACTGTGTTGTTTATTAAATATGACTTTTAGGACACTCTTCTGGTAAAATAAAGTGGTGCAAATAGTTTGTCTGTAGCTCACATATTTAAAAATAATATCAGGATTGTCCATCATTTTTTGGGTTAATAAAAAACTGGGATCTGATAGAAGAAAACGGACATTGAATTTGGATTCAGTACATCAAAAAACAGGAGAGGAGAGAGTCTTGGTCTCGCGGACATGAAACTTATTTTTTGATGACCGTTTTTTATTTGCTTAATTAAGTGATTGATCAATATTATTTGTACTTAAAATAAAAATTGTCGTTGTTTTCTCTGAAACACAAAACAAATGGCATCTTCATTTGTTCAGTATTAACATTATATTGAGTCAAAATTAAGCATTGCAATTCTCTTGTTATCGAAAGGATTAATCACTGAATCCATTTTGGCGTATTGGAAAAGAATACCTAAAATTCTTAACTTTTGTATAAGCCAAATATATACTGCACATCTAGTACAAGTTTTCGAGGCGTGACATTGCAGGTTGTCTTCCTGAAGTCGTCGCAGAAAAAATTAAGCGCTCAGGCATAAAAAAATAAGTTTAATGTTCGCGAGACTAAGACCCCCCTCCCCTCCTAGTTTTTTTATTATCCAAAAAATGAACAATCCTGATATTATTTTTAAATATGTGAATAAAACGGACACCAGAGGCGGATTCGGAATCAGCTCATCAAAAACAGGAAGTTGGGGGTTTTAGTCTCTCGGACTCCATACTTTGATTTTTTAGTGTTCCTGTGAAATCGTTTTTAATTTTTTTCACCCTGGTGCATCAAAGATATTATTATTATTATTATTATATCATTAAGCCGTTTCCCTTTCGGGGTAGGCGTGAATTGCTCGGTTGGATAGTTATATATATATATATATATATATATACCTATATGAATATATATGTGAATATATACCAATATGTAATTATAGAACTCTGAATTATGCAAATACAGCGTTATGTTATAGATAATTATGCTTTGAAAGGTTTGGTTTGGAAGAAGCCATTTTTTTCGGTTCCAACAATAATTTGGGTTTCTCAACAAACCATTTTTGTTAAACCAAAGCAAATTCTTTTCAATGGTTTGTTAAAAGCAGCAAAACTTTGGTAGAACAATATGAAGATTGTCTACTTAGCCTACTTGAAGAATCTTTGGTGTCGCACAGTTTTCCTTTATGTGTTTCTCCGAAGAGCAAATCTATATCAAAAATCCAAGAATTTTGGACCCTTCCACGCCCACCTGGAAAACTTCTTTTATGACCCGAACATCTGTACTGCACCGAAAACCATTGATGTGAATTTTGTTGCATCGCATTTTGAACAATGAGCATTTTCATCGTACCTTTATGTGCTGTCTTATGTTTGTTGGAACTCAAAACAGCGAATTCAGAGTGCTTCTGATTGTTTTAACAGGGTTTAACTTTTGATTAAGGAGTAACAATGAATTGAAAATTGTATAACAAGATAAAGAAGAGACCATATACATTAAAGGATATACAATTTCTCTATCTTCATACTGAAGTACGAGATTTTGTTTCTCATGTCTTCAAATCAAGCCTTGAAGAATAATTTTTTTACTCTTTAAAGTTGACTGCATTTTCAATATTTCCCTACTTCGGTCATAGCGATTGCGCTCTGTGAGAGAAGTGAGAGGGGAGCGATCGTGCAAGTGGTAGAAAGAGAGGGAAGGGGCTCTCTTATATAGAAGTGCAGGTGAGGGGCGGAGACCAGTCGGCTTGGAATCGTTCTGTGTGGGAGACGAAGCTTGTCCAACCAACTTTTGCACCTATCCTAACAACGTCTCTCTATTTCCCACAATGTCGAATTGTCGGTAATTCTATCCAAAAAAACCCACCATTTTTGAGTTTGTGCATTGTGTGTTGTGTTTGTTTCGACAAGATCACTTTCTGCAAGTGCCCTGGAATTACACAAAAATCGCCCAAGGCCAGTTCGCCACTTCGGTAAAAAGTTTTGAGATACCACAGTGTTCACGTGGTTACGTGAAACAGCCAAACAGAGCGATAATCAAATAAAAAAGGGACAATGAAAGCCATGGTTGTGAGTCCTGTGGGAGGTCGTGTACCATCAACACGAGGAGTTTTGCACAACGGTCTTGGCATCAATGCTGGGACCCGACGTGACCTCGAGGCCGAAGAAGTTGCTGCTTATTTGACCAAGTTAAGATCCCTGGTACCTGACATGCCGAGAACACGAAAGCTTTCCAAACTCGAGGTAATCCAGAGGGTGATTGAGTATATCTGTGTCCTACAAACTACTCTCGAGGAGACGAGTATTCATCAGGAACCAACAGTGTCCAGCAGCAGCAAGTCTTCGCCAACGAGACAACCGTTGCAGCCGCTCTTAAATGCCGCAACAACGACCTCTGCAAGCATTGCGACCATCTCGGAACGGTGACCACTAGAAACCGAACACATCGGTTTCAGAAATGAGGACGTGAAAAAAACTGTTTCGTAAGAGAACAGAAGATGACATCAACCTGGAGAACACTGGAGAACTGCGTGCAATTCGATTAGACTCGTAATTAACAACCGAAGACTGCGGATACAAGAATTGATTAGAAAGTATGCTCACTGCAATCTGATCAATCAACGTCTGTTCATCGTTACGTGATGTGTGTTCTACGAATATACTTGATCGAGCAGCAGGTGAGACAAAGTTGATCGTTTCCTGTGACAGTGTGCGCAATTTTCACGAAATTATGTATGTAACATATGAATTGCGAAGTTTGTTGTTGGTATTTTGCTTTTATAACATTTTCTTCGTCAGCTGATGATGTGAGTGTTGCTACAGTGAAAATAACAGCTCAAGAAGAAAATGAAAGATGTTTAATAATAATATGTGCGTGCCGCAACCCTAAATGAAAAGATAAGAAAGTTCAAAAACTACTTGCACTCCAAGTTGACCTCTTTCTTTACGTGAAAGACTGTACATATTTGTATATATAAACTCATCATCGCATTCCTCACGCAAGACGTTATCTTCCCAGTTATAAGAAGAATATAAATTCTACATCCTTGTTTGCTAACAGATTCGTCTCAGTTTTTGCGGATAAGTTACGTAAGATTGTCAGCTTTAATCAACACTTTTTTTCCAAATAAAAAAGTGTGCCAGTATATTCAGTTTAAATTATACAGCAAGTCAAGTTACATCAGTCAAGTAAGGATTTCGAAAATAATTGACATGCGACTCGCCGTGTAGACGCTTTTGTGATTCAAATATTCTCGAATATTTTTCAGATATTAGAAAGTAAGATTATATCGCAAGCTGCGTGTAAAAAGAAGATATATGAGAAACGAGTGCGCCTTTAGTTTTCGACAATAACATTCAGTATTTTTCTTCTTAACTGCGCCTTTTGTTTTTTGTTAAACTGAACGAGACTGGAAATAACATATAGCACTATATTTTGCTTACCAGTCTCGTAAATATTCTTGACTTCGCCAAAAAAATCTTTTAAGCAGGATTGTAGGATTTTTCTAAATTAATATAATTGTACATTTTTTGTTACGTGATTCGTATATGTACAAACGTCGTGAGTTCGAAACTGTTTAGCATCATTATTGTATTATTATTGCTATTATTAAATTGTTATTGCTCTCATATTCTTTAGAGATTCTCATATAATTGTAATGTATTGTATATTAAAGACTGAAAGGCTGTAAATATAATATGCACGGACATGATTACTCAATCCGTGGTCGATTATATATAGAAAAAATAAATACAAAATTGTGAACGTATACCACACATTTATTTATGATATCCATCATCCAAAGTCCATTTTTAATTTTGATATTTCAGAATAAGCTACCCTTTTTTATCTTTATCTGGAAAATATTTTCTCCGTTACATACAATCATGTACATAAAACTTGCTGGTAAGTAGACATTAAGATCTTTACATTCATATATTCACTTTTTCGAGCATGACTTTTGCTCTTTTATGTCTTTCTGCTTTGATGATTTATCATAATGTAAATAAGCTGACGTCAAAGTCAACATGGAGAATATCCGCTAATGGCAAGTCGACAATAAGATGGACATCAAGTTCAAGAGTATTAGTGTATGGTTTTAGCGTTTTGGGGTGTAGGAGCTAGCAAAAAGCCGTGTATTGATCGGGTATCCCGGGTCGCGTGCGCGTTCCTGGGAACGCGAGATTCGCAGTATACCCACGGGAGTCGAGTCGCCCTTCTTCCCCGCGGGAGCCAACCCCTCAACAACCACTCCAATCCACTTCGCATTCATGGCGAGGACCCTCTTCGAGGGTGGTGGTTCTCATCGACTAGACTGGTAGATGTGTCCTAATAATGAAAATGGGAGCTGACTCACGACCAAAGCCAAGCAACCCCCCTTTCAGCATCACATCAAGTCTACTAGAAGGTTGATCGATCAACGAGCAGCGCGCTGGCGCGCCTAAGATTCCAAAACCACCAACCCGCCACGTCAAAACATTTCCTCAAAAAGATTGAGAAATGTTCACTTTCCACCAGCCTATGGATATGATGACAATCATAGGATAGGCCGAATAACTACAACGAATTTAACAAAAACTCACTTTTATCAATTGATATATTAAACCATTCAAATTTGCTTACAAAATATGTTTAAAAAAACAAACAAACATTTTCCAGACTTGTAACTTGGCGCAGTCATTCGTTTATTGCGCTTGCACGTAGAAAAACGGAGGCAGAAGGATTAATGTAATTGAAATTAAAGTATGGTTTACAAAACATATGCACACACTTTACACTTGAGACTTAAGAAACTCTTTGATAGATGCTTCATCGCGACTCAACCACGCTGCATTCAGTTTCACAGTTTCAACACACTGCTGCACGGTTCTTTCAACGCCCGGTTTCGGGCGATTTTCGAAAAACTGTTCAATTTCCTGTGCCTTCTCATCGGTGGCAAAGTTCTCGGCAATATACTTCACTAGCCGTGAGAGCAAATATCCACCTTCATACCGGTCCACTAATACATCCCATTTCTCCTTCAAAAACTCCCAAGCGAGCAAACGACCTTTGTATGTCATCGTTACCGAGATGATTCCAAAGATAGTGTCTTGTGCACGAACCTCTTCGCCCATGGCAAACTCGAGTACCCTGGCCAATAAGGCATCATCCTTGACGGCACCTAGAGCACCCAAAATCCTATCCTTCTCCTCGTGTAAATCCGACTCTCGATATAATTTCAGCATTGTTTCAAAAGTTTCTTCGTCTCCAACCGAGAGCACTGCTCTGTAGACGGGACTACGCAAATCGGCAGAAAGAATAGTTTTGCCGGAAACGTGCAACGAGAATCGTTTCTTTGCTTCCCCAATGGTACTTTCATCCTCGAGAGAAACCATTTTACCCAGAATACGCGACCTCAGCAGTGTATCAAAGTGACTCTCGTTTGGCTTTGGATCCCATCCTAATCTTGCATTGACATCCTGCAAAAGGGAGCGACCGAAAACTTTGAACGAGCTCTCAAACTCGAGATGCGAAATGAGTTGTCCTATCTTGGTGAGACAGTTGATAACGCTTGACCACACGGTGTAATTATCCTCGAGTTGGAAAGCCTGCATCAGGCGTAATACGTCCACTGTGGCAGCTTCACCAGCCTGTGTAATCGCAAATAAATCGTCCAGAAGACCCAGTCGATCAAGTGGTGGGAGTGTGCGACTTTTGATGGCAGGTCGCAGAAGATCTAGCAAATCGGCACTGTACGTTGTACGATAAAAGCCGACGGTTCCTGGATTAATTTTAACCCAGGCGTCTTTCGGCACATCCTTGACTACAACTTTTTGAGTCTCCTCGCTCATTATAGTGCTGAGTGCGACTTTTCCGGGAGCTTGCGAGGTGCTAACAGTCAATGGAATCATCCATGTGCAATTGTCCGTATCGGCGGAACCACTGGCAAGAAACCGCTTTTGCTTGAAAGTCAGTTCCACGTCGTCACCGTTCCGACTGCTCTCAACTCTCACTATTGGAAAACCCTGTTGTTTCGTCCACGTTGACATGACATCGCCAATTGGCTTACTGCTAGCTTCTTCCAAAGCAGCCCACAAGTCCTTCGTTTCCGCGTTCGCGTACGAGTATCGCTTTAAGTACAAACTCATCCCCTTCCGGAAATCATCATCACCTATGTATGAATGTAACATTCTGATAATACTTGCACCCTTGCTGTAGGAAATGTCATCGAAAATTTCATCAATCTCTGATGGATGGCCGACTGGAACTTGAATTGGATGGCTGTTTCGGAGAGCATCTAATTCCAGCCCCTTGATATGAATATCTGTGACAAACTGAGTCCAGATGTCGTACTCGGGGAAGAGGTGCTCGACGCAGAGAAATTCAACGAAAGAAGCGTAACCTTCGTTCAACCACAAGTCATCCCACCATTCCATTGTTACGAGATTGCCGAACCACTGATGTGCCAATTCGTGACCGACTACCAGCGCTATCCACTGCTTTCTCGCGGTAGATGTATTTTCCGGATCCACCAGAAGACATGTCTCTCTGTAAGTCACTAGGCCCCAGTTTTCCATGGCACCCGAAGAAAAGTCGGCGATGGCTATCAAATCCATTTTTGGCAGAGGATATGATATGCCAAAGTAATTAAAGTAATAGGGCAGTACTTTCGTAGCCACGTCCAGAGCGAATTGACCCTGTTCCTTTTTCGTTTTCGGTGTGTAAACTCGAACGAGAACACCATCACTGGTTTTATCCTCTACATAGTCAAACTCACCGACGACCACGGCGACGAGATAAGTTGACATCATCGGCGTTCTCTCGAAAACCAATACTTCAGACGATGCATCATTCGGGCTGGTTGTTTTTGACTTGACTGGCTGTAAAAAGAAGAGCAAATGAGGGAAAATACAGTTATGGAGATTATTCATTCGGGTGGTCCAGCAAATTTTGTTCGAATTTTTATGAATAACGCCCGGAAATTTGTTCGAATCGACACAGAAATAAATCCTTTTTTTTTAAAATGATATTTGGAGGCGGCGCAAAAGCGCCATGAAGTTTAACACGTATTTCCCATAAGATAAAGAGACGTTTTTGTAAATTTTATTCAGAATCCTCAATATTAGCTGAATCCAGTTGAAACTCAACATTTCTCTTCACAATTAGCGATAAGAATAAAATATTACTTTTCAAATATCACCCTCATAAGTCAGTTTTATAGGGTCCCAAAAAACCCCATAAGTGAAAAAATGGGTTTTGCGAGTTTTTAGCATGAAATACTACTTTATACTGATGATTAGATGTTTAAATAAATTGTTTAAACGATTTATTACTGTTTTTAGCAATTTTCTCTTAGAATTGAGATAGAAAGTCGCGGTTTTTTCAAAAAATTTCCACTTCTTGTTCAATTTTCAATTGGAGAGAGGTTCATTAATGTTAACAAATATGATTATTTAAACAATTCTTCTTTTCGGTTTAAAATTCAAGTTTTCCAGTAAAATATTTATCATTTTAGTTGAAAATTCATCTTTTAGGCAGCAAATAAAATTATTTGGTTGAAAGTTGAACTCTTTTGTTAAAAATTAATTTTTGTTGATTCAAGATTCATCGTTTTAGTTAAAAATTCATTTCTTTGGTTGAACATTCATTTTTTATCTTGAAATTTAATTATTTAAGTTTTGGTCGATAATTTTTTTTTTTTTTAGTAAAACTTAATTTTTTTAATTGAAAATTCAACTATTTCAGTTGAAGGTTGATTGTTTTAGTTGAAAACTCTTATGTTTGGTTTACAATTAATTTTTTTACCTAAAAATATTACTATTCCATTTTCGATTGGAAGTTATTATTTTTTTACTTCAAAATTCAACTATTTGGTTGAAAATGTGTCTTCTTTAATTAAAAATTCAACTTTTTCGTTAAAGATTCGTATATTCTTTTTTTTAATTGTATTTTTTTGGTAGAAAATTAATCTTTTTATTTAAAAATGAATCTTCTTGTTTAAAAATTTATCTTTTTGGTTGAAAATTCAAGTGATCCAGTTTAATATTCCATCATTTTAGTTGACAATTCATCTTTTTGGTTTGAAGTTTAATTATTCCAGTTGAAGATTCATAATTTTATTTGAAAATTCATCACGTTGGTTGAAAATTGAACTATTTTGTTGAAAATCCGTTTTTATTTGTTGAACATTAACTTTTTCAACTGAAAATTTAACTATTCCAGTTTTACCAATTTTCTCTTGAAATGGAAATAGAAAGTCGCGGTTTTTTCAAAAATTTTCCACCTTTTGTCCAATTTTTAATTGAAGAGAGGTAATAGTTCATTAATGTTAACAAACATAATTGTTTAAACAATTTATTTGGTCAACCAAAAATTAAATAATTAACTTTCAAGATAAAAAAATTAATGTTTAACCAAACAGATGAATTTTTAACTACAACTATAGAATTTTCAATTGGAATAAGTTAAATTTTCAGTTAAGAAAATTAATTTCAACAAAACAAACTAACCTTAAAAAAAATAGTTACAATTTCAAACAAAGTGATGAATTTTCAAATAAAATTGTAAATATTTAACTGTGATAGTTGAATTTTAATCAATAAAGATAAATTTTTAACTGAATTGACGAATCTTTAACTAGAATAATTGAATATTTAACCAAAAAGATTAATTTTTAACCAAGAAGATTAATTTCTACCAAAAAGGCAAATTTTCAAATAAAAAAGATAAATTTTTAACCAAAAATTGAATAATTAAATTTTTAGTTAAAAAATGAATGTTCAACCAATTATATGAATTTTTAACTAAAATTGTGGAATATTCAACTGGAATAATAGTTACATTTTCAGTTGAAAAAAAAAATTTCAACCGAAAAACATCCACAGAAAAAACAAGTTTTCAATCAAACAGCTCATTTTTCAATCAATGAAATTAATTTTTAATTAAAAAGATGAATCTTCAACCAACAACAAATTAATTTTTAACAAAAGAGTTTAACTTTCAACCAAATAATTTTATTTTTAACCCAAAAGATGAATTTTCAACCGAAAATCTCCATTCTAAGGGAAAAATACTAAAACAACTTAAATTGTTTCAACAATTTATGTAAATATCTAATTATTCGCATTCTATGGCTAATTAAGAAGAGAAATGTTGCGTTTCAACTGGATTCAGCTAATATTAAGGGTTCTGAATAAAATGTACAAAAACGTATTTTTTTCTTATGGGAAATACGTGTTAAACTTCATGGGGCTTGCACCACCTCTAAATATCATTCAAAGAAAGAAAAAATGGAATTATTTTTGTGGATTCGAACTAATTTTCGGGCGTTATTCATAAAAATTCGAGATAAAAAGATTTGCAATGCTTTTTTGGACTTTTTCGGGTCCGATTTCTGCGAAAATTTAAATTTAATAAATCAAAAATAGTTTTTTATATACAAATTATTAATAAAAGTGTATAGTTAATTTGTAAAATAAGGTAAAAGAGTAAGTCATTTAGTTTACAAACATCATTATTGTTTACTGAAAAAAATGCAATGTACGTGTTTTGATAAAATTCTCTATTTTAGTTTCTACTAAAAGAGAACGAATTTTTAACAAAATTGTTAAATTTTCAACTGAAAAAATAAATTTTCAACTAAAAAAATCAATTTTCAACTAAAAAAAATCAATTTTCAACCAAAAATGGAATAGTGCAATTTTCAGATCAAAAAATTGAATTTCCAACAATATATACAATTTTCCACTAAAAAAGAAAACATTTTCAACCAAAAATAGAACAGTTCAATTTTCTGTGAAAAAATTAATTTTCAACTAAAAAAGTGCATTTTTCAGAATAGTTGCACTTTCAGCCATAGATATGAATTTTCAACTGAAGTAAAACATCTTCAACCAAAAAAATTACTTTTTAACAAACTAGTATAACTTTGAACCAAAAAAGATGAATTTCCAATGAAAAATTGAATAGTTGATATTCCAACCAAAAAAGATTTTAATATTAAATAAAACAAACAGTTGAATTTAAACAAAGAAGACGAATTTGAAATGAAATACTCAATTTTTAAGTTCAAAAATTAATTTTCAACAACAACAAACAAATTTTCAATAAAACAGTTAAATTTCAATCGGAAGAAATGAATTTGCAACTAAAAAAATTGTACCCAAAAATGAAATAGTTCACTTTTCAGTTAAAAAAATAACTTTGAACCAAGAAAGAAGCTTTTTGAACAATTAATTGAAAAAATATATATTTTTAACAAAGTAGTTGAATTTTTAACAAAGTAGTTAAATTCTTAACCAAAGAATTGAATTTGTAAACAAAATAAATGAATTTGCTAGCAAGAAGAATAATTTTCTAAAAAAGAAGTCAATTTTCAAACACACCGTTGAATTTTCGACTAAAAAGATTAATTTTCAAGAAAAGAAAAACGAATTTTTTTAAATTAGTTAAATTTTCAACAAAAAAATAAGTTTTCAACCAAAAAGATTAATTGTTAAGTATCAAGATTAATTTTTAACCAAAAAAGACGAATTTCAATAAAATACATGAATTTTCATCCAAATGGTTCATTTTTAAACTAAAGGAAGCGAATTTTTACCCCAAAACGGACAAGTTAAATTTGCATTTAATCACTTTTTAACGAAAAAAAATTCTTTTCATAAAAATAGTTTATTTTAAACCAAAGAGATGAATTAAAAGCCGTTGAATTTAACTAAAAAGAACGAATCTTCAACAAATCATGTAATTTCTCAAATAAAAAGGATCAGTTTTTAACATAAACAAATAAAAATAAAAGAGAAATTTTCAACCAAAGAGAAGAAACTTCAACCGATAACATTTTAATCAAAAATAGTTGAATTCAACAAAAAAAGAAGCCGATTTTTCTCCAAAACAGTTAGTTTTTTAATTTGAAAATATGGTTAATTTTAGTTTTCGCCATAAAAAAAATATTAAATGCCTATAAAAAAAAAATCGACAAGAAATGTAACAGTTAAATTTTTAGTTAAAAAAAATAATTTTCAAAAAAAAAAAAAAATTCTGACAAAAAAGAATAATTTTCAGCAAAATACATGAATTTTTAACCAAATATTTTAATTTCTAATAAAATTTTCAACCGAAAAGGTTAATTTATAATTTTCTGCCAAAAAAAAACAAACAAATTTTTAACAAAATAGATGAATTTTTACTTGAAAAACATCAATTTTTAACAAAAAATAGAATAGTTTAATTTTCAGTTGGAGAATTAAGTTTTTAAGCGAATAAAATAAATGTATAGCGAAAAAGTTCACTTTTCAACAAAACAAATGAATTTTTTACCAAAAATATGAAATACCTAATAAAAATAAATTTTCGACAAAAAATTTAGGTAATTTTTTAGTTAAAAAATGAATTTTCAATAAAATAACTGATTTTCCATAAAAGAAAAATGAATTTAAAACAAAAAAACAATTTTCCACCAAAAAAAGAATAATTGTTAACAAAATAAATGAATTTTCAAACATATATTTTAATTTTTAATTGAATTTTTAACCTAATAGTTGAATATTTAACCAAAAAGATGATTTAATCACCAAGAAGATTAATATTCTACCACAAAAGACGAAGTTTTAACAAAATACAGACATTTTCAAACGAATAGTTGAATTTTCAACTGAAGAAGATTAATGTTTAAAAAAAACATGATCTAGTTAAATTTGCACATGAAAAATTAATTTTCAATAAACAAAAAAACTAATTTTGAACCAAAAAGATTGATTTTCTACTAACAAAAATTAATTTTTAATATAATACATGAATTTTTAACCAAATAGTCGAATTTTCGACTTGAGAAGATAAATTTCCAACCAAATATGGAATAGTTGAATTTCCAGTTGAACAAATAATTTAAAGAAATATTTAAAAAAATAGTTAAATTTTGAACAGAAAAAAAAATTTTATAACTAAAATGATGAATCATTAAAAAAAAAAAAATTTAACAAAGTAGTTCCACTTAGTAGATTTTTTCTTAAGAAAAGGTAATTAGTGCGCGCACAATATTCTAGTACTTAAAATATGAAATTTTTCTTTTCAACCCGAATAAAAAAATTGATTAACTGAAAATTTAACTTGTCCGTATTTGGTTAAAAATTCGAATTTTAGTTTGAAAATGAACCATTTGGATGAAAATTCATGTATTTCATTAAAAAATCGTCTATTTTGGTTAACAATTAATCTTGATACTTAACAATTAATCTTTTTGGTTGAAAAATCATTTTTTGGTTGAAAATTTAACTAATTTTTTTAAAATTCGTTTTTCTTTTCTTGAAAATTTATCTTTTTAGTTAAAATCCCAACTATGCTCAAAATTATTTTTTTCACTAAAAAATGAACTATTTCATTTTTGGTTACAATTTTTTTTTTAGTTGAAAATTCATTTTGGAACTTAAAAATTAAGTATTACATTTAAAATTCGTCTTTTTTGTTTAAATTCACATGTTTTTTTATTTAATATTAAAATCTTTTTTGGTTGGAATGTCAATTATTCAATTTTTCATTGAAAATTCATCTTTTTTGGTTCAAAGTTATACTACTTTGTTAAAAAGTAATTTTTTTGTTCAAAGATTTATTACTTCAGTTGAAAATTCATCTCTACGGCTGAAAATGCAACTATTCTATTGAAAAATTCGTTTTTTTTTAGTTGAAAATTAATTTTATTAACAGAAAACATAACTATTCCATTTCTGGTTAAAAATATTTTCTTTTTTAGTTAAAAATTCACTTCTTTTATTAAAAATTGTATATATTTTTGGAAATTCAATTTTTTTATCTGAAAATTTCACTATTCCATTTGTGGTTGAAAATTTAACAATTTTGTTAAAAATTCGTTTTCTTTTAGTAGAAACTTAACCTTTTTGAGTTGGAACTTCAAATATTTAGTTGGAAATTTATGTATTTTGTTAAAAATTTGTCTTTCTAGTAGAAACTTAATCTTCTTGTTTGAAAACTCATAATTTTGGTTGAAAATTGCACTATTTAATTTTTGGTTCAAAATGTAACTTTATTAGTTGAAAATTCCACTATTTGGAAAAAAAATAGAGAATGTTATCAAAACACGTATTTTGCATTTTTTTTCAGTAGATAATAGTTATATAAAAAATAGAAAATAACAAAAATTGAAAAATCGAATCCATAGACGCTCTTGTGCAACTATCTTTGATCACTGTTAAGCAAAAAATTGAAAATTGGTTGAGAATTGTAGGCTGTAGGTGATTTTGAATAGTAAATTCCCGATCCAGCCCACTGTGCAGCGGTTTAGAAGAGGCCTCTATAATTCACGACCCTGAATTTAGCTATACATATAGATTCGAAAATTGCGGAATCTATTTAATGAAAAGTAATTGTCCAATTGGAAAACCAAAAACATATCTGAATTCGACTCCGTTACATCTCTGTGAGATTTTCGAATTAGGAAAAAAATTATTTTTAAATAATTAAATTGGTATAAACAATTGGGCACTCAATATAAACAAATGTATCAGTCCGAAAATAAGTTCAAGAATATTACTAGATACATCAATGAAATACCCCCAGGTGATTTTTTATTCATCCCGAAAAAATAATTATTTAAACAAATACAATGTTCATAACAATTGTTCACGTTTTTGATCATATAATTTACAATGATGTAAATTAAAACTGAATAAACACACACTAAACAAAGATAATACTATTGTTAACTGCAAAGAACCAATAATAGTAACAAATAAATCAATTGAACATTGTTTATATCCCTTCCACTGGATTTTAATATTTAAGCATGTAGCTAGAACAAACAAAAAGTCGCAAGGAAAATCTAAGGGCATAGTTGGATGCGTCCCGATCATATCTCTAGGATTTTTTTTAATCATGAAGAAAAAATTATTATTTTAACAATCATATGGTTTGTAATATTTATTATTTGTTTAAAAAATTATTTAACAATAATTTATTTCAAACGACAACCAAATGACGTTATTCGATTATAATAGAATCAAAATAAATTTTTCAAAATGAAAAAACTCCAGCATTAAAATTGTTTTTACCCCCTCCACTGTCACTCGGAAGTCCTTTAAATATGGATTTTAATATTCGAGCATATAGCTAGAACAAACTAAAAGTTCCAAAGAAAATCTGAAGGCATAGTTGCATGCGTCTCGGCCATATCTCTAGGATTTTCTTTTAATCATTCAAAAAGAATTATTATGCAAACAATAATATTGTTTATAATATTTCTTATTTGCTCCAACAATTATTGAACAACAATTTATCTCAAATGAGAACCAGGTGACGTTATTCAAGTATAATAGAATCCAAATAAGTTTTTCGAAATAAAAAAACTCCAATTTAAACTGTGCTTTTACCCCCTCCACTCTCACTCGAAAAATCCTTTGAATTTTGATTTCAATGCTCGAGCATATAGATAGAACTAGAAGTAGAACAAGAAATTATATCTTATCCTTAATCCAGCTTGAATCAAGGAAATATACGATTATTTTTTCTTTGCAAACAAAATTTTTTTTAGTTTTAGCAAGTCGTCAAAATCGCTCCAAAAATCGTCAAAATGACAATTTTTGATAGCTGAAAGATCACTAAACAAATTTTTTGTTTGAAAAAACAAAATTATAGCATGTTTTCTTGATTCAAGCGGAGGAAATTTCAGGTTCGACATATTAAACCTTTTTCAAAAGGTGTGCATAAGACTCATGGGGAAAAAACATTTTTTTTGCCATTTTCAAAAAATTATAATTTGAGCAAAAAATTTTTTTTTTTCAATTTATAATTTTTTACTATCATTTACTAGCAAAAACTGTACATAGAAAAAGTTCGCTATGATTTTCGAAGCGATAGGAATATTTTTTGTAATTTTCAAAAATTTGAATTTTCAAATAAAAAAAGAGAACAGAAAGATATTAGCCGATTTCGAAACTTTTTCTTTGGTTTTTTTTTTTGATGCCGATCCACACATTTTTTTTCGCTCAGCTCAAACGATTCTACTAATTTGGTCATTTTTACTCCAACCTATTTTACATCTTTCATTGTGGGTCTTCATTTTTAGGCCCACATCTTCAAGGTGAAGAATCTTATACTATAACTTTCAAGACCTAAATAATTAAAAATTAAAAGTGTTTAAAACTGAACAATAACTCTTTTTGTAGAAAGCATCTGAAGCTATTAAAAATACAACAATTTACAGATTTCAACGTTAAACAATGAACTATTTCAATTTGAGAGCAATGTTTGTTTGACAAATGTAAAAGTATGATTGAAACTTTATAAAAGACTTTTAATTTTGAAATGATTTTAAATTGATCGATTCACAGTTAAATTCTTCTACTCAAATTCCAATAGCATGCAAATATTGTTTCATTAAATTTTAAACTTTTTACTTTGAATAAAATAAATTTTTTTAGTAGTTCGCAACATTTGACTTTTTTATTTAAAAATAGCAATTGTAAGCCGCATATTAAAAAGTAGGAAATTCGAAACTTAATTGTTCGAAATAGAAAGCCTTGAATTGTTACAATTTCAAGGAACTTAATTTCAAATTTGAACGTTTCAATTTTAATTGCAACAAGTTGTAAATTAATATGTAAGTGAAAGTGCTAAACTTTTATGATGATTTCCAATCAAACCATTTCTAATTTTACATGAATTTTAATGAAAATAATTAAAATACTAATTTAGAACGTGTTTAGAATTAAATGTTCAATTATTTAATTGAAAAGTGTAGAAAGCTTTCAGTTTATACGTGTAAATTATGTAGCTTCAAGAGATGAAAAAATTTGTAAGAAATTTCACTTGATTTCGTAAGCTTTCAGAAATTCAAAAGATTTCCAAGACTCCAAGGAATTTTATAATATTTCAAGGGTTCCAAAAATTACAAAACAAATACAAATATTCTACAGGATTCTATAAGATTAACATTTTTTTAAGGTTTTCGAGGAATTTTAGAATATTTTAACCCGATTTTTGGGGTTTGAACAGATTCCAGTTAATTTCAACGGATTGTAGGGATTTCATAGATTACAGGGTAATTCATACGATTTAAGGGATTGCCACAAATTTGAAAAGAAATGATAAGATAGAGCTTTCTACGTAGTTTATTATTCTCTGCGAGTGGTTTGTCAGAGTTGACAATAGTGTTATCTTTATTTATTTTGTGTTTATTTATTGTTAGTTGAAGTCATTGTACATGAGACAATTAAAAAAGTATTTCTTAATAAACATTGCATTCGTCTGAAGAATTATTTTTTCGCGATGATTAAAAAAACTCAGTATTCTATACTGATTCTATACTGATACTATTAAGGTTAATTGAGGGTGGTCTTTTCGAGTTGGACCTCTCTCTCCATAAATGAAGGTATGCGATTTGCACGAGAAAACCTCCGTTCCTAGAAAGTAGACGATGTTCTACACCGAAAAAAAGATTAGTTGAGATAACTAATAAAATTGTTGGGACAACTATTATAGTTATTAAATAATAGTACTGCTATTAGTTAGTTGTAAGAACTATTTTCGTTCATTTGGGCACAACTAGTTGCCGTTGCTATCTAATTAGGTAGACTTACTAGTTTAGTTTGTCAAAACGACTATCTGTAGGTAGTTGAACTTACTAACATAGTTAGTCATGTCTGCTAATAAATTTGTAGGTATAACTATTTTTAAAAGATGATTTTAAAAGATTATTTTAAAAGATTTTAAAAGATGATTTTTCAAATAAAAATATGAAGCTTCAACAAAAAAATTATTTCTTAACGAAGTGATTCAATCAAAATTTTCAAACAAAATAGTTGAAACGTTAAGCGAATAAGATAAATTTTTAACTAATCAGTTACGTTTTTATCCAAGAAAGATGAAAGTTCTGCTAAAAAAGATAAATTTTTAGATAGAAAAAAAAAAAAATTTCCAAAAGAATAGTTCAATCTTCATCCAAAAAATATTTGAGTTGACTTTTCTACATCAAAATATGAATTTTAAACAACAAGTAAATTTTCTAGAAAATAGTTAAATGTTCAACAAAGCATTAGAATTTTCGATCAAAAAGAATAATTTTTTAACAAAATTGTCGAATTTTCAACCAAACAGGTCATGTATATCGAAGATGAATTTTTAAATTGAAAACAAATTTTCCAAAAAATAATTGAATTTTTATCCAGAAAATAGTTTAGTCTGACTTTTCAAAATTAGATTTGAGTTTTAAATGAAAAATACATTCTCTACGAAGATACTTGAATTCTCAATCCGAAAAGACGCATTTTTAACAAAACAGTTGCATTATTAACCAAAAGGAATGACTTTTCAACAAAATTGTTGAATCTGAATCGAAGCAGTTCATTTTTATTCAAGAAAGATGCAATTTTTACTAAAATAGATAAATTTTTTAATTGAAAACACAGATTTCAAAACAATAATTAAATTTTCATGGAAAAAATATTGCAGTCGGACTGTTTAAAATCAAAATATGAGTTTCAAATAGGAAGTAAAATTTCAACGAATATACTTGAATTTGGAATGCAAAAAGATGAATTTTTAACCGAAAAGAATGACTTTTCAAAAAAGTTTTTGAATTTTCAACCAAACAGTACATTTTTATCCAAGAAAAATGCAATTTTTACTAAAATAGATGAATTTTGAAATTTAAAACACAAATTTCCAAAAACATAGGTGAATTTTAATCCAAAAATATATTTCAGTCTGACTTATCAAAATCTAAATATGAGTTTTGAATATGAACTAAATTCTCTATGAAGATATCTAAATTTTCAAGGCAAAAAGACGAATTTTCAAGAAAACAGGTGAATTTTCAACCGAAAAGGATGACTTTTCAACAAAATTGTTGAATTTTCAAACAAAAAATAAAACTTATAACTGAAAATATAATCTTTAGTAGGAAACAACTGCAAAAAAAATAAATATCAATACAAGGCAAATAAATTACTGACAAAAATATTAAGCATTATTTTGAAAATTCCCAAATTTTTCCCCGATAAATTTTTCATTTTCCTTGAGCATCCACACCTAAAGATCAGAATCTTGAATTTGCAACATTTTTATACTGGAATCTTTTATAAACAAAAGAAAACAATTTCAAAATAAAATTGAAAAATTTCAAATTCATTCTGTTTTTTCTCAATTCCTGAAAAAACTTCATTTTTTAGACACGTGTATTATAATTTTACCTTGAGAAATTCAGTTTGTTTTATATGTCAAGAGTATATAATATACGATTAGAACGAAATATCATAAAAATTTATAACCCTTTATCATTTCCTTTCAGGTACGAGTTTAAACTCATATAAATTTGTTTACGACCATGAAGTTATTATGCCTTTTTCGCATGTATCAAAAGCTCCAACGTAAATAAAAAACGATAAATTAATGACAATGATAAAAAAAATATCATTAACGTATAATGTAAATGACCTTAGATTGGGTCTAGAAAAAAATAATTTGAAAAATTTTAATACGTTGAGGATAGTAAAAATGAGCAAAAACTAACCACAATCTCCAACCACGTACATTGCGGGTCAATTTTCCTAAAGAACCAAATAAATGTACCAATGTTTAGATGTGGAACACCATTTTTTTATATATGAAATTTGGCTGCAAATTTTCGTGGTTGGACATTTTTGGTTAGTTTTCATTCATTTTGATCGTATAGAACACATTAAAATTTTTCAACGTAATTTATTTCTAGACCTTTGGACATATATGTTTCGAATGCTCATGGTCGAAGGTGGTACACTTATTTTTTTACATACTAAAATTGACCGTCGATGTTCGTGGTTGGAATTTTTTGGTTAGTGTTTGTTAATTTTGATTGTCTTTCGCAAATTAAAATTCCTGTGAATAATTTTTATCTAAGCCTTTGGACCCCTACGTTTTTGATCGCCGATAGTCAGAATTCTTACTTTTCTATTGTCTATGAAAACAGAATAATCATAGCTTCTAGAATATTTTTTTACCTTTGGGTAAAAAAATATATTCGAAATAAAGTCAATAGACTAGAAACCTGAAACTTCAACTCAGTTAAACGTTTAGTATTTTAATAATTGATGAAAGATATTCTGCATTGATGCTTTATATAATATTTCATATCGGATAACAAAATCCTGTTCCCTAATTTGTAATATTATCAGCATTTTTAGTAATTCTTCACTGCTATTTTTATTAATCAATATTGATTATTAAATTTCAGCAAATTGCCTGCAAGAAACGTGAATTTAAGTTCAAGTCAATCGAACTCAAATTAAGTGTACATTGAGACTGAGGATCGAAAAAATATTTTCACTAATACATTTTTTAGCTTATAAGATATGGCACGGGAGCTTTCAAAAATACGTAACGCTTTTTCTGACAATTTCCCCCCCCCCCTACGTAATGCTATATATTAAGTGTGTGTGACATTTGCATCAGCGTAAAGTTCGAGTACCCCCCCCCCCTTTCTTAAGACGTTATGTATTTTTTGAACGGTCCCCAACCAGAAAATAAGTAGTACTATAATTTTTAAACACGTCTAGCTAATTTCAAATGTCAAAAGTGTCTAAATTAGATTGAAATCTCATAAAATTTCATATCTCAATTTTATCTCAGAGACACAATCTTGACAAATGATTTTTTCCACACAACAGTTTACCTTAATCAAAACTTGTTTACGGGCATGCGTTTATAAAGTCTTCCTTCGCAAATATTGAAAGGTATCACGTGAATTTCAAAGGTCAAAGAAAAGTTGGTTGTTGATTATTTTTTCTTATTATTTTTTATTTCCCTGTATAAAGTGCTGAATAACTCAAGAAACGAAAATTAGAAAAATACACAAAAATGGAAATACATGAGATGTTCTGGAATTTTTGGGTCAGATTCTTTAAAAAATTTAAAAGTACAGACTAGGCTTGCACGAGGTGTGAGCCAAAGTTGAGACAGATCTGGTCCATGATTTGTTTTTCGTTCATAAAGTGTACTTTTATAACAATATTTTCCCAAAAAGCGTGCAAACATTTAAATAAAATTTGTTTTTTCAAGTTTTAAAGTGGACCAACCTACAGCTAGTAATGCTCATGTATACTTTTAAGCTGAATTATTATTGTATCTCGACAGAAATAATATTTTTTGATCTTAATGATTGGAAAAACTGACTATTCACAGGATCCTGATTTGATATTGGTACAGTCATGTTGGCAATGTGGCCATCTATGCGAACTTTAACTCTTTCATATGTGTTCTGAAGATCCGATCTAGGAAACATTAATGGCAACAAACGTTTGAGATGACGTGTGAGTACTCCAATTATAAACTTGTGATCCTTGTCTATTTCAACATTGTAAATTCCGGCTGGCAGAGGGTATATTTGACCTGGATAGCGAAAACTTTCGTAATAATGAACATTGAGTTCAATGGGACGAGGATGTACTTTGGTCGTTCTAAATGGCCAAAATAGCTCTGCAAAAAGAAAGTATAATCAAAAAATTATTAGTTGTACTAAGTAGAAAGTCGTTTTATTAAATAATAGTTTCAATTTTGCAAAAAGGAAATCAATTCGTACATTAGAGAAAGAAAACAAAAATTAGGTCCTAGAATAGATCTAGAATCATCTTCAAGTTACAAATCGCGTTTATTGTCGCGCAAAAATTCCTATTTCTACAACCTTTTTCCAATAAAAATATTAACCCTAATTTAATTCATACATTTTCACTAACAAATCAGCAGTTTTTTGCTAACGAAATAGATGATATTTATAATAGAATGAAATTTTCTATTTAACAATATTGAGTAGCTCACTTTTCTCTGAAAGAGGAAAGAAAATATTTTAATTCAAACGATTTTGCATCGCAAAATAAACATACTGAAATTATAAACGCACTATAAATTATAAATATTATTATATTTACCAATAGGATTAGGACAAATAGCCAAGATAAGAAATAGAGTACCGATTACAGTCCTCATTTTGTCGAAATAAATAAAACGCACTTACAAAGAATGCTGATAAGAGTGTAACTATTAAAAATATTCCTAACTGTTCCATCATGAATCATAATAATCGCTATCTCATACGTCATTTCAAATTATTTGTATTTCATTAATATTTTTCTTTCACACAGAAGCCATAAAAGTACTTCAAATTTATGGTTTTATTTATGACACTAACGAATTCACTTAACATTAATTATATTACGTAAAACGTAATTTTGAAAAGAATGGACTAATTTTACTGTATGTTTTGTGTAAAATTGGGACAATTATGAATGATGGACGATGAAATCTGAATACTTTAAAATCGCTTATGTTCGAATACAGAACATAAGAAAATAAAATAGTAATAGGAAGTATCTCAAGAAGAAAAGCCGTATTACAAAATGTTTCTTTAACGAAGTGATTCATTTTCATTGGCAATAGTATTTTATTTTATATATAAACCACAAAAGTCTTATATTTGAATGGAAATAATATAAATAATAATCATTTACAATAAAAACATGCGTTAGGGCAAGTTTCTTTAAGAAAATAGAATTGTTACAATTTGGTTACAGCTTCAAAATTTGTCACCATTACAAATTACTTTTTGTATACAGAAACGAGGTTTCGGATTTTATTAAATAAACAGTATACATTATGCAATGGTGATAGGATTATTGACATCCTGATTTTAAAAAAGCCAAACGAACACTTAGTAAAATAATTGTTTGATCGTTCAATTAACTTTAAGGAGTACGTGTTTCATGAAAATACTCGGTCGGTATATTATGAATATTAACACAATAGTTGCAGGAAAATTGAAACTGAATTATGTTACAAGCTACTTGCTCAAAAAGTCAACTAAGTTGCAGCTATAGTGATTCATACAGAGAAGATTTATTACAAAATATTATTTATCTGTTGATAGATTACGGATTGCTAGTTTGTTTGTTTACAAAAACAAATGTTTACAAAAAATGTTTATAATTCTCTAACATTGACCTCAGATTCTGCCTTTGAAATATTCACTACTATCAATATTATATGCGCTCTATAGCGTGTGGGAAACATTGCATTGACAATTAATAAAATACAAACATAAAACAAAATTACCATGGTTGCAAGTTTGAATTGTACAATTCATTCACCTAAAAAAATAACTTGAGAGGCATGGTTTCATTTTTCCGACAATTTCTTTTTGTGTTTACAGATTAATCTAAGAACGGTCTTGGATAATAATACATCTACCCGAAAAATATTCAGTTTCTAGTGATTTTTTATTCTCTTGAGTTTGTTGAAACGCTTTCAAACTTTTTCAAATCCTTTGAATTCTTTTAAATGCCTCGAAATCTTCTTGATTCCTCCGAATTCTCGAATATACATACTTGGATTCATCTCAATTCTCTAAATTATCTGAAATTCTATAAATTTAGGAAATTTAGAAGATTTAAAGGAATTCAGAGTATTCAGAGAATTCAACAAAATCATCACTACTAACCAACTTCATGCTGCGAACAAAATGTATTAGCTGCGACCTAATATAACTTATAGTAATAATTAATGCTAGCATTGTGTTTATCCGTGTCGTCGATTGATGAGGCCCTAGCCTCACTATACATTGGGCATTCCATCAAGACATAAAATGAATTTTCCTGCCTAGGCTGGTAGGAGACAGTACAATTTTTGTCGGAATTTAGTTGAATTCTTTGGTTTGTGACATGGTAAATTTTGCATCCCTGTCACTTCAAAAATCTTTCATTCAAAAAGTGGGTTTCGGGAGAAAAGCTTTAACCACGAGAACCAAGAGCGAAGGTCACACCTCGATTCAAGATCACTCTACTAAAATTTTTACACATCAATTATTTATTCCTTCGTAAATGTCTGCTTTCATGCTACGGAAATCGCCGCCTGTCATATTTTGAGTTTGACAATAACTCCATGGTAACCAGGCTTAAGTTTTGGCACGTTCAAGGATGGACAGAGTTTTTGAACGAAACTCGAGTTAATGATGGGCTATAAGCATCAGACCCAATCAGATCCGCGCACGATGCCGCCATCTTCTACTGGTCTCCGAGCGTCATGTCACTGAACCGTGACGTCACGATATTCATGTCTCGACCATACGACTCTGTGTCCTGCAAAACTCGGCCTTGTTGGCTATCAGATGCAATCGTGGATAAATTACTATATACACATACATCGTTACAATCAGATTCTCGCATTGCGCCCGTCATTCTTTGCAGCACCCCAATCATCGAACACCATGTTACCATGGCGTGTGACGTCAAATATTTCACGTCGTGCCCATACGACTCGGAGTCCTAGAAAAATGGCCTTGTTGGCCATCAGATTCGACTATTGGGTGGATTGGACTTATAAATAAAGGAATCCAGTCGATTTGGAAGTCAGTGCGTACATTCACGTATGGTTGTCCTTGTATTCCGGGTTCATCTTGAGTTACCAAATGTTCGAGGTTTCGAGCTATCGTGACCACGTGGGCAAATGAGTGGCAGGAAAACATAAAATAATGTTAATTACCTATATTTTCGTTACACTGAAATAACAATTTACCGGAATTCTGAGTCTTTCTAATAGTAATTGGTCTTTGTGATTTTCAAGAACCACCCCTGAGAACCTTCACAACTTCCGTACTCTTGTTCTTTTGTTATTTCAGACTTTTTTTGCCAGAATAAAACGACAGGTTACAAGTAAATTCATTTATTTTTTATTTATTTTATTCTCATTCAAAACCCAGGGCCTGACTGGCGCGCAAAATTAAAGTCAAAGCGTAAATCGATATACTTGATGCATACCACCATTAGTGACGTGGCGAATAAACCCCTTCGCAGGTCATAAACTCGTAATCAAGGCATTCTAGTGGTTATAAAGCTGCATCGTGCCATTACATTGGTCATAATTGATAGAATATCTTTCTTAAGATAATTCAAATAATTTCCACTAGGCCCTCTCACTTCAGAAAAAGCTTCTAAACTGGTTCAATCGGATTGGTATTATATCCATTACCCCTATTGATTGTGCTGATTGCGTGAAATGTTTTAGCCTGACTTTACTCTCATGTTCCTTTACACGTTAGATCACGGCCCTCCCGGTTTCTCCAATATAGACTCTGCTACAAGAACAAGGGATTTTATATACCCCCGGATCACTAAGAGGTGCCTTTTCATCTTTAGGGTTGTTTAGAAGTTGTCCTATTTTCGCAGATGGTTTAAATATGGTTTGGATGTTGTGTTTGTTGAGATTTTTTCCTATTTGTTATGTGATACCTTGAAAGTAGATTAGGATGGAGGTCGCTTTTCTCTCTCTTTCTTTAGTGGGTTGTGTTGACTTGTTTTTTTGAGTGTATTTTCTTATTGCTTTCTCAAGATGTTTGGCTGCTTCTCTTAAAGGAAAGAATACAACATACCAAATTTGTCTTGCACAGTACCTCCAAAAAACTATTAAAACTTCACAAATTACTTCCAGTAAGGCACGCACCATCAACTAACACAGTTAAAAATATCTCTAACCGAAAAAAGAAATCATCAGTAATTTGGAATCCACAATTTATAGCTTTCCGCTCGGAAAAGCGAATGACATACGGCGTAGGACGGCCAACATCTTACGCCAAGCCAGAATAATGATATCATAATATTACCCGCAGACAGAGGCAACACAGCAGTAATAATGAATAGAGAGGACTATAACAGCAAAATCATGGACCATCTGACTGACAATACATATGAAAAACTTGAAAAAGACCCCACAAAAACAAAAGTCAGCAAACCAAAAACCCTGCTAAAACACTCTAAACGCGATAGCTGTTTCAATAATACTTACTTCTCTTTCAATAACCAATTCTATGAACAAACTTCAGGAGCAGCAGTGGGATCTCCAATCTTACCTGTAATAGACAACATCTTTATGGAAAATCTAGAAACTAAAATCTTCACCAAATCCAAGCTCGAACCGGAATTTTGGTGCCGTGACGTTGACGACACTTTTGTCATCTGGAGACATGAACTAGATGAACTACACATGTTCTTCGATTTCATTAATCATTTACACCCTGATATCCAGTTCACCATGGAAATTGAACAAGACGGAAAATTGTCTTTCTTGGACGTACTAGTTTACAAAATATCTCATAACACATTAGGACACGAAGTTTACAGAAAACCCACCCATACAAACAGAGGCTTACATGGCTCCTCCCACCACCACCCATCCCAAAAGCAATCGGTCTTTAATTCCCTTGTATACAGAGCTGTCTCCATAACAGATAAAGATAACTTACAAAAGGAATTACAAAATGTTGAACAAATCCTAATACAAAACGATTACACAAACAAACAAATTGAGAAAGCAATAAGAAAATACACTCAACAGAAGAAGTCAAGGAATTCAGCGGATTTTCGGAATTCAAAATTTTCCAAGAATTCAGGAATTCAGAGCATTCAAGGCTTTTATGGAATTGAGAGAATTTTACGGATTTCAGAGGGCTTAGAGAATATAAGAATTTCAGGAATTCAGAATATTCCAGAAATTCAAGAGTTCAGAAGATTTGAAGAAATTCCTGGGATTTAGAGAATGCCAAAAATTTCAGAAATTTAGAATATTCCAGGAAATCGGGGAATTCAAATAATTCACCAGATTTGATGGAATTCGTGGGATTTAGAGAATTTCAAGAATTTCAGAAATTTACAATATTTGAGGAATTCAGGGATTTACGAATATTCTAGGATATTAGAGAATTCATAGAATTCGAGAAATACAGAGATTTCATAATATTCAAGGAATTCAGGATAATCAAGTACTAGAGGGAATTCAGAAAATTTCAGAAAATTTCAGAGCATTTAGGGAATTCGAGGAACTTAGAGAAATCAAAATATTTAATGAATTCAGAAGAAGTCAAGGAATTCAGCGGATTTTCGGAATTCAAAATTTTCCAAGAATTCAGGAATTCAGAGCATTCAAGGATTTCATGGAGATTTAGAGAATTCCAAGAATTTCAGAAACTTAGAATATTCCAGGAATTCAGGGAATTCAGAATATTCAAAGATTTTATAGAATTTATAGAATTCGAGGAATAAAGAGATTTCATAATATTCAAGGAAAGCAGTATAATTAAGGATTAGAGGGAATTAGGAGAATTTCAGAGCGTTTATAGAATTCGAGGAATTTAGAGAATTCACAATATTTAATGAATTCAGGGAATTCAGATTATTCTAAGATTTCAGGGAATTTAGAGAAGTGAAATATTTCACAGACTTTAAAAATTCAGAGATTTTCAGGAATTCAGGGGATGCAAGGAATTCAGAATATTCAAGGACTTCAGAGAATTCAAGGATTTGAGAGATTTTCAGGAATTCAGAGCATTCAAAGATTCCATGAAATTCAGAGAATATGAGAAATGTAAGGAATATAAGGAATTTCACGCATTCAGAATATTCCAGAAATTCAAGAATTCAGAAGATTTGAAGAAACTCATGGGATTTAGAGAATTCCAAGAATTTCGTAAATTTAGAATATTCAGTGAATTCAGGGAATTTAAATGATTCAGAAGATTTCAATATTTGAAGGTATTCATGAGATTAAGAGAATTCCAGGAATTTCAGAAATTTAGAATATTCTAGGAATTCAGGGAATTCGGAATATTCAAGGATTCTCTAAGAGAATTCATTGAATTCGTGGAAAACAGGGATTTCATAATATTCCAGGAATTCAGGATAATCACGGATTAGAGGAAATTTAGAGAATTTTAGAGCCTTTAGGGAATTCGAAGAATTTAGAGGATTCGAAGTATTTAAAGAATTCGGAAGAATTGAAGGAATTAAGGGGATTGTAGGACTTCCAAATTTTTCAAGAATTCAGGGGATTCAGAGAATTTGAAAAAGTTTGCGAATTCAGAATCATCAAGGAATTGAACGAATTTAGGGAATTCAGGGAATTCAGAATATTCTAGGATTTCAGGGAATTTAGAGAAATCAAATATTTCAGAGACTTTAGAAATTCAGAGATTTTCAGGAATTCAGGGGATGCAAGGAATTCAGAATATTCAAGGAATTCAGAGAAATCAAGGATTTGAGAGATTTTCAGGAATTCAGAGCATTCAAGGATTTCATAATATTCAGAGAATTTTACGAATTTCAGAGCGCTCAGGAAATATAAGGAATTTCAGAAATTTAGAATATTCGAGGCATTCAGGAAATTCAATAAATATGGAAGATTTGAAGGAATTCATTGATATTTAGAGAATTCCAAGAATTTCAGAAACTTTGAATATTCCAGGAATTCAGGGAATTCAGAATATTGAAGGATTTTAGACAATTTATAGAATTCGAGGAATACAGAGATTTCATAATATTCAAGGAATGCAGGATAATCAAGGATTAGAGGGAATTCAGAGAATTTCAGAGCGTTTATAGAATTCGAGGAATTTAGAGAATTCACAATATTTATTGAATTCAGGGAATTCAGATTATTCTAGGAATTCTAGAATTCTAGGAATTTTCCTTCACTTTATCTACTTACCCCTCTCTACTTACCCTTCTCCTCATCTCCGCTCATCTCCGCTCAGTTCCCCTCACTTACACTACTTCTCCTACTTCCCTCCACTAATTTCCCCCAACTTTCCCTACCCTTATTTCCCTTCACTGCCCCTACTCCTCTCCTTATTTCATTCTCTCTTTCCACACTCAATCTCACCTAATTTTCCCTTACTTCCCCTAATTCAGTTCTCATGTCCCCCTACTTCCTCTTCCCTAATTTCCACTCATTTCCCCTACTTCCCCTCACTTTCCATACTTCCAGTCTCCTCATTTCCCCTCAAATCTGCAACTCCCACTCCTCTCATTTTCCCTCACTTCGCCTGCCCTCCTCTCATTTCCCATAATTTCCCCTAATCACATTTCCCCTTCCCCAAATTTCCTTCACCACCCCTACGTCCCTTCTCCAATCTTTTTCAAATAAAAGAGAAGAACTGAATCCTCTTGTTTTTCTTTCTTTCCCTTTCTTAGCCATTCTTTTCCGTCCCCTACTCACTCGTACTATCTAATAGCCCTGTTTTTAATTCCCTCACTAACCTCGCTCATTACCCTCCCTCATTTCCAATCATTTCCCCTATTACCCCTCACTTCCTCTACTTTACCTTTCTAATTTCCACTCACGTTATCCACTTACCCCCTCATTCACCCTCTCCTCATCTCCGCTCAGTTCTCCTTACTTCCACTACTTCTTCTACTTCCCCAACTTCCCTCCACTCATTTTCCCCAACTTCCCCTAACCTTATTCCCCTTTACTTCCCCTACTCCTCCTTTTATTTCCTCTTGCTTTCCCTAATTTCCACTCGTTTCCCCTACTTCCTCTCACTTTTCCTACTCGTAGTCCCCTCATTTCTCCTCAACTCTCCAACTTCCACTCCTCTCACTTTCCCTCACATCCCCTGCCCTCCCCTCATTCTCCATAATTTCCCCTAGCCTCATTTTCCTTGCCCTGATTTTCCCTTACTACCCCTACTTTCCTTCCCTAATTTATTTCTAATAAAATAAAAGAACTGAATCATCTTTCTTTTCTTTCTTTCCCTTCCCCAGCCATCCTTTTCCCTCTCCTACTCACCCGCACTATCTAATAGCCCTGTCTTTAATTCCCTCACTAACCTCCCTCATTACCCTCTCTGATTTTCAACCACTTCCCCTATTGCCCCTCACTTCCTCTACTTTTCCTTCCTAATTTTCCTCTCTAATTTTCACTTACTTTATATACTTACCCCCTCATTCACCCTCTCCTCATCACCGCTCAGTTCCCCACACTTCCACTACTTCTCCTACTTCCCCTACTTCCCTCTACTTATTTTCCCCAACTTCCCGTATCCTTATTTCCCTTTAATTCCCCAACTTCCCGTATCCTTATTTCCCTTTACTTCCCCTACTCCTATCACTATTTCCTCTCGCTTTGCATACTCCCCCTCACCTAATTTCCTATTACTTCCCTCAATTTACGCCCCATGCGCCCCTTCTTCCTCTTCCCTAATTTCCACTCATTTCCTCTACTTCCCTTCACTTTACCTACTTCCAGTCCCCTCATTTCCTCTCAACTCTTAAACTTTCACTCCTCTCATTTTCCCTTACTTCGCCTGCCCTCCCCTTATTTCCCATAATTTCCCCTGGCCACATTTCCCCTTCTCGAATTTTCCCTCACTACCCCTACGTCCCTTCCTCAATTTTTTTCAAATGAAAGAAAAGAACTGAATCCTCTTCCTTTATTTTTTCCCTTTCTTAGCCATCCTTTCTCCTCCCCTACTCACCCGCACTATCTAATAGCCCTGTATTCAATTCCCTCACTAACCTCCCTCATTTCCGTCCCTCACTTCCAGCTATTTCCCCTATTCCCCCTCACTTCCCCTACTTTTCTTTCCTAGTTTTCACTCATTTTATCTACTTACCCCATCATTTCCCCTCTCCTAATCTCCGCTCAGTTCCCCTCACATCCACTACTTCTCCTACTTCCCCTACTTCTCTCCACTGATTTTCCCTAATTTCGCCTACCCTTATTTCCCATTACTTCTCCTACTCATCTCCTCATTTCCTCTCGCTTTCCATACTTCCCTTCATCTAATTTTCTCTTACTTCCTCTAATTTACCCCTCATGTCTCCCTACTTACCCTCACTTTACCTACTTCCAGATCCCCTCATTTCCCCTCAACTCTTAAACTTTCACTCCTCTTATTTTCCCTCACTTCGCCTACCCTCCCCTCATTTCTCCTAATTTCCTCGAGCCACATTTCCCCTTTCCTAATTTTCCCTCACCACCCCTACGTCCCTTCCCTAATTTTTTTCAAATAAAATAAAAGATCTGAATCCTATTTCTTTTCTTTCTTTCCCTTCCTAAGTTATCCTTTTCCCTCCCCTACTCGCCCGCACTATATAATAGCCCTGTCTTCAATTCCCTTACTAACCTCCCTCATTATCCTCCCTCATTTCCAACTATTTCCTCAAATCCCGCTCACTTCCTCCAATCCCCCCCCCTAATTTTTCTTCCTAATTTTCCCTCGCTTTATTTACTTACCCCCTCATTTCCCCTCTCCTCATCTCCGCTCAGTTCCCCTCACTTCCTCTACTTCTCCTACTTCCCTCTACTTATTTCCCACAACTTCCTCCACCCTTAATTCCCTTTATTTCCCCTACTCCTCTCCTTATTTCCTCTCGCTCTCCATCTCCCCTCATTTCCCATAATTTCCCCTAGCCACATTTCCCCTTCCCTAATTTTTTTCAAATAAAATAAAAGAACTGAATCCTCTTTCTTTTTAAATTTCTTTGAAGCTGAGAAGTCCATATAATTTTATTTACTTTCTTTATAACAAAAATCTCTACTTTCTTTAACCCTAGTATTTTGATTGAATATTTTTATTGATCCCGTGTTTATTTCTAAGGATAGCTATCTCTAGACTTCCTCGTAACCAAATAACCATTAACGTTATCACATCTACTCCTGTCAATATTTTATTCCCTAAAGTGCTTATATCCTGAGCCTCGTCGAGCATTTTGGATGATTACTTTTTATAGGATAATTTGAAATAGATCAACCTCTTGAAAGTAAAATATAAATTAATGATTTTTGTTAATTCTTTTTTCTTCTTGAAGTTTGGACGAATTGATAGAATTTCTCGAGTTCTGTTTCTCTTTCCAGCACTCTTAATTCTCCTTGATGAACAACGGACGTCACTTCTTAATTGAAATATCAAAGTGAAATCAATTTTACCAGCTTCCAGTTCTTGAACTGTGCAAATCCGAAACTTTACGAAGTTTCTTGGTAAATAAGAACCGATAAAATCACCGCGGTTCCCTTAATCGCGTTTTCTCCCGGAAACGGAAGCTGCGGCGCAGCGAAGCTTTTATAGGATATAAGTCGGATAATTTTGCATCGAGTCAATAAAGTGTGAAACTCTGCTTCTGAGGAAAGCCCCGAGACTCGGTAAATGTCTTCTTACATGCTCCTTCAACATAAAATCAGGCCGATCTTTTTATTTTAGAAAATTGACAAAAAAAAATTATTCACATTTTTTAAATAATGTGAATAGGACGGGCCAAAAAAAACTCAAAATTATCAGATTTGATTAGATTAATTCATAACTAAAGAGTTTCTTTGTGGCATTATGAACAAATTTAAAAAAAATTAATTTCTCACCATCAGACAAGTCGATTGAAAATTTTCAAATTTTTTGTGTATGGAAAAAAAAAATTTTCGGGTAAAGTTTATGGAAGTAAATAATCTTAGATGGAAAAGAAGCGAAAGATCTGTCAAAATCGTTTACACAGGATCCGCGAGAAATAGAAAAAAAATGGTTCAATACTTAAAAATATATACGTGTTTCTTTAGTTTATTGAAAAGAGCACATAAAAAAATTTTACAAATTTTTGGCAACTTCGGGTGCAAATTGAGAAAATTGCATCTTTCGTTATTTTTTGAAATATTATATTTCGACGAAAAAATGTTTTTCTTTCAGTTTTTCCATCTAAGGTTAATTATTTCCATAAACTTAAAGAAAATTATTTTTATTTCATCTCTACATACAAAATTTTAAAAATCTTCAATTTAAAAATTTTTGATCGACTTGCCCAATGGAGAGAAAATTTTCAAAAATTTTGGTTTAATTTGCACAGTAAATAATAATACAATAAGTTATTAAAATCCAATAAGAAAATCCAATTATTCTTCATTAAAAACTTTTTTCTTTTAAAGCCTACCATCATATTTTGGGTTCTCAATTGATCTAGTTTGATTGAAAATTCGACTATTTGTTTAAAAATTTAATTACTTTGTCGAACATGCAACTACTTTCTTGAAAATTTGTTTAATTTTTAGTGGAAAATTAATTTTTTTGAACTGAAAATTTAACGATTCCATTTTTGGTTGAAAATTTGACATGTTTAGTTTAAAGTTGAACTATTTGGTTGAGAATGCATGTATTTTGTTACAATTTTGTTTTTTTCTTCTAGAAAAATAATATTCTTGGTTTGAAATTTATCTTTTTAGATGAAAATTCAAGTATTTGGTTAAAAATCCATTTTTTGGATGAAGATGCATCATTTTAGTTAAACAATAAAAATATTTTCTTCTTCTTTAATTTAAATTCAATTCAATTTAACTTGCAAATTCGTCTTTTTTGGGAAACAATAAATCTTCTTGGTAAAAAAATCAACTTTTTGGTTGAAAATTAACTAATCTGCTCAAAATTGTTGTTTTTTTTTTTCTTTTTTTTTCTTTGGTTGAAAATTAACTTTCTTCACTGAAAATGTAACTATTCTATTTTTGGTTGAAAATTTATATTTTAAATTGAAAAGGGAATTTTTCTGGTTAAAAATTCTTGAATTTTGTTGAATATTCGTCATTTTCGTAGAAAATTAAACTTTTTTTTCGAAAGTTCATCCTTTTTTGTTAAAAATATAATTGCTGGGTTGAAAGTGTTTACTGGTTGAGGATTCAATTATTTTGTTCAAAATTCATTTTTTTTTTCGTTGAATTTGACTGTTTTCGATTTCAAATTGAAATCTTTTTGATTGAAATATTACATAATAAATGTTTCGTTAAGAATTCGCTATTTTTGTAGTTAATTGATATTCTTGGTTGCAATTTCATCCTCTCTGGTAAAAATTTTCGTTTGAAAATTAATCTCTTTTGTTTGAGGATTCCATTATCTTGTTCAAAATTCGTCTTTTTTTGTTGAATTCAACACCCTTAGATTGTAAATAAAAATATTATTTGTTGAAATATTAACTATTACATATATTGTTGAGTATTCATATTTTTCTGAAAAATCAACTTCTTGGTTTAAAGTTGAAATACTTTATAAATTTTTCATTTTCTTTTTCTTAAGGATTCGTCGCTTTATTTCAAAATTCAACTATTTTGTTAAAAATTAACTTTTTTGTTGAAAATTCGTATTTTCGAGTTGAAAATTCAAATGTTTTGAAGAAAATTCGTCTTTTTGGCTGGAAAATTCAACAATTTTGTAGCAAATTGGGCTTTTAGGTTAACAATTTATATTTTTGGTAGAAAATGAAACTACTTGTTTGAAAATTCAACTATTTTGCGGAAATTTCGTTTTTTTATGGAAAATTAACTTTTTTCTGAAAAGTTAACTATTCCATTTTTGGTCGAAAATATATCATCTATAAGTTTAAAATCAAGAATTCTATTTTTTTAAAGGTACCTTTTTTGTGTGAGGATTCGCCCATTTGGTTGAAAATTCATATTTACAGGTTAAACATTCATCTGCGCGGGATAAAAATGCCACTATTTGGTTGAAAATTCATCTCTTTTGCTTGAAAGTTCAACTATTTGATTGTAAATTCAACTATTTTTAAACATTTTTAATTTTTACTTTTTAAGAGACTGAATTATAACCAAATGCCTGAACTTTCAAGCAAAAGAGATGAAGCCGAAAAGACGACCTTTTTAGAAAACATTAGAATTTGCAAACCTCAAATTTGAATGCACGCAAAAGAGTTCATTTTAAATCGAGGATGATGAATTTAAAAAAATTCAAAAACTTAAAAATTGAACATTAAAAATTTTAAATTTGAATTTACACAAAAAAGTTCATTTCAAACCGAGGATGATGAGTTTAAAAAAAAATCAAAAACTTAGAATTAAACATTTATTAGAAATTAAAAATTTCCAATTTCTAGATTTTTTTTTAGATTTTAGATGAAGCCGAAAAGACGACCTTTTTAGACAAAATTAGAATTTCTAATCTGCAAATTTAAATTTACACAAAGAAGTTCATTTTAAACCCAGGATGATGAATTTACAAAAAATTCAAAAACTTAAAATTTTTAATTAAATATTAAAAATTAAAAATAAAATTTTTTTAGATTTTTTGGGATTTTAGATGAAGCCGAAAATACGAACTTTTTAGAAAACATTGGAATATACAAACCGAAAATTTAAATTTACACAAAAAAATTCATTTTAAACCGAGGATGATTAATTTAAAAACTTAAAATTTTAAATTGAAAATTAAAAATTAAAAATTTTTAGATTTTTTTAGACTTTAGATGAAACCGAAAAGACGACCTTTTTAGAAAGCATTAGAATATTCAAACCGTAAATTTGAATTTACACAAAAAAGTTTATTTTAAACCAAGGATGATGAATTTACAAAAAATTCAAAAACTTAAAATTAGAAATTTTAAATTAAAAATTTTTTATTTTAGATTGAAAATTAAAAATTGAAAGTTTAAGATTTGAAATTCAAAATTTTAAAGTTTAAATTTTTAGATGTTTTTAGATTTTAGATGAAGCCGAAAAGACGACCTTTTTAGAAAACATTAGAATTTCCAAACCGCAAATTTAAATTTACACAAAAAAGTTAATTTTAAACCGAGAATGATGAATTTAAAAAAATTTAAAAACTTAAAATCAAACATTTTTAGTTAAACATTAGAAATTAAAAATTTTAAATTTTCAGATTTTTTTAGATTTTAGATTGTTATAGATTGCTTTGCGTAAATTCAAATTTACGGTTTGAATATTCTAATGTTTTCTAAAAAGGTCGTCTTTTCGGCTTAATCTAAAATCTAAAAAAATTTAAAAATTGGAAATTTTTAATTTTTAATGTTTAATTAAAAAATTTTAATTTTAAGTTTTGGAATTTTTTTAAATTCATCATCCTCGGTTTAAAATGAACTTTTTTGTGTAAATGAAAATTTGCGGTCTAGAAATTCTAATGTTTTCTAAAAAGGTCGTCTTTTCGGCTTTATCTCTTTTGCTTGAAAGTTCAGTTATTTGGTTATAATTCAGCTGTTTTGTTGAACATTCATCTTTTTTATAGAAAGTTCGTCGTTCTGGATTAAAAAGTTATCTGACATTTTTTGATGAAAATTCAACTTTTCGGTTTGAAAATGCATTTAGTAAATTTTGTTGTGTCGATGTTACTGGTTTTCAAACTGTATCGACTTTTATTTAAATTTTATTTTTTGATCAGAAAAGTTTCATGTGTTACATTACATTGCGATCCCCCTCCTACGTGACACTTTCTGACGTTAGACAAGTCCCCCCCCCCCCTCTCTTAAAGTGGAACGTTATTTTCGTCTCCTGGCTTGGATGAATGACTCGCGTGATTTGGCTGCACTCAGTCCCTGGGACCACGGTATTGCGTCATATTGCGCGGTGACAGCACTCGGCCTTCGGCCGGCCGCGGGCTGTAAACTCTCCGCTCGATGACGCAAAGCCACAATCCCTGCAGTCTCGTGCAGCCAACTTCACGCTCGTTGGCACTTTCACGTTTTCGCCCCTGAGCGCGTAATCTACTATTTTTAGGTTTTAAAAAGCAACTTACTGATCACTGCACCGGGGCAGGAGTGAAAGAAAAAATTCCTGACTTGAAAAAGTAGATTTTTATTGTAAAATGATCTCAGCCTAATTATATTGGGATAACGTTGGTAAAGTTTGGTTGATCTTTGCAGAGAATTACGGACAAAGTGGAATACAGGCATTTCGTGAATTAGCAGAGAAGAATGGAGTTTGTGTGGCGAGAGAAGATTCAGCCCTATCAACATCGACCGATTCAGTTTTTGATGGAGTTCTACGGAATCTTAATCAGGATAGCAATGCGAATATCGTGGTTTGCTTTTGTGAAGGGAAGACGATGAATGGCCTCTTGAGAGCCTCAAAGCGTTTGAATATGACAGGACGCTTTGTATACATTGGAAGGTACGAATTACGAATGAACATTTCAGCTTATTCTATATCAAACACATTTACCATTTTCTTTCAAAAAGTCAAAACGAAAAATTAAAAACAAAAAAGAGATGGTTTTCAATGCTTTATGAAACATAGACCGCTGTACACTCCAAGTTGCATATAATAACAGTTTCGGGGGTTACATTGCGAAATATACTTGACTGAGTACTCGCGCACTGCGACCCTTCCGAGGCGAGAATCACAAGCGTCTCTTGCCCTGCCCACTGAGAGACTGCGTGGGCCAGCAGTTCGAGGAATCACAAAACCGGACCGCCTTCTATGGGACTTGGAGTGTATATATATATATTATAGATATATATAGCGGTCCAATGTTGGGTAAGTTACATTTTTTATTAACTAGTTACATTCACGTTACTTATAACTGTAACTAGTTCCAGCTACTAGATAAAGTAACTTCAAGTAACCTAAAAAGTTGCTTATTTCTCTTCCTTAATTTTACAGTTTAAAAATCAAAATAACTAGGACGATAATTCACAATAAATTAATTAAAAAGAAATAGGCATTAGTTAAAGAAAGATTTTTCAGTCACATTTTTTAACCAAACATTTGTATTTTTACCAAAAACATATACATTTTCTTGACGGAAAAAATGAATTTTCAAGCCAAAAGGACGAATTTTCAACAAAAAAGTTACTCTTCAACCAAATTTGGACTTGTTATCAAAATAGTCCACTATTTAACAAAATATATAAATTTTCAACCAAATGATAGAATTTTCATAGAAAAAATATTAATTTTCAACAAAAAAGGTATTTTTGAACCAAATAGTTGAGTTTCCCACGATTTTTGAACCAAAAAGACGAATTTCCTACAAAAGAGTGGAATTTCCAACAAAAAAGTGAATTTTCGAAAAAATTTGGTCTTTCTAACAAAATACTTTAATTTTTCATAAAATACATTGATTTTCAACCAGATGGTTGAGTTTTCATACAAAAAATATTAATTTTCATCAAAAAGTTAATTTTTAACCTAATGTTTGAATTTTCGTCATTTTCAAACCAAAAAGACTAATTTTTAACAAAACAGTTAAATTTCTAACCAAAAAGTAAATTTTCAACCAAATAGTTCAATTTTCTAGCATTTTCAAACCAAAAAGACTATTTTTCTACAAAAGAGTTAAATTTCCGACAAAAAAGTTAATTTTCAAATAGATTTGGACTTTTTACCAAAATATGTAAATTTTTAACAAAATACGTAAATTTTTAACAAAATACATGAATTTTCAACCAAATGGTTAGAAAAAAATTACTTTCGAACCATTTTTGGACTTTTCACCAAAATAGGTAAATTATTAACAAAATACATTAATTTCCAACCATTTTCAAACCAAAAAGACCAATTTTCTGCAAAAGAGTTTTTCCAACAAAAAAGTGAATTTTCGACAAAATTTGGACTTTCTACCAAAATACTTAAATTTTTTACAAAATACATGAATTTTCAACCAAATAGTTGAATTTTCTAGCATGTTCAAACGAAAAAGACGATTTTTCTACAATAGAGTTGAATATCCATCAAGAAAGTTAATTTTCAAATAGATTTGGACTTTTTACCAAAATATGTAAATTTTTAACAAAATACATGAATTTTCAACCAAATGGTTAGAAAAAGGTTACTTTCGAACCATATTTGGACTTTTCACCAAAATAGGTAAATTATTAACAAAATACATTAATTTCCAACCATTTTCAAACCAAAAAGACGAATTTTCTGCAAAAGAGTTTTTCCAACAAAAAAGTTAATTTTCGACAAAATTTGGACTTTCTACCAAAATACTTACATTTTTTACAAAATACATGAATTTTCAACCAAATAGTTGAATTTTCTAGCATGTTCAAACGAAAAAGACGATTTTTCGTAACATCAGTAAAGGAGTCTCTCCGAAGCAGATACAAGCATCTTCTTCGACAGATTTGGTCATCCAATCTGTCGGCATTGAACAAGGTATATGCCACTAACTACTACTAGCTACTCGACAAGAAAATGCACGAAAATTTTCACAGGAGTGTTGAAAAAGAGTCCTTGTCGAAAGAGCAAACTTTTGCTTTCCTCAGATCATCGTGGCTTGACTCAGATACAGAGGGTTTTATTTTCGCATGACAGGGTGGTTTCATTTCACCCTCAGCATACCGTGACGGGATTTTATGTCAAGAAGTTCCCAGCAATAGGTACAGAGCATGTCATTCACACGCTGAGTACCTGGAATACATAGTATCGGGATGTGTCACCCATGCAGGAACAAGGTATATCTACAGACATAATGCGGCCCTGAGAGTGCTTTCTTACCATCTTTGTCGCTCTTACGGTGTTGGCCGCCACCCTGCCCTGCCGAACGCTCAAAGGGAGATAGAGTCAATTGTCAAAAACGAGAAGTACCAAATTTTCTGAAAGTACAATTTTCGGACAGCAGTCTCCATTGCACACTTGAGGCCTGGCATTGTTCTCCAAGACTTCGAGAAACGAACTATATTCGTGATTGAATTCTCGGCTCCATGTGAATACAGCATCACTGCCATAGAGGAAGAAAAGGAGGAAAGGTATCAAGACCTTCAAAGGAAGCTGCAAAGACTGTACCCAAAATATTCAGTACAAGTAGTTGTCCTTGTGATAGGTGCCCTCGGACGTGAGAAGCTATCACCGGTTCGTAACCTTAAAGCCATACGCGCGTGCTAAAAATATGCCAAAGCACTTGCGAGATGGATGCAGAAAGCTGTCATCCTTGGGTCGCTGCGTGTCCTTGATATATACGAGCGTTTTTCCGGCCTGTCAGGATTTCCTCGCTTCTTGTGACCACCCATCTCACGGCTGTGAGACGTGACCATGAGTGAGATTCACCGCGGTCCTACTGGGAGCCGGTATCATTTTTTTTAAGATGGCAGTTGCTCCCAGTGGGACCCTACGGTGTTTTTTGAACCTTATTTCTAAATTATATATATGAGATGTTACAAAATCATTATGACAGTTCAAAGTTTGTTTTATCGTTTATTTGTTACAACATTAGTGTCTCAAGTTTATTTTTGAAATTTTTTTTAAAAATTCAATAATATTATAGAAAATTATAAGATTAATTTTCCACCTAAAGTAGTTGGATGGTTAACCAAAAATAAGAAATTTTCACCTGGACAGATACGTTTTCAATTGAAATGATGAATATTTAACTGAAATCCATAAATTTCCCAATTTACAATTTTACATTGTAAGTCTTTAAAATTACATTCATTTTTGAGTTTCAAGAATTTTTTATTTTAAATCTTGAAAATTAGGGTGTTTCAAAGATGTATGCAAAATTACAACACTTCAAGTTGTACACGTTGGAAATTGAAGGATGTTCAATTGCAACTCTTGAAAATTGAAGAATCAATTGTGAATCTTCAACATTGAAATCTTTTTCAAATTGTACAAAATGTCATGAAGAATTTGTTGATTTCAAATTATATTTAGAAGCTTTGAAATGATTGGAAAATAATTTTAAGCTCGAGAAGATTTTGAAAAATGGTGAGAAAAATGTAGATTTTTGAATACGATATTTGAAAAAAAAGTTTAGAAACATTTTAAGGATTTCAAAAGGTTTCCAGGCATTTTCTCAAGATTCCTGGAAAAATTATGAATGACTTTTTCTGGAAAATAAATCTATGAGACAAAATTTGGAATGCAATTCAATACATTCTAAAAGATTTAAAGAAATCTTGGAATAGAATCGGAAAGATTTTAAGGCCCTCTTTTGATTAAGGAAATTTTGAAAAGTCGGAATCATTTAAAATGATATTCAAAAGCTTAAAAAATATATGAAAATTTTTTATATGTGACTTCTGACAAATAATATACGTTAAGCAATTGTTTGCCGTCTCTTAGGATTAAAACGAGTGGAGGAGAATAAATAGAGTTTATGTAATTTAAAATGCACGTCATATGCTACATATCTCAATATTTCGTAATAAAAAATGTTTATCATTTACACGTGTTCACCTTCTCGACAGCAGCTTCCGAAGAAGACGGTTCTAACGACACAAAGAAAACAATTCATTCAAATGCCCTCTATAAATATTCAAAGTTTATTTATGATTGCAAAATATAAGGATTAGAGATTTTTCATAGCGTTGATATAATTCAGTTTGTTTTATCTATTTGGTAAGATTTCGATTCAAAAATCTTTCTCGAGGAGTTTTCCTTAGAGTTATTCTTTAATTTTGTGTTGTGATAGAAAAATAAAACTGAGTAATTCAAATGATTTTAAATTCAGGATTTCTTGATTGGTTTCTTAATAATAATAGAAAATATTGTAAATAAATATAATTGTGACTTGGATTAGGGAATTTTCGTAAAAAATTATAGTTTGGATACATGCAATGGGAATTAAAATAAATTATTTTAATTTTGATCAAGAAGAAGGGCATTAAAAAGCCTCCTGTTAAAATTCATAATTATATTTTCATTTGAAAAAGTTTCCTGCTCCAAATCAGAAATCTTTGAAATCTTCTCATAAAATGTAAATGCCCGAGGACAAGCTTGACGCCTATATTCTGCAAAATAACGAATATGGGATATACGTATCAGATAATTCAAGAAAGCACTAGAATATTTATTATTCACGTTGTTGATACAATTCTTTATCAATACATTATTTAGTTTCTGCTCTAATTAGACAAGATGAGGATTGTTTCTACTATCGTATTATTCTTGGCAGTGATCTTCATTTCGATTGGTGAATATAATAATAAAATATATCTAATTTTTTTAAATTTCATTCTTTATTTTATTGTCTAATAAAAAATACTTTTACCTCTGGATTAAGCCGTATTCAGACGAACGATTCCCGGTTCCGATTACGGTTATGATTGACGGTCCGGTTTGTGCACAGGGTGAGTCGCTTTCACCCACGGCCTGCAAGTATTTTTTCAAGGCAGAGACAAGAGCTGTCGAGTCACGTGACTTCATCGACCGCTGTGATTGGCTACGATCAGCGACGACTGTGGCTCGGTCGAAATCGCCACGGTTGAAAATAGAGAAGAACCTAAACGCGCAACCCGAACAGTGACCGGATCGTGCTGCGCGCTGATTGTTCGATGGTTCCAATCGTAATCGTAATCGAAACCGGGAACCACTCGTCTAAATGCGGCTTCACAAAAAAACATTAGTAGTTATCTACTTTCAGACAAATGTAACACCCTATTCCTTGTTGCAGATCTGAGTTCACACTTCGAGTGTTTGCCTAACGGCGAGCCCATACCTGGTGTTCCTCGTTCTGGAACTTCTGATCTTCCTGCCATATTCCAATCTCCTGAAAGGCCTAATCCTTCTCTCAGACCTCATTCTCCAGGTTCACATGTCAGGTCTTCTCCTGCTGAGCCCACTCTTCGTGCCAGGACCAGGTCTCCCACTGCCAGGTCTTCTTCTTCACGCGTACCTGGACCTCTAGTTGAAAAACTGAGATTTATTCGGCTTATTCCCAACAGTAACCCTAACCGACAATTCGAAATTAGAAGATATACTTTTCCTCGCGATAAAAAAATTCATTTGAGAGGAGACCGTAATCTCCCTGCGCCCATGCCAACCG
>JAABKJ010007545.1:281141352-281590716 GCA_011634705.1 Andricus grossulariae | reverse complement strand
CTATTGCGCCACTATATTGAACTCCAACTGCATGAATTACACAAAGGTACCCTAATTTTATTACAATACTATTTTCACTATGTGAGTATAAAAAATGTGTTTTCAGTATTCCTGTCCTTCTAAGCTTCTAAGTCTGATTTAGTGATAACATACTGAATTCAGTCAAGTTCCAATAATTTCAAAATAAAATATAAAGGTATGCTTAAAGTATATGTGCTATAACATGGGATGTTTCGAAATTAGTATAATTGTTTGAAGTTTGTTTTATTGTTTATTTTTTACAACATTGGTGTCTGATGTTCGTTTTTATTATTGAAAAAGTCTATACGTCTGGACACAAGCCATGCTCTTTTCCCTTTTCCAGCTCCCTCTTTCCTTTGCCAGGTCCATACGTTTAGACTTGACCGCGAGATAAACGCAGATAAACGTATGCACCTTTTGAAGGATTAGCCTGGGCGGCCTTGGTGGCTACAGCATGCGTTCTCATTATCTACCTTTAGGCAATTCTGAGTTTTCCATTCATCTGAAATTCAAAATTATACATCTTCTATTATGTAATATCGATATCTCAATATATACTGCATTAAGTTCTTTATCAGAAAATATTAATGCAAAAAATTAAGGCGAAGTGAACTAATTTTTTTTAAAAATAATACACGCGAAATCTGAAGGTATTAATTTGATATGCGATATAATGATCCAAGAACCTAACAGTCTTTTGTTTCTTTATTGCCTCCTATGCGGAATTTCCCTAAAACACCTTCTGGACAATGTTTTGTGGTTATATTATTATGTAGGAGAGATTGAGGATAAATATTAAACTTACCGCATGATCCGGAGCAACAATCGACATTATTGTCACACCCTTTGCCATTCTTTGTTTTTAAACAAGCTAAATTTGGTAGATTGAGAGCTCCCACAAAAACTGCTATGCAGAGGAGAGTAAAGACGGTGTTGATTTTGAGACTCATTTCCAATGAGTAGTGAGCTCTTCTGCTTTGTTCACGGCTTACCTATATACAGAGTTGACAATGAATCTAGAGGAATGCTTTCTGGGAGGGAGAATCTAGGGATTGGAAGGAGAGGGCATCCCTCAATCTTCACTACCGTTTCCACAACAAATCAAAATTCCGATCTGGACCTTTGGGGGGGGGGCAATATGTCATGCACGTTTAAAATCCTTATCTTTACTAAAAGAGTAAAAAGGTACTATTTGAAAGCTTGTAAACAAGCCAAGTCACCTTCACCATTATCACAGGTTAATTCTTCAAAATGAAAAATATAGTCATTGACATACTTATGCTGTTTGACCTTACACAAAAGCATGCCTTTGACAAATGTACTTTTATTTCATGCAAGATCTCATTTTTATGATGAAAAATAATCGTCTACAAGATTCCACTGACTGAATTTTATTTTCCTAAAATTGTAATCATCAGAGTGAGCGATAAATCCATCGATGGGTTTTTTTGGGAGAGGTAATGTGGGGATTGCACGGGGAATTCTATAATCTTTATGAACCCCTTCAAAAAAAAATACGTAGTGGTATATTACTTCTTGCTCCATTGTATGTTTAAAATTCTTATCTCTATTGAAACGATGAAAAGATAATATTTCGAAACTTTTAAAAAAGGTAAGTCACCTCCACCATCATCAGAAGTTAGTTCTTCAAAACGGGAAAAATAGCATCATTGACATACTTATACTACCCAAACTTATTCAAATGCATGCCCCTGATGAATTTAAGGTCACTAATCTAATGGTGAATATGGCAGAGGTGAAAGCCGCAGCATTTTAATAAATATATTTTGAAATATTACTTATATTAATGTCAAAACATTTGAAAGTACTGATTTGCTGTAAACCACGATTTATTCGGATCGTGGTCCGTGATCCGCATCTGGATAAAAGTACACTGCTTCAGAAAAGAGTAATTTTGAATTCATATCTGTTGTATTATCTCTGCTATGTTTGTGATGTATCAAGAAAACGAGAATGTTATATTGAGTATCAATTTATTTTCAAACATATACACGATTATCAAAAAAACATGACAGATCAGAAAAATAGTTTACAAATGGAAGAACATAGCCCCTCGATACCTGAGAACTCAGTGTGGGTCAAACGGCAAATCCGTTAGAAACAAACAAGAAATAAGAGAAAGTCAAGATTCATGAAAACCTATTGCTAAATTTAATTAATCATAATATAATAAATTTTGTTTAATTGATCCAAATTAGTTTTCAAATTAATAGACAACTTATTTTGTTTTTTATTATAAACTCATGATCAACATCAACAAACCCTCTCGTATGTCCAGCAAGAACACTCTTATAACAACGTGCCAAACGAACATCACTTTTGTGTTCCTCCATCTTAGTATTAAGAAGTTTATTTGTTCTTGATTTGTTGAATTCTAATTGTGATATGTTGCTCAATTCACATTTGTGGGTAATGATTAAGAAAATGGATATTCCTAACAATATTAAAATTCTCTTCGTGACATGATATGTGGGACAACCCTAGAACTCTGTAAACTAAGTTTTTGATTACTGCAATTTTGCTTTGAGAAGGATGAGCTGGAAAGAAATGTAAAATTCTGCCTGAATATGCATATACCTTGCCTATCCCAATTGGTAATAATTCTCTATTTCATGGGTAAATTGAAGATTTTGCTAAAGTAACACATGATAAGGTGTCATCAACGTATCGAAAGTGAAAGGGCAAAACAAAATCTAGCTTCTTTAAAGCAAATACCTTAAAATCTTTCATAACTATTTCTGCTAAAATCGGAGAAATGACTAAACCTATGGGAATACCAAATTTTTGCCTATAAAATGATCAATTAAATTCAAAATAAGTTGCGTTCATAATAAAAGCCATCCTTTCAATCATCTCTTCTTGACTTAATCGAGTGCGTGTTTTTATATTGTCCCATCTATTTAAAATTCAAGGGGTATACTCGGAAACATTGCAACTACATCCAAAGAAGTCATTACATGGTCATCAGGAACAGATTTTTGAATAATGATTTTTTGGAATTCCCAGCTTTTTTTAGTATTGAATTTTGAAGTTGCAATGGAGTCTTTGAGTATCAAATTAAGGTTTTGTTCCAAAAACTTCCTGGGAGTGTTAAGAGTTGAAATAACCTGAAATTTGTCTTCGGTATTTATATCAGTCCATCTTATATCTCTTCCTAAAAGTTCTTTCTTTCTCCAATTGTCTAGAATCTGGAAAGTGTCTCTTCTTAATTGTTTCAACGGATTTTCATTCAATAAATCAAAGTTATCATGATTGAAAAGTAAATCCTCCATATCCCTAATATAATCTGATTTCTTCACACAAACGGTAATATTGCCCTCATCAGCATTCATGCAAATTATCTCAGGGTTGTTTTTAAGGAAACTTTTATTCACCATGAAACCTTTGGAAATTTTACGATCAATGCTACTAATGTGCAAACAATCCTTATCAACAAAGCTCTTTGACAAGTGTAAAACCTTGTTTCGGAAATCTTGTTGATCTAATATTAGAAGTTTTTGTATACTTGATCTTTGACTATTTCCATCATTTGTTTCTATTTACTTTTTATCACATGGTTACTAAAACCTTTACCTGAACTCAGGATATCTGTAACTGAAACAGGAATTTGAATATCTGTCAAATTTACAAACCAAGGATCCCTATATTCTTCTTCAAAAATCGTGTGTCAATTTAAATTTTGCTCTTGAACATTATTTTGTTGATCAATCAAAATAGAAAGTTTGTTCTCATGTCTTTCATCATTGTTTAAAAATCTTCGATCAATGATTTTATCTTTTTGTAAACATACTTCTAATTCACTTCTAATTCTGGAAATGTTTACTTTAAAAAAATTAATATGATTTGAAACATCCCTGATCAGTAAATTCAACATTGAGAGTTGGTAATCCTTTAAACTATGTTCAAATTGTCTATTGCAAAAATTACTGTGAAAAGCAAAATCTCGAAATTTGTTATCCAAGAAAAATATTTTTGTAGGTAAAACATCGTTTCTTTGACATTCAATTGAAAGCCTTTTCTGAAGAATACTGCCTCTTAATTTTTGGTTGATATAACACCATAATATAACCTTTCTGAAGGCTTTAGGACCATTTGCAACTTTTATCTGATCAAAAAACATGATGTTAAGAAAGGGGGGTTAGAAATGACCTCCAATCCAAGTCAGCTAAATTGAAATTCAAGAATCTTAAATTAGATTAAGATCGAATTCAAAATCCCATTTAACGCCCAACACTCAAGTTTATGTATAGAATACCTGAAAATAAGACAAGAATCCAATGATAACATTTGGGCAACCACCACAAAATGCTCCTATTATAATTCCTAAAAACGAAACAAAATTTGTTTCATTGGACAGAAATAAAAAAAGGAAAGAAAAATAAGAAGGCAACCAATTTCAAAAATAGACTCAATAATACGTCGTTGATAAGTGTTTTCTTCAGTAGCTAACATTTTAATATTTTTAAAGTCAAAATCAAATATTTTTTTGAAATTCCAAGAATGTTGTGGCAAACCTGTGTTAGAATTTTCGAGTTTACAATCTCTTTTGTGTTCAGCAATTCTAGTTTTTAATCTCCGGCCAGTTACACCTATATAGACTTCATGACAACATTTACATTTAATCACTGTATTTCTTCTTTAATAAATAATTATCTAGAATATTTGTGTGAATCTCATGAATGAGTTCTGTAATAATATCATTAACTAAGTCAAGTGAATAGTTATTATGTATTAAAGTTGTTTTTGCTTGATTTAAATTTACTTTCCTAAATTAGATTGTTGTTCAAATGCCTTCCAGACCAAAAAGGTCTTTTAATACCAATTGGTTAATAAATCACCATTTGGAGTTTCAATAATTAGTAAATCAAGATATTCAATGACATTATTAATCTCGCGTTCGTGAATGAAATTTATGCAAATCTTCAATACTATTAAAAACGTTTAACAACACTTCAATCTTGTCAGTAGGAACAATAGCTAGAATGTTGACGAAATACCGTCTATATAAAATCGGTGTGAAATCTAATAACTCTAGAGCTCTTTTTTCAAAATCTTCTAAAACTTAATCAGAAACAACTAGGGATAAAGGTGAAAGAAACATAAAGATTTAATTTATGTGAAGGCTGATAAAGGTTACTTAATGGTTGCTCCTAATAGAGAGGATTATAACATGACAATTGAAAACATCATTAAGAATGATATTTTATACAAGAATATTGAAACGTGTATGGTTCAAACTATTAAAAATAAATGTGATGACATAGCTATGAGATGGGAAGATAGAAGAATAATTAATAATCAATGTGCATATCGTTTAAAAACTCACAATAGTGTCGTAGCAAAAGCTTATGCTCTCCCTAAAGTTCACAAACCTAATTTAAGTTGGAGACTGATTGTTTCTACTGTTGGTTCTCCCACTTACATTTTATCTAAGTATATTTTCAATATTTTAAAACCAATTTCTATTAAAAATAGTTCTTTTGTAAAAAACGGTTGGGAACTTAAAGATATTTTAAAAAACATTAATGTATCAAAAACTCATTCAATAGTTTCTTTAGATGTGGTTTCCATGTTTGATAGTATCCCACTAGATCTTGCTTGAGATTGCATTGAAGAAATATTAATTTCAAATTATTAACTTAACAACAATAACGAAAACTGATGTAAAATTGATGTAACTTCTCTCATTACTAACGTTCCTGTTGATTTGGTTCTTAATAGTATTGAAAAAAGATGGCCTTATAGTAAGAAAGTTAATGCATTACCTTCAGATAAATTCAAAGAAGGAATAAAATTCCTAATGGATAACACTTATTTTCAATTTAAGAATATTTTTTATAGACAAACTTTGGGAACTCCCATGGGTTTTTCTATTTTCAATAATTTAGCTGGCATGGTAAAGCAATATCTAGAATCTGCGATTTTCGATAAACTAGATTTGCAAATCCTTTCCTAATGTTGATGATACATTTTCAATTATTCCTGAAGACAAAATTGATATTACTATGAAAACTTTGAACTCAATTCATAAAAGATTACAATTTACACACAAAATAGAAAATAATAATACTATTAACTTTCTTAATATTAGCATTATCAAAAATGATAATGGTACCATCTCTACTAATTGGTTTCGTAAATCAACATATTCTGGCCGCTTACGTAATTTTCGGTCGAAACATCCATTCCAACAAAAAATAGCTATCATAAAGAACTTAGTTTATTCAGCTGTTCTACTTTCGGGTAATAAATTTCATAATGATAACTTAAAAATAGTAAAACATTTTTTTTCCTGAATACCTTTCCACTAAATATTATTTATGAAAAAATTGATAATAGATTGAAAGAACTTAATGACAAAAACAGAATTAATTACTATTGCAATTCCATACTATGGTAAAATTTCTGCAAATATAAAAATACTTTTGAAAACTTATAACATTAGCACCACCTTTAGTATTAACTCTAAACTTGATAAAATGATTGAATTAGGCAAAGACCAATCAGAAACCTCAGAACAAATTAACGTTGCTTACCGTTTTTTCTGTAATTGTGATAAATGTTATATTTGGACAAACTAAAAAACCTTTACACATAAGACGTAAAGAACACCAGGATAGTTTTAGATTAAACTACAATAATTTTCTTAACGATTATTGATATAATAATATTAATTATAATATTTATCATTTTTTCCTTTGGGATGAGATTGAAGTTTTGCATCAAGAGAAGCATCTTATTAAAAAAGCCATTGCTGAAATGGTTTTTATTAAAAAATAACTGGATAACTGTCTTAATAAGATCACTGAGCTTGACCATCTCAATGAATCTTACGATTCTATTCTAGAGTTAGTTTCATAAAATTTATAACAAATTCCTAGCAATAAATTTCTTCTCATGTATTTCTTACAATATTGAATACAAAAATTAACTTATGTGTCCACGATAAGATTGATGATAAGATTTATGATAAGATTGAAGTTTTCTTAAATGTGTTCAATAGTAATATAAAGATTGTATAAACTTCACCCATGAACGCGAGAATAATAATGTTATTAACTATCTTGATTCACAAATTATTGAAACTCCAAATGGTGATTTATTAACCGATCGGTATAAAAAAACCTTCTTGGTCTGGAAGATATTTAAACGGCAGAACCATATAAGTGCCAAAGAGAAAAATATTCAGGAGACCAAAAAAGCTTTCTCAAAATTTGAATTATTTTCAAACAAAAATCCAAAAATCGTGCTTTGTCATAACCATGTAAGAGTTTCAAGGAGACTCTTTTATTCTTTTCTTATAATCTCATGAATACAGAATATATTGGTGAAACATCAGAAACATACTATTGGACATAAAAAAGGATCAAAATTGAAGAAATCAAATTTTTTCAATTCTTCAAAGCTTTCAAAAGAATTGTTTTGCTATAAAATCATTGGAAAACTAACAGCGTAACAATTAATCCCTTGAAATCTAGTGTCATAGGTAATATCTTCAAATTCATGAAATCTTTCAAAATCATTCTAAAAATTGTAAAATCCCTGAAAAGCTTTGGACATCTCGTTCAATTGCTTGAAAATTTTAATTCCTGCAAATACTTTGTAGTCCTCTAAAATATCATAAGATCCCTTGAAATATGTTGAAGTCTTTTCAAACTACAGCAAACTTATCAAATCTTTTGAAAACCCCTAAAATCTTTTGAAATCTCGTTTACGGTAAAAATAATTGATATATTGAGTGAAAAATATATATTCTTACTTTTTTTTGTAAAATACCATATTGAACTTTCTTAAATAAATTGCAAAAATCTATTTTACTGTATGAAAAAAATTCCTAACATATTTTACTATGAATATTTCTAGGAATATCTTTTTCCAAATTACTTGGCCAACTTTGATTTAAAAAATGCATGTAGTTGTACTGGGCAGATTTTTTGCATCGCAGATGTTTTTGGTGGAATTTCATGTTTTTTTTGTTGTTTTTTTATTTCAAATAAAATACATATGCTCGATTAATTGTTTATTAATTTATTAATTCACTGAAATAAAATATTAAAGTATTTTTTTAAATAATTTTCGTTAAAACTTAATTAAGTAAAGTGAATATTATTGAATATCAATTGCGGTTGGATTCTAAGAGTTTAATTTATAATGGAAATGGTCGCTAGGTGAACCGAACTTAACGGTACTTAATAAATAAATTTTCAATTTTGTCACATATATATGCCATTCTTGCCATTTTTTGGTTACATGTTTACTTTCATAAGGAAGCCATCGAGTCAGTTCAATGCCGACCAAATAATTTTGTAAAAGATATATCATAAGAGTAAGAGATATTTTTTGTAAAACTTTTTAAAATGAAGAAACTCTTTTTTAGAATTTTGTCACATCTATCATTTCTATAAAAAAATGCGGATGATCAATTTTTCGAAAAAAATTATCGTGGCCACAAAAATATTTCAGCTCACGTAAAACTCACAGGATGTCTCCCTTTTTAGAAGTAATGATTTAAAAAAATAAAAATGTAGGTTTTTTAAAAAAAAGGGGATTTATATTTTCAGAAAAATCGGCGCTCTTTTGTTATTATTAAACCTTTTGAAAAAGAATTTTTTTCTCAAACCCAAAAAATACGTGTCGCGTAATTACCTTTAGAAACAATATTTTTTGTCGCCAAGAGATCCTACGACTTAAAGTTTACGGACCTATCTACCTATTAATTCACGGTTATTATCGCAACCTTTTTGTGGGTAATTTTATGTTGTTCAACAGTAAAACATTTTAAATTTATAAATTTTTTTATCAAATGCCATTTTCATAATTTCGGGAATTATACATCCCTTCCAGAAAAAAATTACCACAGGAAGCCACGTGGCATTTCATGTATAAGGAAAGTCATAGGTTTTTATATCGAAACCCATATGGGAACCTATATTGAATTTATTTAACGGAAAAATTAGCTTTGAATGAAACAAATTATTGGTATGAATACGAACGATACAGTCTTTTCCTGATACAACGCTAATTTTCTTTTCATGATAGGATACCATATGGGTTCCCATGTGGATATTTGCAATAGGATTTCGATCCAAAAACTGAAGTGATATTAGAAAAATATATAAAAAATCTTTATATATATATATATATATATATATATCTTAAGTTTTGAAGTGTGATAAAAAAAAGTACTTAAGGTTATAGATACGATATTACATTATGATATGTATATTTACCAAAAGAATGACGAAACACCGTCAAAACGAGGAATAGAGTACCAATAAGGATCTTCATAATCCTTTAGCAGAGGAAACTGATTGATACCAAAATTGTCGAAAAAGATAAAATATTCTAGAAGAAGTTTCAATGTATACTATTCTTAATCTTATTGTTCCTTCAAATTATGGCAAATACTTATCACGTGAATCGGAGAGGAGGAAAAATATCGTAAATTGTTGGTATAATGTTTAATTTAGAGGAATTAAAATTATATTGATTTTCCGAAATGGAAAAATGATTACAATGGTACAAGACATAATAAGATGTTATACGTTATCAGTTGTTTGACTTGCGACAAAATGTCCCTCTACAAATATGACGTACAAAATGATATTGATCTTAGAAACTCAACAATCTTGAAACAAATTTAGAGTGGTTCAAAAATATCAATTTTTAAAAATTTACGTTGCACCTTATCATTTTTTTTTTAATCATGAAAAAATGTATAAATTGCAGGCAAATCGTTAATGAGTCGGTTTAAAAATAAGTCTCAGAATTCGGCTTGGTTTCGCCTATAATTAAAGAAGATTTATAAACTTCAATAATTTTAACTTAAATTAAACGTTTTCATCGAATTTATCATATATTATCTATTTAAGTACCATTTAAAAATAAAAACATGTAAAACTCAATATGTTCTGTATTGCTGAATCTTGTATTTTAATTTATTGTTTATAGCACTAGCATCATTAGTCGTGCGCTATGCGCCTGTTTAGTTTTCCGGTTTATGAAGGAAAACAATTTTTAATAAAAAATAACAATTACGAATCACTGTTTATTTTATAGGTTTTTTTGCTTATTTGTTTTCGAAGTTATATAATTATGTTTTTTCTAAGACTCTTGAAAAATATTCCGAAATTTTTTCAACTCAAGTAGTAAATTGTCAACGAAAAAACTGACTTTTTATCAAAGCAATTCAACTTTCAACCAAGTAGTTGAATTTTTGAGCTGAAAATGTGAATTCTCCACCACAAATGTAATAGTTAATATTTTAATTTTAAATCAAAAGCAGTTTGATTCAACCAAAAAAAAAAGAAAACTAATTTTCAACAAAACAGTTGAATCCTCAACAAAAAAAATACGAATTTTCAACAAAATAGTTACATTATAAACAGAAATGATGAATTTTAAAGTAAAATTATGAATTTTGAACCCAACAATTTTTTGAAGAAAAATCTAATAGTTAGTATTAAAACTAAACAATTTTTTAATTTTGAATCAAAAGGGGTTGAATTCATCCGAAGTAACAAATTTTCAAGAAAATAATTGAATCCTCAACCAGAGAAGATTTCAATTTTAAAACAGACAGTTGCAATTTTAATTTTCAAAAAATATTAATTTCTATCAAAACAGATCAATTTTTAACCAAAAATATAAATTTTTAACCCAGAAGTTTAATTTTTAGCCAAAAGATACGAATTTTCAACAAAATAGTTACATTTCCAACCAAAGGGATGCATTTTTAACTAAAATAGTGAATTGTTAACCAAACAAGTGCATTTTTAAAAAGCAGTTTAACTTTTAAACTTGCAGTTGAAGTTTTAACAAAAAAGATAAATTCTCAACGAAAAATATAATATTTGATATTAAGACCTGAAAATATTTTAATTTTCAATCAAAAAGGGTTTCAGGGTCAGAATGATCCTTCTTGACCCAAATGGAATTTCTTTTTGAATTTAAGGTTGAAAGGAATTTCATTTGTTTCAAAAAGAATCATTTTGCAGCAAACATTAGCCTTTTGCAACAAACTTCACCTAATCTTGCAGGCAAAGAATTATGTTTGTAAAATAGATATTCAAGAGGTTCAACATAAAACAGACAAGCGGACGATGCTTTTGTTTCAAGACAACTTTTTTTCTGTATAAGTAAAATTCAACTATAAAAAAATTCTAAAACACAATATTTTTTGTATTGTTGCATTGTTCTTCTATTTGGAACCAGTTTTCAGTGATCCTCTACAATTAAAAAAATTAATTGCTTCGTCTTTGATCTTTGTGAGGGATTTATTAAAAGTACAAGAGTAACAGCTCGTGCAGAACAACCATTGATTCATTTTTATGATTTTATTGTCTCTTTTTCTGATAAAGGAGTCAGAAGACTCAAAAGATTAAAAGAGTCAAAAGGCTGAACATCGGCGTGTGTGTCGCTCATCGTGTTTTGCTTAATTTAGTTAATTAAATGTGTAAGCGGTGTCACGATACCTATCCTAATAACATTTACTTTACTTCAGATTTGCATGGTTTTGAACTAACAAAATGCCTGACAGAATGTGTAAACAGTGTAATTCGAAAATAATAGAGGATGCTTTCTCATGTCCTTGTGGAGTTTTTTATCACCCTGGGTATGCAAAGCTAGCTACTACTACTAGTACTGGGAATAAAAAATTCTGTGGAATTTAGCCAAAAAGGTCTACCTCAACCAGTCCAACCCCTGCTATTACATCTGAGGATCTAGTCAAGATCCTGCAGAAGCAATACCTAAAGTCGAAGAAAGATTCCGAGGAATTTATATCGTCTCAAATTAAAATACTTTCATCGAAAATCGATGATTATTCTAAAAAATTAAACGATGCTTCGGAAAGAATTGACTCTCTGGAAGTGAAGGTACAGGAGATCCAAGAGGCTGGTACCCCGCATCATTCCCTGGACCAGGACTTGGAGAACTCTATTGCTTCTTGCTTCTTATCTGAGGTGTCTGAAAGAATGGTACAAGAGTCTAATATTATTCTGTATGGGTGCAATGAAGATGACAGTTCCGGTAAAGTAACCCTCTCTGAGTTATCAAAATCTGATAGTATTAAGGTGAATGACTATGTCTTGTCATTTTTGAATTCTCATGACCCAAACTCAATTACGAAGATAACAAGAATTGGCAAATATCAACAGAACTCTCATACACCTTCCCCAATCATTATCTCGTTCCAAAAACACATTGATGTGAAAATGATTCTTCAGGAATACGGGAAGAGTGTGAGATCTCGTCCTCAAGAATTAAACTCCGAGAACAAAATGGTATTAGCCCAGGACCGCACTCCCCTACAAAGGGAGCGATAAAAAGAGCTGCGAATAACTCTGCAGGAACGCCGCAGCAGAGGAGAATCAGACATCAGTATCAGGGAAATTCACGGAGAATTCAAAATTATAACGAAGAAAAAAATAACTCCTAACGACTCTCAGAATGCGAATTATATCATAACTATAGTAAGGTAAACAATACATTTAATTTTTCACATGTCATAGATCTTGACTTGTTTAACGATTTATCCATTTATTATCAAGATGTTCGCGGAATCCATACCAAAATGAGTGATCTGAGTATCTCCCAAGATTTAATTGATTATGATTTTATTGTTTTCACCGTAATCTGGTTGAAAAACAATGTAAATAGCTCTGAACTTTTTGATCTGGATCTGTTGAATATTTATCGCGATGACAGGTTAGACAGAAGAGGGGCCGGCGTGCTCATCGCCGTGAAAGCTACCTTTACGTTTGGAAATATTAATGTTACCTCTATTATTAATGCGGTACCTAAAATAAATACGACTGCCGTTATGATAATTTCTGATGTAAACGCATTTATTCTTATCGCTACTTATATCCCCCCAGAGATTTCTCCCAAGGAATTGGAGGTCTTTTTCGAAAATATTACAACTTTATCTGCAATATGGGATAATAAAATCTTGATACTTGGCGATTTTAATATACCAAAATTAATCTACTTTATTAACGATGGGATGACTGATACTAAATCATTCAACTTACAAACCTTTATGGATATTCATCAATTGAAACAGTACAATGATATCAATAATATAAATGAGCGATATCTGGATCTAGTCATCTCATCGTTTCCATGCGAGGTAACTGCTAATGTTTTACCTATTTTACCCGTCGACAAACACCACCCACCCATTACTATTAAATTTGAAGCTTCGTTGCCTTCTCCGTCAGTTAAAAAGCGATTCCGTATCAACCCGTCAACGAAAAGATATAAATTTAAAACTTATGATTATGAGAACCTCAATGTTAGACTTAATTCTACTGATTGGTCATTCTTATATATCTCTGATAATGTAAACACGGTCGTTGAAGAATTCTATAAAAAAAAATTTATGACATTTTAGACGATGTACTTGGCAAAAATTCGATAAACCCTAGTATGATATCATACCCTAAATGGTATACTAAGAAAATTATCAGCACCATTACTTGTAAGAACAAAGCCAGAATTCAGTTTAAGTCAACAGGTAGAACAATTTATTTAGAAAAATTTTTACATCTAAGAAAGGAATTGAAAAGGAATACTAAGGAGGGATATAAAACTTACTTGACAGATGTTAAAAGCGATATTAAGAAGTCTCCCTCGACTCTATGGTCCCATGTTAACAATTTAAATAAAGTTTCGAAGATACCTGGTTTCATGATCTTTGAAGGTAATGAAATTAAGAATCCGCAGGATATTGTCGACTCCTTTGCTACTTTTTTCTCCAATGTATATAAACTTTCCTCAAATATACCTGACGGAATATCTAGGAATTCACATAAGTTACTAGGCGATTTTCTTAGCGTTTCACGTGAACAAGTAACACTTATATTAAAGTCCATGCCAAACAAACTTACTTCCGGGCCTGATGGAATTCCGAGTCTCCTGCTAAAAGAATGTGCTAGAGAACTTTTGGAACCACTAACTGCTATCTACAATATGTCTTTTTTATCCGGAATATTTCCGAATACCTGGAAATTATCTAAAGTGTGCCCTGTGTTCGAAAATGGAGATAAATCTCTGGTTTATAACTATCGACCAATTGCATTGTTGAGTAATTTTTCTAAGGTCTTCGAAAAGTTAATTAGTGAATGACTTTGGTCTTACGTGACTCCTGTCTTATCTACAACTCAACATGGCTATGTTCCACAAAGATCGACCACTTCTAATTTCATAACATTTCTTCAGACTATCGAAACTCATTTGGTCGACCACAGACAGGTAGACGTAGTCTATACGGATATATCCAAGTTGCACTTGTACTGCCAGGATCTAGAGTCTTCAAATATCGCTCTAGGCGTTTTAATCCTTTTTCATAAGATGCTATAAAATGAAGTATTTGTGTTCAATAACAATAACTACAGCCAAGAGGCTTCCGGATTCTTGCACTGGCGAGCCCACTTCTCCAGATGTTTATATTGCTTTGTCTTCGGGTAGAAACAAGAGTTTCCATTCTCGTTCAGCCAAATCAAGGGAATAAGCTCAACGACACTTTTTTCGCTCTGTTTTTCTTGAACGAATTGCACAACAGCATGCGTCTGTTCTCCTAAAAAATTTAAAGCGATAATTTTTAAGCTTCTTTAGACCGAATCTATTTCAAATCAGACAGGGTTCTACACTTGAAATCACAGAATCGCTTGGGGACGAAATATGTTGTTTTTTAGACGAAATTAGGCAATACGTATTTTTCCGATTTTCAAACAAATTTTCTAAAAAGTTATGCGTATTTAAATTTTTCGATTCTAATAGCGTTTATCGTCTTCTTCCGAAATCTGCAAGCAAATTAAAAAATGCTTAAAATTAACAAAATGTTATCCGTTTTTCCGAAAAGATTAAAAATCGATTTTCTCAAAAAACCCACCTTTAAATTTGCTGCCAATTTTTTTTGAACTTGTACGTTGATAATGAAGGTATCTTGTAAGTTTGATGTTCGCTGAATAAACTTTTTTTTATGCAGGAGAATTCTTTTTTCTTACAATCGAATTTTCTACTTCTTCTTGGAAACAGTGACAGATACGAAAAATGTTAAGACATAAGTTTGCACGTCTAAAAAAGTTCTATGAAAAATGTCTCTTGTTCCTTTGCGATGTTTTTAAAATTTAAAGAAAAAAAATAAAAAAGATTTTCTTGAAGACCTCACCTTTTTTATTGTTCCAAATATTTTTGAAACGTTTCTACTAATAGAAGAACAGCAACTCATCAGCATCATGCTGGACAAACCATTTTTGAGGCCGGGAGAATTTTTTCCCCTAAAACTGTAATTTTTTACTTTTTCTCATAAACTATGGAAATATCGCAAAAGAACAAGAGATATTTTTCATAGAACTTTTTGAGACGAGCAAACTTTTATTTTAACATTTGTTCGTATCTGTCTTTGTTTCCGAAAAAAGTAGAAAATTCGATTGTAAGAAAAAAGAATTCTCCTTCATACAAAAGTTATTTAGCGAACATCAAACTTGCAAGATATCTTCATTATCAAAGTGCAAGTTCAAAAAAAATTAGCAACAAATTTAAAGGTGGGTTTTTTGAGAAAATCTGTTCTTAATTTTTTCAGAAAAACCGTTGACTGAATAAAAAAGAAAATAATAAATATCTTAATTAGGTCAAAAGTTATAGAGGTTTAAAGAAATAAATCGGGTTTTATGAATAACAAAGCATAAAATTCAAATACACATAACCTCTTACAAAATTTTTTTGCAAATCGAAAAATACGTATTGCCTAATTTCGTCTAAACAACAACATATTTCGTCCCCAAGAGATTCTGCGATTTAAAGTGTAGAACCCTGTCTGATTTGAAATGGATTCTGTCTTCATATTTGTTTGTCTATCTAAAAAAAGGTGCTATATTGTATTGTTAACTTTACAATGTAATTGAATGCATCGTTCACAAAAAGTTCCAATTTTTCATATAAAAATCATTTTTTAAAAAAGCGGCTTGTTTCCACTTCATAAAAATAGAGAGAGAAAATCAGAAATGCAAAGGGTAGTTGTTTATACCCTAATAGTATTTTCACAGCCAACTAGTATTTAAACACCAAGCTCGTGGAACTCGAACTTTTTAAATTTCGATACATCATATTTTAAAAGCAAATTCTTTGATTCGAACAAAACACTTGCTGAAAACTAGAGAGAAATGTCCTTCAATTGAGGTTAAGATGATTTGATCAGTTTTAGGCGACCAAAAACCTAATTTAATCTTAGTTATGTGAAAATATGTGTATACGTACAAAGCAGGATTGTCTTTATCTTTGGATTAGGATCAATTTTTTTGAAATCGACGTGAAACAAAGTTTCGTACATGCCTGATGCAATTTTTTGTCAACCGTTATGGCGTACTTCGCTGGCAGCCAGTAAATGATCAACGAAATCTTCTTCCCTGAAATTTGAAGCCTTTGTTTTGAAGCAAACTCTCCTTCTTCATTAGCTAGTAAGTATTATTAAAATTACTTTCAAATTTACCGCAATTTTCGCGTAACTTGATTGGCTCATAATCTTGACTCTCGTTCCCGCGTTGATAGTTTCCTCATACACCGCAACGTGCTGCTTGAGTGTTGTAGGTGTGGATTTCTTTTACTCTCTTCTAGAAAGACTAATGTAAGTGCGATATTTAATATAATAATATACTAATAGATTTGATTTCTTGATATTGCTATTTTCATTGTGCCTTGATTAGTTCAATTTTAGTTAAAGTTTGTTTCGTGAGACTTACGACGTTTACGGGGTTCCTGTCTAGGGATAGCGTTAGTTTTGAGGTTCGAAAAGATTCTATGCACGAGGACTTCACATTTTTGGAATTTTCTTGACATATAATAATATATTAATGGATTTGATTTCTTTATATTGTTATTTTCATTGTGCCTTGATTAGTTCAATTTTAGTTAAAGTTTGTTTCGTGAGATTTACGACATTTACGGGGTTCCTGTCTACGGATAGCGTTAGTTTTGAGGTTAGAAAAGATGCTAAGCACAAGGACTTCACGTTTTTAGAATTTTCTTTACATTTTTTTATTAGCTTGTTTTTATGCCTTAAAAAATTGACAATAGTCAAAGGAAATATAAGATTGGCAATGGATTTTTTCAATTGGATTTTAATTTTTGTATCAACCCTGAAGGAAAAAAATACTTCCAGATTTAAGAACGTTCAACTCACCGCTTTACAGATTGATTTTTCTTTCATCCTCAAAGTAATAGTTTCATAATCATCTAAAAATAATACAATTAGAATGGCAGTTCCTCTCTTTTATGATATTTTTGAAAATCAATTATTTTGTAATAGAACTATTATTACGAAATTTATAGAACTTAATCTTCATAAGTATAAAAATTTACCTCGTTTTATAAAAAAAAACTTCCATCAAGTTCGGCTTAAATGAAAATTTTTATGTAAGAAGTAATACGTTTTTCAATAGAAATAATAACTGCACCAGACGACTTAAAGTGACACCAGTATGCCATTTGGTCATATATTTTCTTCATTGTGAAACTTTTTTTTAATTAAAAATATTATATAATATATTACAAAGCACAACTTCACAAAATCTTTTAAAATATAATCTAATTTTGTTTTATAAAGTTTGCTTATATGCTTCTTAAAATCTATCTTCATTTCATGACAAAGTTTTAGGATGACTTAATTTTGATGGAAGTGTACCACATGGATATAATTGCAAAATTTGAATAAAAAAATACTAGTTTTGGAAAACGTTGGAAGCATTTCCTAAATTGTCTATTTTTTCATGATATGCATAAATCGTACATATTTGGAAACAAAATGAAAAACAACATGGTTAAGTCGTACTATAGTATATTGAGCCATTTCAATAGCGGCGACTTATTTTTATAGTAAAATTGACGGTTCTAGCGTTGCCAAACAATTCATTGCAGAAAAATAAAATCATTGGAAATTTTATAAACATAATATATTTTCAATTGTACTAACATTTCAAATAAAAAATATACCTTCCCCTAAAGAAAGAAATGAAACAGCTCTACAAATTTTTACATGAAAGCAATTCATTAGTTCCCACTTTTGCTTAGTTTTTACGAACATTTATGTTTAGTCTGAATCCATTTCAAATCAGACAGTATAAATCTATTATCTAAGATATTTAATTTTTTTTAATTCGAATAGCGTTCAACGTTTTCTTTCTAAGTCCGCAAGAAAATTAAAAAAAGGTTGAAATTAACAAAATGGAAGCGGGTTTTCTGAAAAAATTAAAAATCTATATTTACAAAAAACTCACCTTCAAATTTGTTTTCGATTTTTTTCTAACTTGCGCTTTGATAATGAAGATATCTTGTAAGTTTGATGTTCGCTAAATAACGTTTATATGCAGGAGAATTCTTTTTTCTTACAATCGAATTTTCTACTTTTTCTTGGAAAGAATGACAGATACAAAAAAATGTTAATATAAAAGTTTGCTCGTCTCAAAAAGTTCTATGAGAAATATCTCTTGTTCTTTTGCGATATTTTTCATTGTTTCCAAGAAAAAGTAGAAAATTCGATTGTAAGAAAAAAGAATTCTCCTGCATACAAAAGTTATTTAGCGAACATCAAACTTACAAGGTATCTTCATTATCAAAGTGCAAGTTCAAAAAAAATTGGCAGCAAATTTAAAGGTGGGTTTTTTGAGAAAATCAATTATTAATTTTTTTCAGAAAAACCGCTGACATTTTGTTAATTTTAAACATTTTTTAATTTGCTTGCAGATTTCGAAAGAAGACGATAAACGCTATTAGAATCGAAAATAAAATAATAAATATCTTAATTCGGTGAGAAGTTATAGAGGCCTGAAGAAAAAAATTCGTCTAAAAAACGACATATTTCGTCCCCAAGAGATTCTGCGATTTCAAGTGTAGAACCCTACCTGTTTTGAAATGAATTCGGTCTGTAGTATTAAATATTTAAAAAAATTAGATTTCAATTCATCGTTAAATAATCCTTTGTTATTTCACAATTGAAAACAATTTGAAGAATTTCTTTGTAGTAAAAATTGAATTCCTTCAGCAACTAGTGACGATACAAATCAATTATACAATTGTAGTCATAAAAATATTAACCATAAACTCTCCGATTTCAATTATATGTTTCCACCATTAATTAAGTTTATTTTAGCAATCAGCGGAGTAAAGCTATTTTTTTTGCAATATATTTTCAGTCTTTCGAGTGATAACTTTATTTGCTTTTCGCATTAGGTTAAACAGTCAATACCTGGAAAAATACTAACTTTAGTTTGAGTATTTTCTTGTACTGAAAGTAACACTTGATTTTAGATTTTCTCGGCCCTAAAAATGCCTGGAGAAGAGAGAACGCCTTCAAAGCGCCAAAAAGTTGATTCAGCTTCCGATCTGAACTCAGGTATGTAATGATTGTCTATAACAGTGAGTTAAAAATTTCAAAAATGAAAAATAACGAAATTAATACAATGTGCAAAAGTATCACATTGTATCAATAAGAAATGACAACAGGCCTCACGGATCGGCCCTATAACCTTTAAGGTACCCTATTTTCAAGATTTGTTCCCTATGGTACCCTATTTGCAGCGCATAATGGAACTTTGAAAAAGTTCATAAAAAGATCAAAGCTTCCAACAGTCAATCATTTTGAAAAAAGTCTCTTGAATTCTTTTGAAATATTGCAGGATATTTGTAAAGATTTTCAGATTTTTAAAGAACATTTCAATAATTTGAAGAGATTTGTAAGATTTTAGGGTATTTTTTTAAACTTCTAAGATATTTTCAAGAGCTTTTAATTTGAAATATTTTAGGGAATTTGAAAAGATTCCAAGAAATTATTATTAATTAATCTCAATAATTTAAAGGGATTTCAAAGCGTTTAAGATATTTTATGATAAAGAATTTTCTAGAATTTCGTTAGATATGGAACGATTTTACAGGACCTATAATGTTTTAAGATATTTAAAAATATTTCACGGGATTTTAAAAGGTTTCCGAGGATTTCAATTATTCTAAGGGGTTTTTAACGCTCTGAAGGCAATTTAATACATTTTCCAGGATTTCAGCAAATATCGCCAGATCTCATATAATTTCATGGGATTTAATAATATTTTAATGGATTTTTAAGGCTTTAAAGATTTGAAGAGTTTTGAAATTAGTTTTTGGAATTTACCCTGAATTCTTGTCAATTTATCCCGAATTCTTTCAAATTCTTTGGTATTCAATTGATAAAATGATCAAAGGATTTTAAATAGTTTAAAGTATTTTTTCAAAATTCTTTGGAATTTTTTAGAGCTTGTTAAAAATTGTAAGGGATTTCAACAGATTTTAAAGGATTTGAAATATTTTGGGACACTTTAAAATATTCCCAAACATTGTTTCTTTATTTCAATAGTTTCAAGGGATTTTAAGGACTTTGAAATATTTTAGGGTCTTTAAAAAGATTCCATGGCATTTTCAAGAGATTTAAACAATTTTAAAGGATTTTAGGAAAATTTTAAAATTACTTCCAATTCATTTGAATTCTTTTGAATTGTTTTGTAATCATTAATCACTTTTTTGGTTAGAAATTAGTAGGGTTTCAAAGATTTGAAGAGGTTTGAAATGTTTGTTTATTTCCCCTATTTTTTTTTCTCTGGAATTCTCTTGGATTTTTTATTTTACTTGAATTCTTCTAAATTCACTCAATTATATTTAATTCAATGGATTTTTTAAATTAAAGTTTTATTTTATTCAATTGATCCTAAATTCTTTTAACCTCACGTTGGCAATTCTTAGGCATTTCATCAAATTCTTTTGAATTCCCTTGAATTTTTATGAATTTCATTGAATTCTTTTCGAATTTTTTTTAATTCACATTGCATGTTTATGAGTTTCATTGAATTCTTTTCGTTTCCCTTAATTTTTTTCTAAATTCATCCTAATTTTAGGGAAATCAATGGAATTTTTTTGAGTTTAAAAATGTTTTGCAGTTCATTTGAATTATTTTGAATTTAAGTTGCATTGTTTTGTAGTCTTGCGATTTTACCCTGAATTTGTTACCCTTCGAGGGCGAAAAAAGTATACTATGAGCATGGCAGAAAGTACCCTTTGGTCCCTATGTTTTATCCCAAAGGGACTGTGAGGCCTGTTACAATTACTTGAAATGGGATAGATATGACCATCGTTATGCGCTCTCTAAATAAAACTTCAAAAATTTGTATTTCTTGAGGTTTTTAAATTTTCTTAGGTTTCCATTTTCGACAAATTATATAAAAAAATATCTTAAATGTAAATACTATTTAATGCATTATCTATAGCATAAGCCAGGCCTACCCAGATTGGAGAAAAAGACTCATTCACCACATGTTCGAGTTCCACCACCACTTCCCTCTTCTCGGGTCCAGAGGCATGGAGGGTGGTCGCTCTCGTGAAGTTGAATGAGTAGAGGTTGGTGGTGGAGGAACTCGAACATGTGGTGAATGAGTCTTTTTCCCCAGTCTGTGCAGGCCTGGCATAAGCTATAGATAGTTCTTTTTGATTATATTGGAACTTTGGAATTATATAAATTATGCACTAGATACAAAATCTCAAAGTAATAATTGGAAATTGAGTTACTACTTTTAAAGTAATGTATAGAATTCCTGAAAATAAAACAAGAATCCAACGATCAAATTTAGACAACCAACCCAAAATGCTCCTATTGCAATGCCAACGTTTCGGTGCTCATACAGCACCCTTATCGAGGTAAGACAAATTAGAACCTTTTCTAATTTTTTTACCTTGATAAGGGTGGTGTATGAGCACCGAAACGTTGGAATTGCAATAGGAGCATTTTGTGGTGGTTGTCTAAATTTGATCGTTGGATTCTTGTTTTATTTTCAGGAATTCTGTACATTGACTTGAGTGTTGGACGTTAAATGAGATTTTGAATTTAATTTTAATCTAATTTGAGATTCTCAAATTTCCAAAGTAATGATCTTCAATTATTGTTTATGAATCAATTTATAATTGAATAGTACAACTAATAAACCTATTGAATTACAGAAATCGATGTCGAAACGCTCTCTGAAAAGAAGACCGATGAGGACAGTAATTTAGGTGAAGAATAAAAGACAGATGAGAACGAATTGCAAGAAAATGGCGAAAACAACTTTCAGGAAGAATCTAATACTGAAGGTATAATAGATATTGAGCTAATACTAGACAATAATCTCATCGAAGAGAAGATACCTGTTGTAGAACAGCCAGCTACAGAGGAGCGTATTCATGGCTCACGGAATGAAAGAAAAAAATTAGAAAAGAGCATGGATATCGTGACTCTGATGAAAACGATACAAACAGCCTTCATCCAAAATGCTCATCATTTCAAACGAAGAATAATCAGAGAGGTGAAAAAAAGGATTGATATTCTAGAAGGCACAATGGAACAAAATACAAACGCGCCTCTACTGGTTGATACAACCAAGCATGTGGAAACTGTGCAAATAGAGTTACCAATAAGAGATCTTCAGGAATGCATATTTTTCGATAACATCGTTTCAAAGAACCCGCAGAAAATCAAAACACTGGCAAGTATATCACCTAGTAAAGCAGAATTATTTACTAATTTTGTCTCTTTTTTGTAAATTTTATTAACTATTTCTCAATTCTCTGGATGCCAGATTTCTTATTAAAAAAAAAATAACTTATTTATAATAATGGCACGTCATGGAATGACATTTGTTCTCTTTCAGAAAACATTAATGACGGTTGCCACAGGACGATCGGCCGATATCAAACAAGCCATCCCAACCATTCTAAAAACATTGATTTGCAAAGAAGTACAATAAGGTTTCAGCGGAAGAGGAAAGAACAATTTGCCGTTCAAAACCACACTGACTTACAAGGCAATGCGAGGTGAGATTCAGATTAATTCTTATTTATTTTGAAATTTATTTTTTCTAAACTATTCTAAAAGCACCGAAAGCTATCCCGAATTTGGTGATATTTTTTGAAACATTCTATTCGGATCCGAAGTTCCCAAACTTGAACTTAAAAATAACCACGGCTAGACTCGATTAAGTTCAACCCAAAAGTACTTGCACATCCAGTTTCTCTTTTACATGTGTTTCAAAGATGGCCCCCGCTTATTTTAAGCCAAGAAAGAAAAAACTAATACTACGCGTTACAAAAAAAAAGATTCTTTCATTTTTCACAATTAAAAATTTTTGTTTTGTTTAAACGACGCAAAATACGAAAAGCAGCTCATAGTTTAAAATTGTTCAACTTCCTGAAATCTATTAAATTGCACCCTTTCCAGATGTTTATATAGTTTAATTAAATAAATTTTTCCAAAAATGTAGAAAAAATCGATAGAAATTCGCTAAAATAGCTTTCAGATTAACGAACTTTAACATTTCATTTTTAAAAACGCTTTTTTTCAGTTCACTGACTGTAAAGAATATGTTCCATGAGATTATTAAGGTTCCTGAGCTTTAATATAAAGAAAAATGGGGTTTTATCTCTAAAATTTAGGAAATATAATGTTCACCGATTTAAAATCTCATTTTTCTCGGAAACGAAGTATAGTAAAAATAGCAATTCATAGTTCAAAATTGTTCCCTTCTCGAAATGTATGAAAATGTACCCTTATAAGATGTATATCTTGTGTCTTTTAACAAAAATTTCCCAAAAAAATATCAAAAATCTATTAAGGCGACTGCAATAGCATTTAGTTTAACGAACTTCCAGATTTTATTTTTAAAACCCTTTTTTTTCTACTTTAGTATCAATATTCAAACACGTTCCCCTTCCTGAAATATACGAAATGATACCCTTACCAGATATTTATCTTGTGTTCGATCGATAGAAATCGACTAATATTTGTTCAAATACACAAGATAAATATCTGGTAAGGGTATCATTTTACAGATTTCAGGAAGAAGGATGATTTTGAATATTGATACTCAAATGAAGAAAAAGGTTTTTATAAATAAAATCTTGAAGTTCGTCAAACTAAATGCTATTTTAGTCTCTTCAATAGATTTTGATATTTTTTTGAAAATTTCTGTTAGAAGACAAAAGATACACATCTGGTAAGTGTACATTTTCATAGATCTCGAGAAAGGGGACAATTTTGAACTATGAATTGCTATTCCGACTTTACTTCGTTTCCGAGAAAAATGAGATTTTAATTCAGTAAAAATTATATTTCTTCAATTTTAGAGATAAAACTCCATTTTCCTTTACATTGAAGCTCAGGAACCTTAATAATCTCATGAAACGTGTTCTTTACAGACAATGAACTAAGAATAAACGTTTTTAAAAATAAAATTTCAAAGTTCGTTAGGCTAAATGCTATTTTAGACGAATTCGATCGACTTTTTCTATATTTTTGTAAAAATTCATTGAATTAAACTATATAAAAATTTGATAAGGGTATAATTTTATTGATTTTAGGAATGAAAACAATTTCAAACTATGAACTGTTATTCATATTTTGCGTTGTTTTCGAGAAAAATAAGATTTTTAATTGTTAAAAATGAAAAAATATTTTTTCCTAGAAACGCGTAGTGCGATTTTTTTCTTGGCTCATAATAACCCGGGGCATCCTCGAAACACGTACAAAAGAGAAACTGGATGCGCAAGTACTTTTGGGTAGAACTTAATCGAGGCTAGACGTGTAACCCAAAATGAAAAAATTAAATCTAAAATTTAAACTAAGCTTCTTACGAAAAAAATATGAGCCTGATCATTAAGGCTTAATGAAAAACAATTGCAAAAAAAGTGTTAACCAAACCCAAAAATGAAATGCAAAACCTTCGGGGAAGGCAGTCGTTTTCAACCCCTAAATATTCTAAATTCGAAATATATTTAGATAACAATTAAAATTTTTTATTTATATAGCAAACAATTGCAAAAAAGTTTCAATCCCTTTATCGGCGGGAAAGGCAGTCTTTTTATACTTCTGAACCTGATAAATAAAAAAAATATCTCATTCAAACTAAAATAATGATTTGCAGAAATTTTTTTGCACCTTTTTTTAAAAAAAAATTAGAATCAATTTTCAATTTACACATACATATTTAAATATTAAATGAAAAAAACCTATCAAAATCTGCTGTCATTAGTCAAGTGCCGTAATCTGTGTGGGACAGTCTGATTGATTGCTATTTAACTGAATTTCACTTCAAAATATTTTTTTTCAAGTTTTCGATTTTGCTCTTATTTAATTGAAAAAATTAAAATATATTTCATTACGATATATTTTGGCGAAAAATTGATGTTCCATTACTTCAAAAAATGAAAAATATATCGGTTAAATAGTTTTGGTAAAAATAAAATAAAATACGTCATTTTTGACATTTTGACCATTGCAGTTTGCTAAACATAATACTGATCAAAAATGAATACAATTTTTTCGATCATTGTGATTAATTGAGGCAAATTTTGTTCATAGTCGGGATTTGGTTGTGCAAAATTCGATATTTTCGGCCAGTCCTATTTTTCATAATGGTTTTTTTTTTGTCTAAAAAAGTACTCACTTGGGTTACATTGAATGAAATTAAAATTCTTTGAGATAATTAAATTTGCAACAATAATACTTACCTTTTTCTTAACACTTTGTAGATGTGCTGAGGGATTATTTCCATAAAACGTCGGATTGTGATATTTCTACAGAACTGAGCACTTGACTGGAACGAGCTCGCGACCGTGAAGGTGGTCGAAAAAATCGAGTTTAATTAAAATAATAATGTATTTATTACATACCATTTAAATAAACATTGGTTTACCCAGATACGTATTTTTCATTTGCACGGCAGTATTGCGAAACCAATGATTAGCAGTTATATACAAATCATATATACCATTAATCCATTTTCCTTTCGGGTAGGTGTGACTCACTCGGTAGGGAAGGGGGTGTAGATTTTTAGATTGATCTAGAATTCCCGTAAGGACGGTTTATTATTATTTGTCTGGTTGGCTCGACCATTGGTTCCCAAGCATGGTCCTACAATTAGTTCCCAACAGTGGCCCTACCATTGGTTACAAGGTTGACCGGACGTTTCTTGCCAATATAGTGCCAACCTTCAAAACTAAAAGTCGGCCCCACATTGTTATTCAAGGTTGGGCCGGCCTCATCTTAATAGATGGCCCGTATATGGGACCCAATGTCGGGCCGACTTTGAAAAGCTAAAGGCGGTTGACCGTTATCATTAAGCTGGTTGGACCGACCGTCCGAAGGTTGGCCCGACCGTAAACCGACGGTCAATTCGCACCTGGGTTTGTCAGTTCCGCGATTATACATTTCACGCCGTCGAGGCGGACGCGAACTTCTGAATCTCCAGTGTCTTCATAACCGAATTGTTTTAAGTACAGCTTATATTGTTGACAATGGCAGGGATCCTTTTCGGGGATCCTCTAAGGTTACGAACCAGTGATAGTTTCGCACATCCGAGAGCACCTATCGCAAGGACAATTAATTGTACTGAATATTTTGGGTACAGTCGTTGCAGCTCCCTTTTGAGGTCTTGATACCTTTCCTCCTTTTCTTTCTCCTTGGCAGTTGGCAGTTTGAAGTTTGTCTTTACCAGAGGCATAGATCTTCAGGTCATCCATATAAAATACATGAGTGACCTTATGCCGCGACCCTGCCCTGCCGAACGCTCCAAGGGAGATAGAGTCAATTGTCTAAAATGAGAAGTGCAAAATTTTCTGGAACTACGATTTTCGGACAGCAGATTCCGTTGCACACTCGAGGCCTGACATTGTTCTCCAAGACTTCGAAAAACGAACTATATTCTTGATCGGATTCTCGGCACATGTCTGGCACATCAGTGGTTACATGTCTTTAAAATATTGACAGTATTTACATCAATTTTTACTGGTAATAAATAATAAACAGAGATGAAAAAAAAACTTCACACATTAAACTAGTTACATTATCCTTCTTTAACTTATCGCTGTGAGGTTTTAACATTTTCTTATAGAGCATGGTTTTAACGCATCGCCTCAACGCATAGCCTTGGCTTAACGAATCACCTGAACGCATCGTCCTAATTCATCACGTCAACGCATTGCCCTTTTCTTCCTTTGTAATAATCTTAGCCATTCTACCACCTCTACTTTCCCCTTTTCATGCGGAATCTTTCCCATTTTCATACTTCCTTTTTCTATTTTCTCACAATCTTCCAACCAGTGTTTTAATGGCCCCCTACCTCTCCCACACAGCATGCATATTCTGTTCTCTTCTTTTCCCCAAATCTATTCCCATCTTCTGCGTTTCCACATCTCACACGTGCAATCAATTTCTGACCATCTCTTTTTCTCTAGATATTTTGGTATTCCTTCTACTTTTATCTATTTATATTTCTCATTGTACCTAGATTCTCTAATTTTATTGTCTTTTTCTTGTTTCATTACTTCTTTATCTCTTTCTATCAAATCCTGCTGTACTTTCATTCTGGTTTCATGCATTTCCTAAACCAACTATTTTGACCAAACACGCCTGTTCGAATACCTTTCCCTTTCTTTAATTGCTTTACCCTCGCCCTTTAAACTTTCTCTTTCCGTCAAAAATGCTTGAACTATTGTTATACTATCACTATCCATTACTTTTTCTTCGTATTTACAAGCTCTATTACCTGCTCTTATTTTTATTTTCTCCTTATTTGCTTCCTTCAACACGATATACCATAACATGCATCTGGCCAGTCCCAGAGTCCATCTTATGTCCTTCTCATGCAACTTTTCTACCTCATATTCCTTCCTTAACTCTTTCCTTAACGTGAACCCTGATGTTACCATTTTTCTTCAGCAGAGAACCCAAGTACGTAAATTTCTTCACTTCTTCAATCATTCCCCTCTCCATTGCCATTCTTTTTTCATTCTACTTATACCAAAAACTAATACCTTATACTTGTCCACCTTCAAAATCAATTTCTTTTCTTCAAAGTACTTTTCTAGTATTTTCATCATATTACCCAAGACTTCTTCCTCTCCAGCTACCATTCCATACTCTTTTCACTACTTTTAACCTCCTTCTTGTTCCCCCTCAACTGTATATGCATGCCTCATCTCCTAACCCATCACTTCCTTCTATTTTGCTTTTTGTCAATTGTTTAATCTGGACTTCTATCTGTTCATCCTCCAACTCCTTCTCGTCATCTTCTATTTCACTACCCTGCGAATTATCCGATTTATTTTCACTAGAGCCTTGAAACCTTTCTTTAAAATACTCCCCCCCCCCAATTACTTAAGTTAATCATGTCCCCTATTCCCCCTTTTTTCCCTCATTATATTAATAAACTACCAAGCCTCCCCTTCTGTTATAATTGTGCTGATTTCTTCCTCTAATTCCTTTTTCTTACTTTTTTCCTTCCTCCAATTTTTATACTGTTTTTTAAACTGCCTTTTTTTGTTACATTCACTGTCCCAACAAACTTTTGTCCAATTTTTATCTTCTCCGTTCTATTTTTACATTTCTTTGTGAATCTAGAGTTCTTGACCTTTTCTTTTAGATCCTCCCAAACTTCAGTCAAGAGTATCTTCTCAAATTGTAACATGACCGTTTTTTCTAAATAAGCTTTCTTTGTATTCTCTGTCCACACTTCTTTCTCAATTAATGCCCCATTATTCTTTCTAAACTCTTTCCGTGTTCTGCTTTTGAGATACACCCTCATTGGTTGATGATCCGACTCTACCCTATCTTCTATTTTCAATTTTTTCTCACTCTCTCAACCCTCCATATTAGTGATTATGTAGTCTATGACTGTTGCCGCGTTGTTTCTTACTAAGTGAACTCCCCTATCCTAAATCGTCTCCTATCTGCTACCATCTCTAGTTAACCCGACTTTCAATTGTAGTACGGGTTTGGTTCTGACCTTGACTTGAATTGAAATTCACCGAAACGCAAACATCAGGGCCGCGTTGTAATGTTGCGCATCGTGACGCAATTACCAGTTAAGCCGTTGGGGTACTGTGCTTTATTGCTATGCCACTGTTTTGTCATGTATGACTGACCACGGAACATCCCCATGCGGCTCCTCTCATCCGAAACCGCCGCTGCGGCGTAATTCTCGGAACGCCCGAATCGAAATTGCTACAATTGAGAGTCGAGTGTAGTTGCTTTCCCTCGCTATTCATTACCTGATCTTTCGAGTCTCTTACTCCGTCCACTCCATCCAAATACATACTCTCTTTCTTCCCTATTCTTGCGTTAAAATCCCCTCCCCCTCCTCCTATTATTAAATTATCTTCTTCCTCTCAATAGCCTTATGTATGTCTTTTTTACCTCTCTCATTACGTTTCCATTATATATTGCCACTATTATATACCAGTTTCCTTTTATATTTACTTTTCTTTCTTCTACCCCTGACTCCCACTTTCTATTTCCTTTTCGTCTAGCGTATCTTTCACTCCTATTATTTCACCACTTGCTCTCCCCTTTCCTTCTCGATCCCTTGTAACTCCCACCTGAAACCCTTCGGCAATATACTTTCTATTATTACCCAATCCATTTCTACTACCCACGTTTCCGGTAAACCTACCATTTCACAGTTTTATATCTATTTCCAGAATTCACTGTCCTTTTTTATACCTGAAACGTTCTAAAACATTATTTTAACTTCCTCCTCTTTGTTTTTTGGACTGTCCTCCTGATTTTTCCCCTATTTTTATTCTTATTCCTACCACTTTCCTTTTTTCTAACCTCGTCCTTATCCTTTTTTTCCTTCCTCTCTTACTCTAAAAAAACGCGTGCCTTTCTTCTCGAGTTCCACTTTTTCTTCATTCCATCTGCACCATTCTCCTTCTATGCAGAATTTTTGATATCCTACCCTAACTTTTCCTTTCCTCCGTTAATCTCAACCCTATAATAGTCAGGTTGTTTCTCCTTTCCTTTCTTTCCATTTCTCTTTCTAGTCCTCTTACTTTCTTCACAATAACCTCTAGATTCTCTACCTGCGCTAATTCCATATTTTTCCATCAATTCTACTTTTACCTTAAACTCCTCATTATGTGTTTTTATCTTCTTGTTTCCTCCCCCTCATGTTCCCCTATTCTATCCTTACTTTCCCGTCTCTTTCTGCTAATTCCTTTATCTTATTTTCGAGGTATTCTATCCTTTGTCCATTCAACCTTTACTCCTTCTTTACCTCTTCCATCTCCTTTTCTAACTTTTCAGTCTTTCCCCTTATTATTCTTATCTCTTGTTCCCATTTTTCATCCCTCTTCTTCAACTCTTCCCTTATCACCCCCACACCCTGACTTCCGCCCTTCACCTGTTTTTCTATCTCCTCCATTTTCTTTTGTCCTTCCTTTATCTCCCTCGATTCCCCGTTTACCGCTCTCATTTCCTTAACATTTCTATCCCTGGTACTTTTAGATCTTCTACCGGTTTTTGTTGCTCTTTCCCCTCTTCTAGTCCTTCCTTTCTTGTCTGATTCCCTACATCAGCTCCCCCCCCCCCCTTTCTTCACAGGCGACCTTATCATCTTGTTATAGATTTTTGTACTCTGTGGGCTCAAAAATTTGTCAATACTCTCGTTCAAGTCGCTTTTCTTCTTATTTTTTCACAACTCTACTCTCGTTAGAAACTCTCCCTCACTATGAGTTCTCTCTCTCTTATGGCCCCAACTTCTTCCTAGAACAGGTTCTTATTCAGCGGCCTACTTCTCCTATTCTTTTCTTCCCCAACACTTTTCTCTGTTTGTTTCGGTGTTTCCCTCACTATGCGTTTTCTCTCTTATGCCTCCAGCTTCTCCCTAGAACAGATTCTTATTCAGCGGCCTACTGCTTCTATTGTACTGGAGATTCTTTCTTCTCCATTCAGTTCGTGTCGAGCTCCAGAGATGTCGCTACTGTGCTATTCCATCTGTATAACCTTTTCCTACTTTTCCTCCTTTTTTTATTTTACTCCCCTTTTTGATTTAACCCAAAGTTACCTCCCCCTACTGTCTTTGTCCAAAAATAGCCCCTCCCCCGCTCCTCTTCCACAAAACTTTCCTTCTTTTACCAAAAAACCCACAAGTCACAAACCTAACCTGACTTTGTTAGTTTTGTCCGATCACGAACTTATTCCTCGAAATTAGACTTCACTTACCAATAAAAAAAACTTCCCTTTACCTTCATTCAGCTTCACCACTTTACTTTTTCCCTCATCTACACTCTTACTCCGAAAAATTCACTCTATGCTCTAAGCCCTTCACATGCCATTCATACCTCACCAATGCACACATGCAACCCACCTCTTTTCTAATATCGTAAATGAAGTGATAAGAATTCAGAATGGGTTGCTTAATTCTATATCACAGGTATACAAATTATTTTATTAATTAAACATTCGTGAAAATTTGTGGTCCTTCGAGCTGGATCTACATTAGTGCATTCTGGCGAGTTCATGAATCCTCATTTCTTTGGTGCAATTCACTGCAAGTATTTGTGAGCGCAATAGTGAAATTTGGACTACTGATAGTGCTCCTCCAAGAAACTATTCGGAGTGAATTTTGAACATTGAGGATTGCAGTGTTGAAGTTGAGTGCATTGCAAACGGATAATAGTATAAGCTAGAAAAAGCCGAGAGAATCATCGACTTTCAAAGGATGGATCAAGGTTTGTAAGTTGCTAATTCGTGTGTTTCTCTACACGTGACTGCCCTTGGCAACGCGGCTTCTTTACTATTCCGGAAGAATGTCGGTCTTAACGTAGAAACAATAATTAATTGAAAAGTTCGTGAGACTATAATTTTGAAATATTATTTCGCGATTAAGTTTGTGAATTGAATCAGTGAAACCAGTGCTAATCGACATATAATCGTATCTCTTTTATTGACTTTAATCAATTTTACACGTGTTCGTTCGAAAATTATCTCGTGAATTTCGTGTAATTCTGAATTCATATAAATTAAATGCTAAGGAGCTTTCGTATCATTAGTAAAACTCAACATAAACTTGGTAGTTCTATTAAAAACTCGTTCCAATGAAATTTCAGTCGTAACATGTCCATTTCAACTAAATCGTTTCTGAAAATAACTTTGCCAACAGTTACAGGCTATTGCACTGAGTGGTCGAATTGCTTACATTTGTTCAAATCGTTGATCGATGAAACTTCATAAATCACGGATAAAGCGAATTCTATTTGTTTGGGATTTTTAAACAGGATCATCGTCTTCCGCGGTCGCGGGTGATTTTTGGTTCATTCGCGGCCCTGGGTTTCTCTCGACCCCCTGGTGGACTGAGTAGCTAGGGGAGGGCGAGCGGAACGGCTTTAGATATCCTGCTCCTTCGAGCAAGGTACAATAAACGTTTTTTTCTGTCATTGTAAATTGGTGTTAGTTTACTTTAAATGAAATCGTACATTTTGGTAATTCGAGACGGATCGGTAGGGCAGCAGTGTAATTAAAAAAAAAATGAAGGGGAGTTTTTAGTGTAAAAAGTGAAGTTTTTAATTAACACGGTAGGTCACGAGAAGTGTCTTGGCGGAGGGAGGGCGGGGTGAGAGCGGTGCTCAACGTCGCGCGGCTGGTCGCTGCGTGTTACGATCGGCAGGGCAGTAGAGTCTGGAGGTTCACAGTAGCTGCTGCGAATTTTCAGCCTTTATGCGTCAATTCTTTGCCCGCGAGCTTTCACTATCTCTACGTGTACCGTAATTCGTGTAACTTAATTTATTTTCGTGCATCGTTTTTTATATTTTAATTGAATTCGCCTTCAAAATGCCGTCGATCTGTCAGTATCTTGCTCAAAAGAAAAAGTTTTTCAAAAGTATTTGTAATACTATTATAAATTTAAAAAAGCTCGGTACCGAAAAAATAAATCAGAATGCAGTGCTCGGATAGCGATTATTTTAAAATAGGGCTTAATGATCAACTCGATCATATTGAGACACTAGATTCGAAATCGAACTCTTAAATTAAAACCAGTTCGAATCATCAGGATTCAGCAAATTATAATAATCGTCCTATCTTTCCGCGTCTCCCAGCATTTATGCAGTGTGGCCCACTTTTAAAGACCTTCTCACATCAATGGTAGGAGACGATTAGCTGTTATCCAAGGTGCAAAAACTGCACTATTTAAAGGCCAGTCTGACATGCGAGCCAGCTCAATTGCTCGCCAACATTGCAACGACATCCGAGAATTTCGATAGAGCATGGCAGACCTTATTGTCGAGGTACGACAATAACAGGGTCTTGGTAAATAGTATCTTGGCTAAACTGTTTAATCTCCCTGCGATGTCTCGGGAAAGTGCATCGGAGTTTCGTACACTGTTGAACGACTTCATCGAGGTTGTTGGAGCATTGGGTTCCTTGAAGTGTCCAACAGATAAATGGCACATGCTCGTCCAGCGTTTGGACGCGACAACACAACGCGGCAACAGCAAGAGTGGTAAAAAGGGTTCCTTTACACATGCTCATAATGCCGCCTTAATGAGGGTCATGTGCAGTTTTTGTTCGGGTAAGCATCTGTTCCATGGCCTATCTCCTAACTTCAGACCAAAGACTGTCAAGGAACTTGCTAAAGGTGAGGGTGATGCATACCCTCTGGCCACTGACCTCTTGAGAGAAGACATATACGTTGGTGACGTTCTTTCAGTTGCCGAATCATCAGAAGAAGCTTGAGTAAAGGGTCGACTTACTACTAACAGTGGCAGGTTTCACGCTTAAAAAATAGCTTTCCAACCAAGAGGATGTTTTGGAAGGAATTCCACCTGAATTCAGAGAGACCTCTACTTCCTTTTCTTTTGATCAGGATTCTACTTTTAGAGCATTGGGGATCTTGTGGCAACCAGTCTCTGATTGCTTTCATTTTCAGATTCGACCACTAGCAGAGCCGCATCTTCGATCCGATCGGGTGGTTGGCTCCGGCTACAGTCCGAGCCAAAATTTTGCTGCAGAGTCTGTGGGCTCTCAAATTAGATTGGGATCGTTGTTTTTGTATATTGCGTTACTCGAGTGGTTTATTTTGAGCTTGCTACTGATTGTACCACGGATGCTTTCATCGCTGCTTTCAACGCTGCTTTCAACACTGCTTTCAAACGATTCTCGGCTCGATGCGGAATCAGTCTTAGGTTGTATAGTGAAAACGGCACGACTTTCGTGGGAGCTGATCGACAACTACAGGAACTATTTTCTGCATTTCGGTGGGTTATGGAAAGCGGCTGTTCATTCGGTCAAACATCACTTGAGAAGGGTAATCGGCGATACTACCCTCACGTACGAGAATATGTCTACATTTCTTATACAGGTAGAAGCCTGTTTGAACTCGCGATCGATTTAACTAATGATTGATGATCCGAGCGATTTGGTGGCTTTGACTCCAGCACATACGCAAAATTCAGTGGCCTCTGACTGGTCTTCCTTTTTCACCTTCTTTTTGAGTAATTTATTAGATCCCCAGACTCGACTCTTGAAGAAAATTAAGCAGAATCTGGCTCTTCATCTTCAGAATGGAAAGATTCCTCAAACTCAAGGTCATCCGCGAACTCGGTAAAGCAGTGTTCATCATCGATAAAGTGTCGCATATGTGATAAGAAACTTTACACCATATTTCATCAGCACATATCGGTAATTAACCATATTCAAGAATCATCAACAAGATAAGAAGAGAAATCGTAGTCATCGACGATACATCATCTGCTGGCACATTATGTTACTCAACCTCAGGCTAATGGTCCGTTACATACAACTATTTTACGACTTACATCAAGTAATGGTGCTTCAGAGTTAATGCGCGCCCTCCTTTGTATCTTTTGTGAAGTGTCGCTTGAGTCAGAATCTCTCTCGCAAGGAATCGGGCTGTCTAGTTCGCGTTGTGTCTTAGTTCTTCCAACTGTAGGTAAAAATGATGCTTCTACGACAAATGGTGCCATCTCATGCATTTTTCCACCAAACTTTAAGGTTGATTTCGAATACCAGTTTGATGCGGTTGTGCTTCCGCGTTTAACTCCATATCTCCCACATGTTCAAAGGGATAATGAAGATTAGCCTCACATCATGTTGACAGTTGAGGATCAGGAGCGTCAGGATCTCTGCATTGCTACTTATTCTCACACACTTGAAGAAGAAAGGTACATAGTTTAGTTTCCGCTTCGAGTGGTCTGCAATGGTTCTCAGCGAATGGAAGGTTGGATTTCGCTCAACGAATGATTCAATGTTGGACTTACTATTCTGCTCAACTTGATGAATATTATACATCGCTGCAGATTGAATTTCATTGTTGTGTGTGCCTCGAGATCGCCGCGATCTTGAACTGATCCTGTGGAGAAAATCACCCGAGGACCCGGTTAAAACTTTTCGTCTGACAGCGGTCACATATGGGTTGTCTTGTTCGCCCTTTTTCTCTCTTTTCGATTTCTGCAGCAACTCGCAATTGATGAGGGAAAACACTATCCTCTTGCCGCTAAAGCAATTGATCAAGGGACCTACGTTGATGATATAATTACTGCGGATACCTGGCACGAAGCCATACTTCTTCAGTTGGTTGAGCCCAGTGATTATAACAGCTAAAATTTTCATCCAATTGCTGAAGCTCTCAAAAATTTCTTGAAATTATCCTCTTCTGATAAAGGTTCACAATCGATGGCTTGAGTGACGAAACAGTTTTGGGCATTTTTCTGAGATCAGCGACCTCGTTGGATAGGATTCCGTTCGTATTCTGGTTCCTATGAACTTCACGGATTCTGCGATGCTTCAGAAAGAGCGTACGCCGCTACTTTCTACGTTCTTGTTAGGTTGGCTTCGGGAGTGTTTGATGCGTCACTCGTGGCATCAAAATCTAAGGTAGCTCCCGCGAAGCAGTTAAGATCGCGGGGTATTCTTGCCAAGAACTTAGCTTCTTTTGCACTTTGGTGGAAAGAACCGGATTGGTTATCGTCATCGTCCATCGGGCCAGTCCAACCTCCGTCAAGCAAGAAGGAGAAAGTGGATATGGAGGAACGAGCAATGCAAGTCAACACAACCACCATCGTTCCAGTGTTTTGGGACCTTTTGCATCGATTTTCTATATTGGAGAAGCTTTTACGAACTACGGATTTGATACTGAGATTCCTGCAATATCACCTTTATCCATCAGATCCGATGAACCTAGTGTTGAGACATCAGATTTTCATTCTGCAAACCTGTTCTGAATTAAACAGGAACAACATCATTCTTTCGGAGCCTCCGGACATTAAATCGAATACACCATATTCGAATTGAATTGTGTTTCACCAGAATTGACGTTTGGCGATTTCATTTCGCAATTACATTCAATCGTTTTCTATTGAATCTTTTCCGCAAGGTCATCAGTTTGTACAAGTTCTTTTCAAATTCATTCTTAGCTTCAGCTTACTTTTCAGTATTGAAATCGATGTAACTTTTAAACCATTTTGACTGATTCTATTTAAGTACTCTGTGAATTATGATTAATTCAAGACAATGGTAAACCATTATGCTTATCGTGATGCCCAACCGTAATCAATCTTGCACAAGCATTGGGGGAGTTGGAAAAGGGTTCAGTTTTCCACCAATCGTGTAGAAAGTAAGGGCTCGTCGATAAACTACGTAGCCCGTTTTGAGTAATTTTTTGAGTCCCCCCTCTCCCGCTTAGATTGTTGTAGATTTTTCACTACCCCCCCCCCCTGAAATCTACGTGGGTTTTTCATTATATACTCCCCCCTTTAAATTGATATTTTGTTGAAGGTGTTATTTTATCGTATATATTTACTTTACGTTCAACACAAATCCATATAATTTAATGATAAAAGCCAAGTGCCAATTGTGAACACATTAAATAATTTATTTTATCGTTTAAATAAATATTTTTGTAAATTATTTTATAAAAACTAAATTTTTTGCTGAATTGAACATTTAATACTCAGTTTTCTTCAGCAAATGGAATTCCATGTTTTATCCACTCCCCAATATGCTGTATAACATGCATCGAGAAGGTTGATGCAGGCTCTTAAATCGACGATTGAACATCGTCTATTTCTACGTCCACCCATTCGACAGTATCTTGAGACAATACGCATAATAATTCTCCTGGTCTTTTACCAAGCACTTGTAGTAACTGTATTCGAGATACAGTAGATACGGTTTTGTGCACGTTCTATCCACAAAGTATTTTGATTCTTACTCATGTGATATTGTAGTTGAATTTAAAATTATAATTGATATTTTTTACTTATGGCAATCCATTGATGCCTTAGATGCAAAATAAATTTCACAATGAGAACATGTTCTTTTGTCGATTTCTTTATTAATAGACGGATAGTAAAGATCATAAGGAATTTCTTTTGTACGAGGGTACTCGGGCCGTATAGTTAAGAATTGTCTTAGAAGGAGAGATGCAAATTTTTCAGACGCATGACTATATAGAGAAGGGATTTTAAGAGGCTGACTCAATGGAACTTGAGCTGGGAGAAATCTTTGGTAGATAATATAATGTATATCACTGCGATATGCAGAACAGCAATATTTATCATCACATTTTACAATCTGAACTGAAAAAATAAAAATAATGTATTGCAAAAATGATAAAATGATAAGATTACATTTTGATATTACCTGAAGAAGGTACTGGCTTTCTCGAACGTGATTACAATACCATAAACTATCAAGATGATTGCCGAACTTGTCGTGTGGAAGAATTATTCCTGAAAGAGCTCTACTAAGAGAAGCCATTCGCCTTTCAACTCTATTGAAGGCAGATCTACCGAAAACTCCGTCTACTGAAAACATAAGTACTGGCTTTAAAGTGCCGTCATCTTGTTTTATAATTGGCTGGAAATCATCAAGTTCCGTTAATCGATCAAAGTCGGTCGCATGCGTAGAGGCTGTAGAACTATTGTGCTTGCCACTACGTATTGCAATGTGCGTAGGTCCTGAATACGTAACAGCTTCTTTTTGACCCATACAATTACTTTTTATAATAATACCAGCGTAAACAGACGGATTAATCTTATGAGGATACCCGACTACCCAATCGTGATCTGGGAGGCAAACTTTTTATTCCATATGCATGAGGATTGGGGCTTGAACCTTGGCAGCAGTGATTCCTAAAGGTAATGTAGCCTTATCGTCTTGCAACATGATGCACACCTAAAATTTAAAAAAAAAAACAATATCGAAGTAATAAAATAACATTCGAATAAAAAATTTCATTATTTTAAAATTGCGTTTCCTTTTATTGAATCTAGAAACTTACTTGTTGTGGGCCAAGAATAGAAGCAAATTCTTCAAGTCCATGGATAGTAGCTTGACAAAAATAAAATCCGAAGATAAAGTGCTGATCTGAATAAACTATATCCGATTAATTTGAGTTCTTCGAGGAAAGCGTCCAAAGTTTTACAAGCACGAACTGCTTCAGAGCGACGTTTATCATCAGCTGATCCGGAATGTAAAGCTAAATCGGAGATTGGGTGCAACAGAGCCTCTTCATTGGACTCTAATCGTGAACATCCTACTTCCTTTTTGGTATTGAGAAAATTAACTACCTCTAGAAACTCTTCTTTTAAATTTTGCATCTTCTGACGTTTTTTTTTCTCTGAATTTTCTCTGCCCGTTATCTCTTCTCGTTATCCGTTTCTCTCCTTCGTTATCTTTTTTTTCGAACTTTGTTTTGATAATTCTAAATCCTTGTTCATTTTTTTCATTTTCTGTTCTGTTCAATTTTCTGTAAAGCATGTGCAATACTCCTGGAAGCAATGCTCTCACCATCATTGTCCATGTACGAGTGTGAGCGTTTTTCCGGAACAACAATGGCACCACCAAAACACCAACAAGTTGTAGATGCGGTTCAAAACGATCGAACGCGCAGAGCACCCGAGGGAAAAAATTCGAGTCCGACCAAGTTGCAAGACATGATATTAAAGGGAACGAATTAATTAGTCTTAGTTCAAAATTAAACTGTTTGGTTGAAAACGCGTTTCCGACAATTGTAAATAAATTACTTTAACGGATTATGTAACTTTTTCAGTTGTAGATTCATCGTAACTTTAGTTGAAAATTCATCTGTTTGCTTCAAAGTTCCACTGTTTGGATGAAAACTGTAGTTTCGTAATTGCAAATTGAAGTACTTAGTTAAAAAATCTTTTTTTTTTTGAGATAATGATTCACATTTTTGGCTAAAAATTAAACTACTTTATTCAAAAGTCGATTCTTCTTTCATTGAAAATAAATTTTTCACAACTGAAAGTTTAATTTGTCCACAGTAAATTGAAAAATTAGTCTTGTTTCTTCATAAAAAATTCGTCTTGTTTTTGTGGAAAATTAATATTCTTTGTTTCCCAAAAAAATTCTTATTTGGTAGTCAATGCATATTTTTGTGTCGAAAATTCAACTTTTTTGCAGAGGAATTCGTTTTTTAGCGTTTAAGTTTTTTTTTCATTGAAAATAAATTGTTTTAACTGATTATGTAACTATTTCAGTAGTACATTGATTGTAACTGTAGTTAAAAATTCATCTGTTTGCTTGAAAGTTTCACTGTTTTGTCGAAAATTGTAGTTTCGTAATAAAAACTTGAAGTGCGTAGTCGACACTTCTTTTTTTGGGATAATATGGTTCATCTTTGTTGTCGAAAATTAAATTGCTTTCTTCAAAAGTCGTTTCTCCTCTTATTGAGAATTCATTTCTTACAGCTGAGAGTTTAATTTTTCTTCTTTTTTTGTGCATAAAAATTCGTCTTTTTTGGTAGAAAATTATTTATCCTTGTTTGAAATTTCCCCCGAAAATTCTTATTTGGTGGAAAATTCACATTCTCAGTTTAAAAATTCTACTGTTTTACAGACAAATTCGTTTTTTGGCTTTAAAGTTTTTTTTTAAATTGAAAATCAATTATTTTAATTTCTTATGTAACTATTTCAGTTTTATCCTAACTTTAGTTGAAAATTCGTTTGTTTGCTTGAAAGTTTTACTGTTTTCCTGGCAGTTGTAGTTTCGCAATTGAAAGTAGAAGTACTCAGTTAAAAATTCTTTTTTGGGGGAGAATGGTCCATCTTTTTGGTTAAAAACTGAACTACTTTATTCAACTGTCGTTTCTTTTTATAATGAAAATTAATGTTTTACAACTGACAGTTTAATTTGTCCACCGCAAGTTGAAAAATTTGGCTTTCTTCTTCATAAAAATTCGCCTTTTTTCTAGAAAATTTATATTCTTTGTTTCAAATTTTCCCATAAAAGTCTTATTTGGTGGAAAATACATATTCTCGGCTTAGCAATGCAACTGTTTTACAGACTGTTTAAAATGGAAAATTATCGTTGTTATAAATAGACAAAATTATCGTATAAATAGAAAATTATTGTTCGTTAAATATAAATTTCCGTTAAATCTGCTGTCTGAACGAATTCTCAAGTGTGAAAACAGTAAAATCTGTGTTGATTAATTAACCATGATAATATTTAAATGACCCCACCCCCCCAAACCTTAAGCAACAGTGTGACATGTCAACTTGATGAATTCATGTCTACATGTCTTCTCAAGTTCAAACTGTGCTCCAGCAATCGTTGGCGGCCATATTTTCTCCCTAGTAACTTTCACTTCTCTACCTTGAGGCTGGGACTTCCTCGAACGCACGGCAAACTCTCGCGCGGTGCCTCGCCCCGCGGAGCGAAATGGGTCGAGCCTGGATTCACCATGCACGAGGGCGCGTGTACCAGCAGACGCCGCACCAGTGGACTGAATCGGGAATTTACTATTCAAAATCACCTACAGCCTACAATTCTTAACCGATTTTAAAAGTTTGTATTCAGAAGTGATCAACAATAGTTTCATGAGAGCGTCTATGGATTAGATTTTTCAATTTTTATAATTTTCTATTTTGTATATAAATAAACAAAGAGGGAAAATGAGACATTTTTTAATTATTATTTTTTATCCTTAAATAAATAACTAAATAACCCCATTCTGGATGAAAATGAATGTTTAAGTATCTTCAGAATGAGAATAATTAACATGATGATAAATCTAATTCTTATAAACAAATTATAATAACAAAATGTCAACACCGTGGAAATTTTCTTTGCAAAGTATATTTGTAAGTTGAAATTGCTTGATTTCATCGACAGGATCATACTTAATCATGTTTTTTGTGGTCTCGTGTAATTTGTTTATTTTATAAACAAATTATATAAACTAATGCATAGTTTAGGCATTTATTGGCAGAAAGTTATTGTTTTTCTTTCTTAGTACCTTCAAATTTTATTATCGGTAGGATCGGTTTTTTCTCTAATCATCTTCAAATTAAATAAGGAGTGATGTTTAGTGACGAAGAATTGTCAATCGATATTATTCGTTTATTTTATGAACAAATTTATAAACAAATGCATAGTTTGACCATTTATAGATAGAAAGTAACCATTTTTATTTCTGATCGTCTTCAAATTATATAAGTTGTGGTGCTTAGTTTTGAATAATTGTTATTCGATATTATTTGTTTATTTTATGAAAGAATTCATAGTTTGTCCATTTATAGACAGAAGGTAATCGTTTTTCTTTCTAAGCACCTTTAAATCTTATTAATAGTAATATTTAGTGATGAAGATTGGTCATTTAATATTATTTGTTCATTTTATAAACAAATTTGATAAACAAATGCATAGTTTGATTATTTATAGACAGAAAGTAACCATTTTTGTTCCTGATCGTCTTCAGATTATGTGAGTGATGATGTTTAGTGGTGAAGACTTCTCGTTCGATATTATTTGTTTATTTTATAAATAAATTCATAGTTTGGCCATTTATAGACATAAAGTAAACGGTTTTCTTTCTTATCACCTTAAAATTATATTAGTAGTAATGATTAGTGATGAGGATTTGTCATTCGATATTATTTGTTTATTTTATGAACAAACATATAGTTTAGCTATTCGTAGAGAGAAAGTAATCTTTTTTTATTATTGCTTTCAAATGATATCACTGAAAATTCGAGAGCACTTTCGTGTGTTGAATTCTCGGAACCGCTTGAAATCCTCATTACGCACTTCTTCAGTTTCGTTTGAATACTGTCCGAATGGACAGTATTATATATTATATATTATATATATATAATTTAAAGACGATCAGAAAGAAAAACGTCTACTTTATGTCTATAAATGGCCAAACAATGCATTTAATCATAAAATGTATTCATAGAATAAAAGAATAATATAGAACCAAAATTCTTCACCACTAAACATCATCACTTGTATAATTTGAAGACGATCAGAAAGAAAAAAGCTTGATTTCTGTCTATGAACGAATAAAATTCTGCATTTGTTCATAAAATAAATAATTAAGATCGAATGACAAATTATATTCATAACTAAACGCCACCACTTATATACCTTGAAGGCGTTAAGAATGAAAAACAATTACTTTCTGCCCGTAAATTGCGACACTATGCATTTGTTTATAAAATTGCTTTCTAAAATAAACAAATAATATCGAATGACAAGTCTCTATCACTGAAAATCACCACTAATATGATTTAAAGACGATCAGAAAGAAAAACGGTTAGTTTCTATCTATAAATGGTCAAAATATGCATTTGTTTATAACATTTGTTTATGAAATAAACAAATAATATTGATTGACAATTCTTCGTCTATAAACATCACTACTTATGTAATTGGCAGACGATTAGAGAGAAAAACGATTACTTTCTGCCTATAAATGATCTAGCTGTGCATTTGTTTGTAAAATAAACAAATAATATCGAATACCCAATATTTATCATTAAATATTACCACTAATATGATTTGAAGGTACTAAGAAAGATAAAAGATTACTTTCTGCCAATACATGATTAAACTATGCATTTGTTTATATAATTTGTTTATAAAATGAATAAATTATACCAGAAAACAAATTTTCATGATCAAGTGTGATCCTGTCGATAAAATCAAGTAATTCCAACTCACAAATATCTTTTGCAAGCAAAATTTCCACGATATTGACATTTTGTTAATATAATTTCTTTATAACAATTAGATTAGATATTCTAGTAAATATTCATATGCTTCAGATACTTTGACATTCATTTTCATCGAGAACACGATTATTTAAGTTATTTATTCAGAGATAAAAAATAATAATTAAAAAATTTGCCATTTTCGCTCTTTGCTTGTTTATATAAAAAACATGAAATGATGAAAATTGAAAAATCTAATCCATAAACGCTCTCATGCAACTATTGCTGATCACTTCTACATGAAAAATTTGAAAATCGGTTACGAATTGTAGGCTGTAGGTGACTTTGAATAGTAAATTCCCGATTCAGCCCACTGTGCGCCGGTAGTATACTTCCTTTTATCATTTTGTAGGCATTTTCATTTGAACTCTTGCAGAGCCGGCGGAACGCCGGTTATCTATCTTTCTCGCTCCTTAAGGAGCGTGAATGTAAAGGAATTAGAGTAAGCGAGACACTCGCATGTGGAAAACCGTCATTTGTTTTCCACATGCGAGTGTCTCGCTTACTCTAACTCTTTTGCATTCACACTTATTAAGGAGCGAGAAGGACAGATAACCTAAGTTCCGCCGGCCCTGAACTCTTGAAGCTAAAAATTTTTTAATTAAAAAAAAAACAAAAATCTGAACTCTAAATTAAAGCACTCAAAGTGAGATTCTTGAACTTTAAGCTTTTACAACTGAACACTAAAATTTTTTTCAAACAATTTTTTTTTAAACTGCTTAATAATTTACATACGTATACAATGGAAGGGATTAACACTTTTCAATTGAACAATTCTAAATTTGATGAAGTGAAAGTATTATCATTTTCAATTCTCTAAATTGAACAATGAATCAACAAATTGTTAAATTTTTTAAATCATATGCTAGAAACATTAACTTTTTAAATGAACAGTTAAATTGATTTAATTTTAAGTAGCTTCAAATCGATAATCGTTCAATTTTTTTTTCTTTTTGAAATATTTTTAGACATTTTCTTTAAATTATTTTTTCAGAATAAAAAATAATGCAAAACCTTCTGAAAGATATAAACAAAAAATGTTTATTATCCTAAAATCTTTCGAAAACATTAGATAGTTTTTAAATTTCATTTAAAAATCTTGAAAAAATTATACTTTGTTTCAAATGTTTTTAAATATTTTAAAAACTTCTAAATATTTTTTTTAATGATCCAAATTTTCCGTGAAATTTTTTTAAAAACCTGCAAAATTGAAAAAAAATAGTCAAAATATACGCGGAGTGCCTATAAGGGAAAACTTTTGGAAAAAAATGTTTGAAACAAAATTGTATCAAATAAAAATGATGTAAAAAAATTAATGAAGCAATTTTTTTAAATCAATTCATTTTTTGAATGAATTTTTTTTTTAATTTTGTCATTATGTTTCAAAACTATTTTCCTTTAAAAAAAAACTTAATTACGTCGTTGAAACATTCCTATCGAAAAATTTCCCTCACCCACTCCACCTATTTTCTTCTCACCCAGATTATTTTTTGACCATTTTTGAAATCCTTGAAAATCTTCTTGAATATTCCTCTAAAATTAATTTTTTTAAATAAAAAGTCTTTTTCAATTTTCTTAGAAATCGTAAAAAAATTTTTATTCTTATAAAACCTTTCACATATCTTAAAAAGCTTCTAAATTTTTTGTTCCAAACCTGAAAAAATGTAGATTTTTTGTTAAAAATGATTGAAATCACTTCAAGATTTACATTAATTTTGAATCTTTTCGGAAGTTCTCTTTAAAAAACATCTCTTGAAATTACTCGATTTTCTTCGAAATCACTTAGTGTTCAATTGCTATTCATGCATCAAAATTTTATAATGTCACTTACGGATTAAAAATTTTCAAAATAAAAAGATCTTTTCAATTTTCCTATCAATCGTAAGAAATTTTTTTCATTATTACAAAATCTTTCACAATTCCTAAAAAGCCTCTCAATTTTCTGTTTCAAACCTGGAAAAATTTAGATTGTTTTAAAATTAAATTGAAATCACTTCAAGATTTACATTAATTTTGAATCTTTTCAAAACTTCTCCTTAAAAAACATCTCTAGAAATTTCTCGATTTTTTTCTTAATTGCTAAGTGTTCAATTGCTATTTATACATCAAAATTTAAAAATTTCACTTACAAATTAAAAGTTTTCAAAATTAAAAATTCCTTTTCAATTTTCCCATTAATCGTAAGAAAATTTTTTTATTATAAAACCTTCGACAATTTTTAACAAGCTTCTATATTTTTTGTTCCAAACCTGAAAAAGTGTAAATTATTAAAAAATTGTTTGAACTCATTTCAAGATTTACATGAATTTTTAATCTTTTCAAAATTTCTCTTTTTAAAAAAGCATGTCTTGAAATTACTCGATTTTTTCTAAATTACTAATTGTTAAGTTGCTATTTATGCGTCAGAATTTAACTATGTCACATAAAAATTAAAATTTTTGAAAATGAATCTATTAAAATTGTAACATTCAAAGTATTAAGTTCTTCAAAATTTTGACGATCCAAGGCTATCTATTTCAAAACGTCCAGTTTCAAATATTTGATTTATAATTGCTCGTTTTACATGAATAGTCAAATATTTCTACTAGTTAAATAATAATTGTTCTTTCTTCTAATTAAAATTTTTCAATTTTAATGGGTTAAAAATGGAATATTTTTGACTGAAACAGTATTTGAATAGAATTTGAAATTGAATCATTTGGCCGTTTACGTTTTTTTAACTACTAAGGCTTTCAAATTGCAACAGTTCAATTTTAAAAGCTAAAATCTGTATAATCTTTAATTTTGAACGGTTTCAGAGTCATGTTGAAAAATGAATTATTGTTAACTTTATAAAACTGAAGGTATAGTTCGATTGAAACAAAATCAAATTATAAGTACAGTTTATCAATTAAAAATGTTTTTCATAGAAAAATTTCAATTTTAACCCCTTTTCATTTTCAATTGTTTAAGTGTCAAAACTGCACTTTAAAAGTCATTAAATTGACCATTCACGCTTGAAAAACTATGCTTCAAAATGGAATATTTGTTTAATAAAAGATTTTAGGATTACGCATTTCAAACTAAGAATATCATACTTGAAGAAGTTGACAATTTAACTTAAAATGTAAAGAGGCTGAAATCGAACTTATTTTGAATTTGCGCATAATTTCTCAATGAAGAGAAAAGATGAAAAGATTACTTTAAAGTATAATATGTCATCATGTGATATATTTTCCCGGTCACCTAAAATTCCAGATTATTTCGCGGTTTCCCGGAGCAGTAGCCACACTGAATAATATTCATACGTCATCTTCAATATTTAATTAAAATTATTCAGCTCAGTATGAACTTTCAATTATTTGATTTAAAAAAAAATTATTTCAAAATAATATAAATATTTTTCTATTTTCAATTGGGAAATAGAAGCTTCTTATTCCCGCTGATTGAAAATTAATATTTTTAAATAAAATTTTTGTGTAGCGTCTTCCATATATTTAACCTTTAAAATTGAATTAAATTGCTTGTAGATTAATATGCCCTCTCGTATTATTCTTGTAAATAATAAAAAAATTCTACTTTTAATACAAAATCTGCGTTTGAAGTTGGCGGGAGTGTTAATTCATATTTTCTCAATAGGAGTTGCATGGGCCCTCCTCAGTGAGGTCACATCTTTCTCGCAAACACTATTATATTTTTCATTCAGTATAAAAGCGATTTCCAGATATACTCAGCTATGTCTTTCTGCGTTGGGTGCGAGCGTTTATATGCATGCGTTACAATAGGTGTCACGCTTAAGCTAAGAATGTATTGCGTAGTATGTCTGTGTTGTGTATATATGCGTGTCAGGATTGGTCCTCATGTCCACACTCAAGTGCATTAGTAGTGTTTACCTCTCTCACTTTCTTGAGATTTCAGAATCTCATATTACTCCTACGAAAGTTCCAAAAGACCACTATATCAATTTTTGAAACCCATCACTTCTTTCCGTGTTTTGATATTGTAGAATACTAACGTTTCAAACTTTTTTATCATTTATTCAAATAGAAAGTCTCTCAGTGTATTAAACTTTGATAAACCAAAAGAAGATACATTTTTAACAAAATAAGTAACTCACTCAGAGAAAAAGTTGTCTTGTCTATTTTGTTTTGAACGACGTGAATATATGTTTTACACAGACAGATTTATTTGGCTGCAATAAGATTGGATGAAGTTAAACGCATAAGGAAAACTTTTGGCGAAAGGATTCCTGTTGAGACAAATGAAAATCCTCTCTACCTTAAATTTAAGAGGAAATTCCATTTACGTCAAGAAACACCCCTTGGGCACAAGAGGAAACTTCTCTGAGTGTTTTCCAAACAAGGAGATGAATTTTTAACTGGAATTATAGATCTTCAACCATAACAACGAACTTTTGACAAAGTAGTTCCACGTTCAATAAAGTATAGTTGAATTCTCAAGCAAAACCGATTTTTTTTAAAATTCAAACTAGTTGAATTCAACCAAACTAGACGAACTTTTAACAAAATAGTTCAATTTTTAATAAAAGAGATGAATCTTCACAAAAAAATGAAATTACATTAGAGTTATATCCCCAACCAAGTGTAGTTGAATCTTTAACGAAACAAAGAAATTTTTACGAAGAAGATTAATTTTCAACCAAAGAAAAACAATTATTTACCAAAATATTTGAGTTTTCAATCAAAAGGGATGAATTATTCTCAAACAAAAATTCAATAGTTGATATTTCTAACAAATTCTAATTCTAAATAAAAAACTGTTCGATTCAAGAAAAAAGACGAATTTTCATAAAAATACATGAATTGTCAACTTAAAAAGGTGAATATTCAACATTCAACGAACCCGTGCAGAAATTTCGGAGCGGCCCTGGTCAGGGTCAGATCTGGCAGAACCTGGCCCCGATCGGGCATCCCAGTCAGGGACAAACTCGAAATGAAACGCCTGATCCGATCAGGGCCAGACTGGGGTATTCATAAGGAAGGCCCGATCTGGCCCTGACCAGGCCCCTTCTAATTTTTATTAATGAAAATATTAACAAAATTTAATTTATTCAATGTGAAAGTAAATAATTAATTAAGAATATTAAACTTCATCATTCGAATATTTGAAAATAATTATCGTTGGTTTTGCCGACTTACTTTATATAAATATTTTGAAAAAAGTCCACCGCAATCTTTTGCGTTGCTGAACACTGAGCCGATGTGCAGCAGTGGATCGTCCTTAGATATTTTGTATCGTTCAGAACTCGAACCTGCAAAGAATTTTGATAAATTAATTGCGAAGGAAAAATATAATTGTTGACGGAATAGAATTAATGCGTATTCTAAATTTCCTAACTCGTGATACATGAGCACATGTAGTGCTCCCAGTTCTCAATCTATTTAACACTTTCACGCAAAGACGAACAATAAATGATCTTCAAATTGTCGATGCTTTCTCGAGGTTCACTGTCGGAAATCTTAAAGAGCTACAGTGAATAATTCTTGTCTTATATAAACACCTCGCCCCGGTCTAAAGACTTTGCGTAAATGATTAACGAGGTGGATTGAGAATTATTCAAAGCGATTAATTCACATGACGTTACCGGTTTATCTGTTTACTGATCGTCTCTTTTACAAAGTTCACTTCCTTCCGTCAGTTCGTTGGCAAATAATCGATTGGAAGACTAATCGAATACATTAGAGATTAGCGCGGCAAATTCAAATCTAAATAAGTATGAACTCTAAACATATTCACAACATTCACACTAATACTAACTTGATAATTTCATATTTACTAACTAATTGAATGCGTCCCTGAACATACATTTTTAGAAATTTTGTTCGAATTAAATTAAGCTTTTTTTACTTTTTTGTCGCTTTTTATATTCTTTGCACACGAGAAGTTAGATTTAACTAATTTAACATTAGGTCAGTCACTGAAATAAAAATTAGTTGAATATTCGCTAATGAAGACAGGGAATAATTTTTAATTGAATTATTTCTTATTTTTAACTCAACTCTGATTTACAGTGGGTAGCCCGATGTGGCCCAATCAGGACCTCGGAAAAAGCCATGATCGGGGCCACATTGGACTAACCCGATAGGGGCCACGTCAGAAATCGATATCAAATTGGGCAATTTCTCCACGGTCAGTAGTAGAATTTTTAACCAAAAGATAAATTTTCAACAAAAAACGAGTTTTTATATATTCATACAACAAATATTTAAATTTTAAATGAAAAAACAGTTAAATTTAATCAACAAATTTGAATTTTCAATAAAATAGCAAAATCCTTATCAAAACAGATTAATTTTTCACAGAGTAGTTGCGTTTTCAACAAAAAAGGATAAATTTTCTACAACAAGAGATCCATTCTCAACAAAAGAGTTGAATTATAGAAAAAAAATATTTTCAATCAAATAGTTAAACTTTCAAAAAAAAGAGCCGAATTTTTAATGGAATATTCCAATTTTTAACCAGATAGTTGAATTTTCAACCTAAAAAGATGAATTTACAACCAAACGGTAGCATTTTCGAACAAAAATGATTTAACTTTAACCACAAGAAACTGCATTTTTAATAACCTATTAGTTGAATTTTTCATTCAAAAAATTTATTTTCCTACCAAAAAAGATGAATTTTGAAGCCGAAAGGACGAATTTTGTATTCTAAAAAGAAAAAATTTACTACAAAACAACAAAATGTCTACATAAAAAGATTTCTTTTTAACCGAATAGGTTAATTTTCCACGTAACCGTAGAATTTTTACCAAACGAGATAGATTCTGCATTAAAAACATAATGTAGACTTTGCCTGGTATATGCTTCTCGATTTTCCAAATAATTTTAACGATTTTACTTTCCTCCTTAATCCTTAATTGTCAACATATATAGGCCGCTAAAAAACCTTTGATTTATTATTATATTCATTATTCCGTTTGTTAAAAACAGATATCAATACCTGTCTTTATTGTTAACGACTTCTAACTCAGTTATCGAAAATAGCGTTAAAGATAACTTCAAAGAGGTGTAATTGCGTCGTAACAAGTTTCAGTGTCATCTTAATTTACTGTGTAATTTATAGGCAAGTTTGCTTGAGAAAGTTAATTTTAGAACGATTATCATTTGATATGTCAATATGAATGTTCTGGAGCGGCCTGCACTGTTGATTATAAAAATTGTTGCATTTACGGAAAAGCGTTCATTAATTTTTTTTGTTTAATAATTTTTGTTTTCCTTCCTTGTGTTGCATTGAAAAACGCCTCACATATAAATAAACTTACAGCAAATGAATATTGTTAATGAAGAAAAACGTAAACGAAACTTATTCTAAATTCTAAAAGGAAGGCAAGTAACAAGAGTCAGTATATTTTTGATAGAAATACGTTGACTTATTGAAACATGTACACTTCTGGTGGCATTTCTCTTCGTTTTCCTGTACAAGGTTCTCGAATATCGTTCAGTGTTCAAAGTTCGAAAAAACATAACAAAAACATACGAATGTAACCAGGAGATCATTGACGGTGAGAGCGACTTGAAGTGTCTTGAGATTTTCAAAAAATACATTTTTCGCGCTTCTCGTAATAATTACACAGGCCCACAAAAAAAAAGTGGATTGTGCGAGAGATCAGAGTATGGTATCTCTATGTATATTGGGCTGCTGAACACGAATCTGGCCTCAGTCTTTTCCCAGCACGTCAGGATTTTCCCCTAGCTGCGGAAAATTCACTAGTAAATCAACTTTTTTAGGTATACATTACCCTTGGTATTAAAATCATCTGGAAACAGAAGAGGCATCATATTTTCACGCATTTTTGGGCGCTACACACGAATCTGACATCAGTTTTCTTCGAGCGCGTCAGAATTTTCCCCTAGACACGAAAAATACCCTATAAAATCAGCTTTATCGGGTATGAAATAACCCTTGTTATTGAAATCATCTGGAAACAGATCAGGCATCATATTTTTACGTATTTTGGGGCGTTGAACACGAATCTGACATCGTTTTTCCCCGAGCACGTCAGGATTTTCCCCTAGGCACGAAAAATACCCTATGAAATCAGCTTTATCGGGTATGAAATAACCCTTGTTATTGAAATCGGCTGGAAAAAGATCAGGCATGATATTTTCATGATTTTTAACTAAATAATGGAATTTTCAACCCAAAATGATCCAAAAAACATGTTTCTGTACATTTAAAAAAAAAATTTAATCAGGAAAATTTTATCTTTCAATTTTCAAAATTTTACATATTGGAAATTTAAAAATGAGTACACAAGATATTAACTGATTTAAAAAAAATTTTCTCTACTTGTTTTCGATGTCGAACTAAAAATTCTTATCCCTCAGTTCAAACGATTCGATTAATTTGAGCATTTTTCGCTCTACTGAAGAGTGTAGTTTTAAATTTACATTGAAAGTATCAATTATAATAATTAAGTATTATATTAACTATAATTATAATGACAAATCTTGGAAAGAAATATTTATGAAAACGATGTTGAAAATATTAAAATTGTGTATTTAACGAACCTATCGGATGAAAAATCGGTACAAAGAGTATTTTTTCACTCTCATATATTAATACCCCATAAAAATGCTCCCATATATACACTGAAATAAAAATGGTTTGGATACTAAGTCAATTCCTTTTTTAAATAGTGAAATAAAAGGTTGAAAATTAATTTTTTTTTTAATTATTTGCTTGAACATTCATTTATTTTGTTGCAAATTACTCTTCGTGGTTAAAAATTAATTTCATTGGTTGAAAGTTCATTTCCGTTTGATTGAAAATTTATGTATTTTGTTAAAAATTCCTCTTTTACGGTTGAAAATTATTTTGTTGCTGAAAATTTAACTTCATTGTTGAAAATTCGTTTTTGTTTGGTTGAAAATTTATTCATTTTGTTGAAAGTTCGTTTTTGTCTTTCTGAAAATGTATGCATTTTATTAAAAATTCATCTTTTATCGTAGAAAATACACTTTTTTGTGAAAAAGTAATTTTTCAAACTCAAAATTCATTTATTTATTTTTTCGTTGAAAATTTGTCTTTTTTAGTTCATTAATTATTTTAGTTCAAAATTCATTTCTTTTGTTGAAAATTCGTTTTAGTTGAAATACCAATCTTTTTGGTAGAAAATTAACCTTTTTCATAGTAAATTAATCTTCTTGGTCGGAAATGAAACCATTGTGGTAAGAAATTTAACTATTTGCTTGAAAATTTATGTATTTTGTTGGTAATTAATCTTCGTGGTTAAAAATTCATTTCATTGGTTGAAAATTTATATATTTTGTTAAAAATTCATCTTTTATTGTAATAAATAATGTTTTTTTGTTGAAAATTTAAATTGAAAATTTAAACATTTAATTTTGTTAAAAATCATCTTTTACAGTAGAAAATTATTTTGTTGTTGAAAATTGAACTATTTTGTTGAAAATTCTTTTTCGTTTGGTTGAAGATTTATGTATTTTGTTAAAACTTTATCTTTCACGGTAGAAAATTATTTTGTCGTTGAAAATTTAACTGTTTTGTTGAAAATTCGTTTTTGTTTGGTTGAAAATTGATGCATTTTGTTAAAAATTCATTTTCTATGGTACATTATCATATTTTTTGTTATTTAAAATTTAACTATTTTTTTGAAATTTCATTTATTTTTCTGAAAATGTATGCATTTTGTTAAAAATTCATCTTTTATCGTAGAAAATACATTTTTTTTTGGTGAAAAAGTAAGTTTTTAAACTGAAAATGCAACTATTTAATTTTTCGTTGAAAATTTGTCTTTTTTAGTTGATTCATTATTTTAATTGAAAATTCGTCTTAGTTGAAATGCCAATCTTTTTTGGTTAAAAATTAACCTTTTTTAAAGTAAATTAATCTTTTCTTGTTCCAAAATTAAACCATTGTGGTAAGAAATTTAACTAAATTGAATATTCATGTATTTTGTTGAAAATTAATCTTCCTTGTTAAAAATTCGTCTTTTCAGTTAAAAATTCATCTCTTTGGTTGGAAGTTCGTTTTTGTTTGGTTGAAAATTGATCTATTTTTGTTAAAAATTCATTTCCTGAAGTAGAAAATTATATTTTTTGTTTTTGAAAATTTAACTATTTTGTTTAGTTTGTTTTTGTTTGGCTGAAAATTTATGCAGTTTGTTAAAAATTCACCTTTATGGTAAAAAATACATTTTTTTAGTGCATAATTAATTTTTTAAACTGAAAATTAAACTATTTAATTTTTCGTTGATTCATTATTTTGGTTGTAAATTCATTTATTTTGTTGAAAATTGAACTATTTAGTTAAAAATTCAACTTTTTATCTGAAATTTTAACTTTACCATTTTTGGTTAGAAATTCATTTTTTTAGTTGAAAATTCATTTCTGCAGATGAAAATTTAACCATTTTTTGCAAATTCTTTTTTTTATTACTTGAAAGTTTTGCCTTTTTAGTTGAAATTGAACTATGTGGTTGAAAATTCATGTACATATTTTGTTCAAAATTTGTCTTTTTTGGCAGAATATTATTCTTTGTATTTTAAAATGACTGAAAATTTACCGATTTTGTTGACAATTCTTTTTCTTGTTAAATTAATTCTTGGATATTTAACCATTCCACGTTTTGAAATTTATATTTTGTAGTTGAAAATTGATTAATTTTGGAAAAAATTGAACTATTTTGATACTTTTTTTTTATTGTTCAAAATTAATTTTCCAACAGAAAATAAAACTATTCCATTTTTTGGTTAAAAATTAATCTTTTTTGGTTGAAAATTAACCTTTTTCATAGTAAATTAATCTTCTTGGCCGAAAATTTAACTATTTGCTTTAAAATTTATGTATTTTGTTGGAAATTAATCTTCGTGATTAAAAATTCGTTTTTTAGTTAAAAATTCATTTCTTTGGTTGAAAACTTAACTATTTTATTGAAAGTTCGTTTTCGTTTGGTTGACAATTTATGTATTTTGTTAACAATTCATCTTTTACGGTAGAAAATTATTTTGTTGTGGAAAATTTAACTGTTTTGTTGAAAATTCGTTTTTGGTTGGTTGAAAATTGATGTATTTTGTTAAAAATTCATTTTCTATGGTACAAAATCATATTTTTTGTTGAAAATTTAACTATCTTGTTGAAAGTTCGTTTTTGTTTTTCTGAAAATTTATGCATTTTGTTAAAAATTCATCTTTTATGGTAGAAAATACATTTTTTTTGTGAAAAAGTAATTTTTTAACTGAAAATTCAACTATTTAATTTTTTGTCTTTTAGTTGATTCATTATTTTAGTTCAAAATTCATTTACTTTGTTGAAAATTAAAACTATTTAATTTTTTGTCTTTTTTAGTTGATTCATTATTTTAGTTCAAAATTCATTTATTTTGTTGAAAATTCGTCTTAGTTGAAATACCAATCTTTTTTGGTTGAAAATTAACCTTTTTCATAGTAAATTAATCTTCTTGTTCGAAAATGAAACCATTGTGGTAAGAGATTTAACTAATTGCTTGAAAATTCATGTATTTTATTGGAAATTAATCTTCGTGATTAAAAATTCGTCTTTTTAGTTAAAAACTCATTTCTTTGGTCGGAAACTTGACTAAACATTTTGTTGAAAGTTCGTTTTTGTTTGATTGGAAATGTATGCATTTTGTTAAAAATTCATCTTTTATGGTAAAAAATTATTTTTGTTGTTGAAAATTTAATTTTGTTGTTAAAATTTGGTTGAAAATTTATGTATTTTGTTAAAAATTCATCGTTTATGGTAGAAAATTAATGTCATTGATTAAAAAACGACCTCTTTTGTTGAAAATTCTTTTTTTTTTGGTTGAAAATTAATTCTCTTCGCTGAAAATGTAACTAACTATTCTTGGTTGTAAATTGACATATTAAATTGAAAATTGATCCTTTTCTGGTTGGATATTCATATGTTTTGTTGAAAATTCGTCTTTTTTGTAGAACATTAATATTTTTTTGTTGAAAATTCAAGTACTTGGTTTAAAATTCATTTATTTTGTTGATAATTAATCTTTTTTGTTGAAAATTCAACTCTTTGGTTGAAGTTTAAATATTCTGCTAACAATTCGTTTTTTTTTTGTTGATTAATTTTTTTTACAGAAAATATAACTATTTCGTTTTTTTCGTTTCTTGAAAGCTGAGATTTTAAATTGAAAATTGATCTTTTTTGGTTGAAAATCCATGTATTTTGTTGAAAATTCGGCTTTTTGGTAGAAAATTGTTCTGCTTTAGTTAAGGGTTCAACTATTTACAGGGTGTCCATTGACCTTGAAAATCTGGAATTCTTCTTGATTTTTTTTAACTTTGTAAACCTGGAAATCTCCTTGAAGTTTTCACGAGAACCTTAACTTAAATTTTTTTTCTTTTAAAACAGTTATTTTATAGAAATGCGAAAAGTAATTTAAATCTTTTAGTCTATTATGATTTTTTAATTTTTAGTTTTTAATTTCGTCTCTGCTAATATAGAATGTTAAAGTATACATTTTTTCGTAATATTCAACTTACAAATTATATAAATTATTAGTTGAAAATTTCGATGTTAATTCAGTTTCAGAATTAGAATGAGCCATGGTCATATAATGGATTTTGCATGGGTTTCACAACCCGGTTTTTGAATGTACATCAGATTATAAAACATTACTAAAGAATTCAAAAGGTTTTAAAATGTTTCAAAGATTTTAAAATATTTAAAAGGATTTTTAACATTTTACCAAGATTTTACGGATTTCAAAATTTTTTAAAAGGCCTGTACATCAGATTTCAAATATTTCACAACAATTTCACAAAGCTTTTAAAACATTTCGAAGATTTGAAACGATTCCAAAACATTTGAGAAAATTTGAAAAGATTTCACCAAGATTTCAAATAATTCAGTGATTTCAATGAATAAGAAAGATTTAAGAAAGAAATTAAGAAAAATTTCACAAATATTTCGAAAGATTTGACAGAGATTTCACAACATTTTCCCAAAGATTTCGAAATGTTGCATAAAGATTGCAAGGATTTCAAAGATTTAAAAAAGACACCTACACCAGATTTCACAAAGATTTCCAACATTTTCAAAGATTTTATAGCTTTAAAATATTTTAAAAAGGGTATAGTAAACATATTTCAAAATATTTCAAAGATTTAAAAAATTTCAAGGATTTCAAATATTTTACAACAATTTAAAAAATTTTCACAGAAATTTCAAGATTTCACAATGATTTCAAAGACGATTTACGTTCGCAAAAAATTAAGAATTTGTTTATTTATGGTTCTGCTTTCTTTAAAAATTGTTCGCCAATAAAAAATTAATGGCTCATTTTTGACATCTATAACAAACCGTTATTTCATTATTTGATGTAAAAAAAAAGAGACCTGGAAAAACTTGATTTCTTGACCTGGAAAAGACCTTGAATTTCGTTCTGAAAATTTAACTATTTGCTTACAAATGCATGTATTTTGTTGGAAATTAATATTCGTGCTTAAAAATTCGTCTTTTTAGTTGAGAATTCATTTCTTTGGTTGAAAACTTAACTATTTTGTTAAAAGTTCGTTTTTATTTGGTTGAAAATTTATGTATTTTGTTAAAAATTTATCTTTTATGATAGAAAATTAATTTTTTGTGAGAAAAATTAATTTTTCAACTGAAAATTCAACTATTTAATTTTTCGTTGAAAATTTGTCACTGAAAATTTAACTATTCCTTTTTTGGTTGAAAATTTACATTTTAAATAAAAAATTGATCTTTCTGGTTTAAAATTCGTGTATTCTGTTGAAAATTTGTCGTTTTTGTAGATAAATTTTCTTTTCTAGTTAAAAATTCCAATACTTGGTTAAAAATGCATGTATTCTGTTGGTAATTCATCTTTTTCTTTGTAGAAAATTAATCTTATTGGTTAAAAAATAAACTTTTTGTTTGAAAATTGAGCTATTTTGCTAAAAATCACTGAAAATGTAACTATTCTTGGTTGTAAATTGACATTTTTTAAATTGAAAATTGATCCTTTTCTGGTTGGATATTTATATATTTTGTTTAAAATTCGTTTTTTTTGTATAAAATTCATATTTTTTATTTGAAAATTAAAGTTCTTGGTTTAAAATACATGTATTTTGTAGAAAATTCATCTTTTTTAGTTGGAAATTTAAGTGCTCCAAATCTGTTTAAAAATTGAACTATTTTGCAAATAATTTTTTTTTTCAGACTTAATTTTCTTCACAGAAAATGTAACTTCCTTTTTTCGGTTGAAAAGTTACTTTTTAAACTGAAAATTGATCTTTTCTGGTTGAAAATCCATATATTTTCTTGAAAATTCGTATTTTTGTAGAAAATTAATCTGTTTTGGTTGAGGATTCAACTAATTGTTTGAAAATTGGTCTTCTTTGTTTAAATTCAACTGTTTTTGATTTAAAATAAAAATATTTTTTGTCATTGAAATATTAACTATTACATGTTTTGCTGCGAATTCATTTTTTTTTAGTTGAAAAGTCAACTCTTTAGACTTAAATTAACTTTATTACTGAAAATTTATGTTTTCGCGTTGAAAATTTAACAATTTGGTCGAAAATTAACTCTTTTGTTGGAAATTTATATTTTCGAGTGTAAAATTCAACTGTTTTGTAGAAAATTTTTTTTTTTTTTTTTTTGTCAAAAGTTGAACTACTTTGTTAAAAATTAATTTTTTTGGTTGTAGATTCATTATTTTAGATAAGAATTTATCTCTGGTTGAAAATTTGTTGTTTTTTTACTGAAAATTGAAGTATTCCATTATAAGTTGAAAATTTATCTTTGTATTCGTCTCTTTCATATGAAAATTTATATTTTTTGGTAGAAATTGCATCTTTTTTGTTGAAATATAAACCATTGCATTTTTGGTTGAAAATTCGCCTTTTTTGTGTACAAATTCATATATTCTTATAGAAATTTCATCTTTTTTTAAAAAAATACAATTGTTTGGTTGACAATTAATCTGTTTTGGTTGAAGATTCAACTATTTTTTTTATAGTTCATCTTTTTTAGTTGAATTCAACTGTTTTTTATTTAAAATTAAAATCCATTTGGTTGTATTATCAACTATTACATGTTTTGCTGATAATGAATCGTCTGTTGTTGAAAATGCAACTACTTACTTGAAAGTTGAACTACTTCGTTAAAAAAATTTTTTTTTTTGCTGAAGATTGAAAATTTTAGTTAAAAATTGATCTCTCTAGTTAAAACTTCGTTTTTTTTTATAGTAAGTCATTTTTCTGCCTTTTTAAAATAAATTTTGAAAATAAACAGCATATAGTAATTTGAAAATTATCTTTTTTGAATTTATCTACTTTTAATTCCTTCAGCTTCTCTTGAGTTTCTTCTCTACTGTATTTCCATCTGTAAAAAGTTCTGAGCCATTTAAAATTCCCATATTTTTAAATATTGTTATCTCTTCTGTATATACAGTTTTTAAATTAGCAATTCAAAATTATTCAATTTTAAAAGCTATCAATTTGAAATTGTCCAATTTAGCAAAGAATTGAATCAAAATAATATTACCAATGATGCAATTTAAAATAAAAAACATTATTTCAAACGTAACAAAAATTTTAAACTTACAAAAAGAAAATATTTTAGCAATGTTTTTTGCAATTGAAAGAAATGTTTCTATGGCTGAAGTGGTTGAAACGACTTTTTAAAGAGAAAATATTCTTTAAACAAAAAACTGTATTTGAAGATTATTTACTATTTTTTTTAATTGGACACAGATTTGTAGGAAACATTTTTTCCGAAAAAATAAGCCATCATTTATTAAAATTCAACCATTTTTTTTTAAATTGGTAAGAAGCGATAGTAAGAAAAAATTTACTTGCGAAAACCAGTGTTAAAATAATTATTTTTCGTAACGTTTAAACTTTTTTCATAAGAAAAGTGATTTTTCTTTCATGAGACATGACTGATATCATTTCTATTCTTAAAATCATAAAAAACTTTTTTTTTACAGACCTTATTTTTGACACAAAAAGTAAGGATTATTAAAAAAGAAATGCCAATATATTTATGACAAAAAGAGTGCAAAGTTTAGACGCCTAGATTTTATTAAAAATTTTTTTTTTTAATTAGGCTGTTAATATAGGGGATATAGGGACCGGTATGTGAGGTCTGAATAATTTATAAAAATACATTTCTCAAAAATACTTAGTTTGGGTCAAAATTATTTATCTAATAATAGTTATTTGTCATTTTTTTAGCTAGAATTCGATTCCTTGAATTTAATTAAAAATCATTTCTTTAGGATTCTTATGAATTAAATTATTATTATTAAATTTAAATACTCGATACGAGTAAAATACGAAATACGAGTATTTAAATACAAAATTAAATTATTCTTATGAATAAACTAATTTTTATACTTCACAGTTTTTAAACAAATGATATTTAATTAAAGTCAACGAACAGAATTGAAGAGAAAGTTCCAAAGAACAATTTGAGTCATTGTTTATTAAGATTCGATCAAAATTACGATTGTTTAGTAAGATTTAAAAAAGGCAAAACGTCAAATAAATATTATTTGACAAATAATTTTGTCGAAAGGTTTTAAGAAATTTCTCAGAACTATTATATCGACTTGTGTTTCAAGTTTCAGCTAATCATACTGTTACCTATAAGTCAATAAGTGATAAGAAACTGGAAACGATAATAAAACGATTGAAAGTTGACCTTTTTTTTTCTAGGATTCCTACGAAAAAATGAAGAGGTATTGGAGAAAAAACTTGCAGCTTTAAAGCCTGAGCTTGAAGAACATATTGTTTGGTGTTCTCATCCGCCTGTAAGGCCTCATAAAAATGGAATTAACGGTGAGCTTTTCTTGGATTTAAAAATAAATTAAAATCGATTTTTCTAGTAAAATTACAATTTTGAATTGCATTTTGTATGCGTGAAAGTTTAATTTTTAAATGATTAAAATCATAAGAAACAACATTTTTAATGATTTTAATTAATTACAGGTACTAAGTGCAAAACAAAAGTTCAACTTTTGTCCTATGAAGATGGGAAAGGTAAAATAGTCTCTCTAGCTCAGAATTTAGCGAAAGCCGTTACAAGTGGAGCCCTTCAGTCGAATGAAATTAACATTGAGCTTCTCGATGAAAAATTACATAGCGAAGGCATTCCTGATCCAGATCTTGCCTTTATATGTGGACATACCTTTTCCACTTATGGTTTTCTTCCATGGCAAATCAGGACAACAGAATTTTTGTAAGTATTTCTACCATTTTCAGGGTGTCTATCTGATCGGAAAAACCGGGAATTTGATTCAGTCACCAGAATTTTTCTCTCGAATGTACTAATAATTCTGTAAATTAACAGTGGTTTCATATATTTTATCACTTTGATTCTCAGTTTGAACTTAGATTTGGGTAAGTTACATTTTTTGAGTAACTAGTTACAGTTACGTTACTTTTTTCAGTTCCTTAATTTTATAGTTTAAAAATAAAAATAATTAAGATGATAATTCATAAAAACTGAATTAAAAAAGAAATAGGCATTAGTTAAAGTAAGATTTTTCAGTCACATTTTTTAACCAAAGATTTGTATTTTAAACCAAAGAATATTTTTAAACATTTTACCGGAAAAAATGAATTTTTCAGCCAAGGAGACGAATTTCCATCAAAAAAGTTAATTTTCAACCAAATAGTGTAATTTTCTAGTTGAATTTTCTACCATTTTCAAACCAAAAAGACGAATTTTCAACAAAAGAGAACAATTTTCAACAAAAAAGTTAATTTTTAATCAACTACTTGAATTTTGTAACATTTTAAAACCAAAAAGACGAAATTTCTACAAAATAGATAAATTTCCGACAAAAAAGTTGATTTTCGGCCAAATTTCAACTTTTGACCAAAATACTTAAATTTGTAACAAAATACATGAATTTTCAACCAAATGGTTGAATTTTCATACCAAAAATATTAATTTTCAACAAAAAAGTTAATTTTCAACCAAATAGCTAAATTTCCGACAAAAAAGTTAACTTTTGACCAAATTTAGACTTTCTACCAAAATACTTAAATTTTTAACAAAATACATGAATTTTCAACCAAATGTTTCTATTTTCAAACCGAACTACATTAATTTTCCACAAAAAAGTTAATTTTCAACCAAATATTTGAATTTTCCACCCTCCAAAAAAAATCGAATTGGAAAGAATATAATTATATTTTTAACGAGACATGAATTTTCAACTAAAATTATGAATCTTCAACCAAACAACTGAATTTTAAACAAAAGTAGTTAAACTTTCAAACAAGTCGTTACATTTTCTACCAAAAAATAAAACTTTACAAAAAATAGCTGAACTCTGCAGATTTTTTTTTACCAAAAGATATGAATTTTCAACAAAAATGTTCGTTATTTTTCAACCAACTAGTTGAACTTTCTACCGAAATATTTTAATTCAACCAAAAAAGACGAATAAATAAATTAGATTTTTTTACCAAAAGAGGTCAATTTTGAAACGAAAAAGTTGTATGTATTTTCAAATGGAAAATATGAATTTTCAACAAAAAAGTTACTTTTCGACCAGATAAAATAGTTTAATTTTTAACAAAATGCATGAATTTTTAACGAAAATAGATGAATTCTCAACGAAAAATATAATAGTTGATATTATTTCAATCAAAAAATATTTTAATTTGAAATCAAACCTAGTTGAATTCAACCAAAAAAAGATGAATTTTCAACAAAATAGCTGAATCGTTAACCAAATCAGATTAATATTCAATCAAAATAGTTGAATTTTCAACAAAATTAAATTCGATTTTTTTACCAAAAGATATCAATTTTGAAACGAAAGAGTCGAATTTTAGCCAAGACGAATTTTCTACAAAAAAGTTACTTTTCAACCAGATAAAATAGTTGAATTTTTAACAAAATGCATAAATTTTCAACCCTAATAGATCAATTCTCAACGAAAAATATAATAGACGATATTATTTCAACCAAAAAAGACTTTAATTTAAAATCAATCAGTTGAATTCAACTAAAAAAGATGAATTTACAAGAAAATAGCTGAATCCTCGACTAAAAGATATTAATTTTCTACCGATAAGTGACCCATAAACCTTTCTTAAACTAAAATTAAAGTTCCAAGTTACTGCAAAAATCGTAACTAAGTTATGTTACAAGTTACTTTAAAAAAAAGTAACGATTTTACCCTAAAAGTTACAAATAACGTAACTTTTCAGTAACTCAGTTCTTTGTAACAAGTTACTTCCCAACTCTGGTTTAAAAGGGGAATTTGTGAAAAATCGTAATTCTCGCTTGGAATAGGGAATCATACAAAAGAATTACAATGCTGACTTAGAAAAATCCAATTTTCTAAAAGAATTATAATTCTGAGTTGGGACAGGAAATATAATTTTGAGTTCGGAACAGGAAATTCCCGTGAAGAATTATAATTTTTACTATGGGACAGGGAATTTTAGTAAGGAATTAGAATTTTGACTTTGGGACATGGAATTTCCTAAGGAAATTATAATTCTGAGATGGAACTGTAAATTTCCATAAAGTATTATAATTTTCATTTTAATTTCACTTTAGAACAGGAATTTTCGTAAGAATTAATATTTTTACTTTAGGATAGGGAATTTAGGGAAAGAATTTTAATTCTGATTTAGAAAGAGGAAAAGGAACAAAAAAATCTCTGTTACAAGACAGAATTCTTCACAATTTATAACTTCCGTCATCCAAATTTTGGAAAATTTTGAAAATAAATATAATTCTTACTTGGAAAAGGGAATTTCGTAAAAAATTATTATTTTAATTTTATGATCACTTTAGAACAGGAATTTTCATTAAGGATTATTAGTTTTACTTCAGGACGAAAATTTTCAAAAGAATTTTAATTCTGTTTTAGAAGAAGGGAATTTAAAAAAAGAATCTCTGTTACAAGTTAGAATTCGTCACGATTTGAAACTGCCCTGTTCCAAATTTTGAAAAAAGGTGTTACTATATTTCTGAATTCTAATATAAAATTTTGTAAATACATATAATTCATACTTGTAATAGGGACTTTTCTGAAACAATAATAATTCTGAGTTTGAACGGGTAATAAATAAATATAAATGAATATGAATGACATGAAACAATTAAATGTCATGAAACGGGAAATTTTGGAAAATAATTTAATTTTTGATTTATAAAAAGGAAATTTACAAAAAAAATCCCTTTTCCAAGTCAGAATTCGTTACAATTTGAAACTTTCCTCTTCCAAATTTTAGAAAAAGGGTGTTACTATATTTCTGAATTACAATAGAAAATGTAAATAAATATAATTCTGACTTGGAACAGGGAATTTTAGAAATGAATTTAATCGTGACCTGGTGTATGGAATTTTCTGAAAGAATTATAATTCTTTGAAACTTTTTTAAATCATCTCAAATCTTTGAAATCTTTGTGAGATCTTTGAAATATTTTAAAATCTTTGTGAAATATTTTTAAATCTTTGTGAAATCTTCTAAAATCTTTCTGTAATCTTCGAAATTTTTGAAATCTTTTGAAATCTTTTGAAGTCTTAAAAAATCTTTCAAAACCTTTGAAGTCTTTTGAAATCTTCAAAAGAATTTTGAAACCTTGTGAAATCTTTGTGAAGTCTTCGAAAATCTTTTTGAAATTGTTGAAATCTTTATAAATCCTTCAAATCTTTATGAAATCTTTCACAATCTTCAAAAATCCTTAGAAACCTTTTGAAATCGATTCAAACTTTTGGTATCTTTTGAAATCTTCTGAAAACGTTGGTAATCTTTTAAAATCTTTAAAACCCTTTTGAAATCATCTCAAATCTTTGGAATTTTTCAAATCTTTGTGAAATATTTTTAAATCATTGTGACGTCTCCAAAAGTCTTTTGAAATCTTTTGAAATCTTCGAAAATCTTTTGAAACTTTTTTAAATCATCTCAAATCTTTGAAATCTTTGTGAGATCTTTGAAATATTTTAAAATCTTTGTGAAAGATTTTTAAATCTTTGTGAAATCTTCTAAAATCTTTCTGTAATCTTCGAAATTTTTTTAATCTTTTGAAATCTTCAAAAGAATTTGGAAATCTTTGTGAAATCTTCTAAAGTCTTTTTAAATTTTTTTGTTATCTTCTAAACTCTTTTGGAAATCTTTTGAAATCCTTGAAATCTTGATGAAATCGTTTGCAATCTTCAAAAATCCATAGAAACCTTTTGAAATCGTTTCAAACCTTTGGCATCTTTTAAAATCTTCTGAAAACGTTTGTAATCTTTTAAATCTTCTAAAATCTTTTGAAACCTTTTGAAATCATCTCAAATCTTTGGAACTTTTTAGATTTTTTTGAGGTCTTTGAAATCTTTGTGCAATATTTTTAAATATTTGTGAAATCGTCTGACGTCTTTTGAAATCTTCAAAACTTTTTTAAACCATCTCAAATCTTTGAAATATTTTTAAATCTTTGTGAAATCTTCTAAAATATTTCGAAATCTTTTAAATCCTTCAAAATCCTTGAAATCTTTGTGAAATCTTCACAAATATTTTGAAACCTTTTGAAATTGCATACATAATAGTTACATATCCATTAAATAACATTTGCATATCCCTTAGAAAAATTACCCTTAATTTTTCAATTAATTCCACGCTTTGATTCATTTTATAATTTTTTTTTAAATGATAAAAATTTTCAGGGACAAGTTTATAGACCAATACAAAAAAGATCGACATTGCTTCATCCGATGGATCCAAAAAGAGAATTGGCCGAGAGTCTGCCTCTTTGTTTAGGAAATGATGATTATCTCAAGGATTTCCAACCACTTTCGAGTAAGATAATAATTTATTAATGATAAAACTATATTTTTTACATAAATAATGATTTTTTAAGTTATTATTTAATTTCATTTACTAAAATTGAAGTTTCCTTTCAGAAGAAGAGAGCGAGAAAATGAAAGAGCCTCCGAAAACGGAAGAGACAGCAAAAATAAAAGTCGTCCACTTCGGTCTTTTGTAAGATAACAAACATATTTTTAAGAAGGTGCTCCAGTTAATAAGAAATCAAAAGTTTTTTAGTCTATTTAATAGTATTTTATATTTTTATACTCTGGTTTGTACAAATTTATATTATCATATAAAAAGAACATTTTTACCGTTACCTGAATTTTTAATTTGTAAAATACTGTAAAATTCGCGAATAATAAAATTCTTGAATTATAAAATTCCCGAATAATAAAATTTTCTAGCAGTTTATAATCTTACCGAATCGGAAAATTTCCGAGAGAAAATTGCCGCATTACAAAATATCCGAACTAGAAAATTCCCGAATATAAACAATTAAAATTTTGGTTATAAATATTTTTTTTATTTCAATCTAATTTTAATTGTAATAATTTAATTAATTTTATAATGAAAGAATGTTAATCTTTTAAATTCGCTAATATTATAAACTGTTCGCGCAAAGTTCGAGAATTTGAAAGTGTCGGAAATTTTACTTTTCGGGATTTTTCAGTCGTCACATTAACATTTGTTTATAAATATTATTTATTAAAAATACAATAATTAAATACTTCTATAAAAAAATATTTTTAATGTTTAAAGTTTCTAAAATTATTTTTTGAATTCAAAATAACAATTATTGAAAAAAATATATATATTTCTGGATAAATCTGTTTTAATTATTGTTATTTTGAATTCAAACGATAATTTCAGAAACTTCCAAAATAAAAAATGATTTTTGTTATGAAAATATTTGATTATTGTATTTTTAATATATAAATAATATTTTTGAAAAATTAATTGTTTAAATTCAGGAATTTCATAGTTCGGATATTTTATAATTCAGCAATTTTCTGTCGAGAATTTTATTATTCTGGAATTTTCCAATTCGGTAATATTATAAACTGTTCGGGACTTTTATTGGGACGCTTGAAAAATCTCGAAAAGTAAAATTCATTTTTTATTTTGTTGGTTGAAAATTAATATTTCTGATATATTAATACCATTTCTTGTTGAAAATTAATTTTTCTAACTGAAATATTAACTATTCCATTTTTGGTGAAAAATTATCGTTTTTAATTAAAAGTTCAAATATTGCAAAACTAAACATTTTTAGTTAAAAAATCAACGATTAGATTTTTCGTTAAGAATTCTCTTTTTTAATAGAAAATTAGTTTTGTTTTTTTGTAAGTTAAGTTTTTTTACAATGCTGAAAACGATCAATTTTTAACCAAAAAAGGTTGAAAATTCATCGTTTTTAGTTGAAAATTCAACTATTTGGTTAAAAATTGATGTATTTTGTTGAAAATGCGTCTTCTTTGGTAGAAAAATAATCTTTTCTTGATTGAAAATTTAACTGCTAAGTTTAAAATTGAACTGCTTTGTTAAAAATTAATTTTATTAGTTGAAGATTCATCTCTTTAGTTGAAAATGTAACTGTTCTGTTAAAAATTGATGGTTTTTGGTTGAAAATTCAATTATTTAGTTGAAAATTAACTTTTTTGTTGAAAATTTATATTTTTGGGCTGAAAATTCAACTGTTTTGTAGAAAGATCGTATTTTTGGTTAAAAAATTCAACTATTTTGATGAAAATTTCTCTTTTTGGATTGAAAATTCTTTTATTTTGATAGAAAAAAATTAACACTTTGGTTGAAAATTCAACTCTTTTGTAGAGAATTCGCCATTTGGCTTAAAAATTCAACAATGTGGTTGAAATTTGATTCCTCTTGAATGAAAGATCTTTCTTGGTTAAAAATTAAACTATTTTTTTGAAAATTCGTCTTTTCCTTGAAGTTAACTGTTTTTTATTTAAACTTAAAATCTTTTTTGGTTGAGATATTAAGTATTACATTTTTTTTGTGAATTAATCTTTTTTTTTTGTTGAATTGAACTGTCTTTATTTAAAATTAAAATCTGTTTATTTGTTTAAAATTGTATTGATTAAAAAATTTAACTAAATGGTTAAAAAGTAATTTTTTTAGTTGAAAATTCATCAATTTAGTTGAAAATTAATCTCGTTGGTTGAAAAATAAAACATTTTGTTGAAAATTCGTTTTTTTAACTCAAAATTGAGCTATTCCACTTATGGTTGAAAATTTATCTTTTTTATTTGAAAATCCTACTATTTGGTTAAAAATTTAATTATTTTGTTGAAAATTAAACTATTTTTATGAAAATTCAATATATTTCGACTTACAATCCTAACTGTTTTATAATAAGTTCAATATGGTACCTATAAATTCATTTTATTAAAAACAATTTATTTCTCTGTTATTGCCCTATTTTCTTCAAAAATCACCTAATTTTCCCCATTTTTAGATCACTTTGTGTAGAAAGTAATTTATTTACTGTTTTTAATCTTTTTTTTAAATGTATTTTTTGCAGGAAAAATTCCGATTTTGTTATTAATTATGGAATTTAAACAAAAAAATATATTTTCGAATATAAGAAATATTTTAAACACAAGAATTGTTTATTTAACAAATTTTATTTTTTGTCGGACTTTTTTATGTTGCCATAAATGGATTTCCAACGACCTCAGTACATCCAATTTTTAAAAATAAATTCTTTAATAGCAAAAATCATTTAACATTATTTAAAAATATGAAATTTCATATAGATAGATTGTTTCCCCTATTTATTTCCCCCCTTTTTCGCGAAAAATTACCCTTTTTCCCCTTTTTTGAGCTCCTTTGGCGATGTGATCCCTGTAATCATATTACATATGTCTGTAATCATATTACATATATCTGTAACCATATTACACATTACTAAAATCATTATTAAGACTTTTTCAGGGTTTGTAGCAACCCTGGTGTCAAAATTAACTGCATTTTTTAAAAGTAGGGCTGGAAAAGTCATGGAATTTTGATACCGGACTTCAGTAGCAACCCTGGAAAAATTGTTATTTTATTAATCATTTTTTTAAATTCTGTTTTAAACACTTTACAAAGGTGTTCAATGAAAATGAGAGAATCAAAACCAATTTTGATACTATATATTTTGTAACTATATTTTGTACAAGCTTAAAAATACGAAATTTGAAACAATTTAATTGTCCCTTGATGCTTCTTCGAGTTCAGATTTCAAGCTAATCATTTCCGTGTCGGGAACGTAACGTTTCAGTTCCTTTTCGGGATCGTGATGATCAACATTTAAAATCATTCCCATTGGCAAAGAAGCTTCCAAAATTCTCACCAAAATTGGCAAGTTTGTATTCGAAGCGTTCGAAATTTTAACATTTCTTTCGTATAAATTAAGGTGATATTCCGTCTCGAGAGCCTCACTTTTTGGCTTAAAACGCTTTACTTTTATTTCCTTGGGTGGCATCGCCCAACTAGAAAAAATAAACATTTTAATTTATATTTTATATTTTAAAATATAAAAACAATAAACATTGGAAATATTAAATAATAATTAAAAATAGAAACATAATTAATAACTTTTTCTAAAATACAAAACAGATATAATAAAACATACGGATTGGCTAAACCGTTTTTTTTTAGTTCTTAAGTTTTCAGAAAACTAAATAAATTTGTAATGCTTATCCATAAAAAATAGAAGTAGCTGGACTTTTAGGGTGAGTTGAAAATAATGTTATATCAATTAATTATATTTTTTAATATTAAATTAAATTTGTTGTAAATTCATCCTTTTCTGCTGAAAATTCGTCTGTTTTGGTTAAAAAGTCAACTGTTTTTCAGAACATTCAACAATTGTTAATCTTTCTGAGCTGAAAAATCTTACTTCATTAAAAATTCAACACTTTTATTGAAAATTCATTTCGTTGGATAGAAAATTAATATTTTTCGGTAAAAAATGCAACTGTTTGGTTGATTTGTTGTTGTTAAACATTCATCATTTTAGTTGAAAATTCATCTCTTTGGTTGAAAATTGTACTATTTGGTTAAATATTCGTTTTTTTCTTAGTCAAAAATTAATTTTTTAAACTAAAAATTAAACTATTTCATTTTTGGTTTAAAATGTAACTTTTTTAATTGAAAATTCAACTATAGTATAGAAAATTCATGTGTTTCGTTACATATTCGTCATTTTGATAGAAAAATAATTTTCTTGTATGAAAATTCATTTTTTTTTTAGTTTAATATTCATAATTTTACTTGAAAATTATTCTCTTTGATTAAAAATTAAACTATTTGGTGCAATATTCGCTTCTTTTCTTTGGTTGAAAATTAATTTTTTCAAACTAAAAATTAAACTATTTCATTTTTTATTGCAAGTTTAACTTTTTAGTTGTAAATTCAACTATTTGGTTGAAAATTCATTTGTTTCGTTACAAATTCGTCTTTTTAGTAGACAATTAATCTTATTGGTTGAAAATTCATTTTTGTTGTTTAATTTTCAACATTTTAGTTGAAAATTTATTTCTTTGAATAGAATTTTTTTTTCGAAAAATGCAACTGTTTGGTTGAAAATTTAACATTTTTTGTTACAAATTCAACCAGAGTGTTGAAAATTCATGTGTTTCGTTACATATTTGCCTTTTTGGTATAAAAATCAATATTCTGATTTAAAAAGTAATTTTTTTGGTTTAATATTCATCACTTGAGTTGAAAATTTATTTCTTTCGTTGAAAATTCAACTATTTTGTTGGAACTTCATGTGTTTCGTTACAAAATCGTATTTCCGGTAGAAAATTAGTCTTTTTGGTTCAAAATTCATTTTTTTTTTTATTAATATTCAGAATTTTTATTGAGAATTCATCTTTTTGCTTGAAAATTGAAATATTTGGTTGAATATTTGTTTTTTTCTTCAATTGAAAATTAATTTTTTAAACTGAACATTACACTATTTCTGTTTTGGTTGAAAATATAATTTTCTTAGTTGTGAATTCAACTATTTTGTTGAAAATTCATGTGTTTTGTTACAAATTCGTTTTTTTTTGGTAGAAAATGAAAGTTCTTAGTTGAAAATTCATTTTTTGGTTTAATATTCATAATTTTAGTTGAAAATTAATTTCTTTGATTGAAAAGTAAACTATTTGGTTGAATATTGTTTTTTTCCTTTGTTACAAAATAATTTTTTTCAAGCTGAAAATTAAACTATTTCTGTTTTAGTTAAAAATTGAACTTTTTTAGTTATAAATTCAACTACTTTGTTGAGAATTCATTTTTTTTCGTTAAGAAATCTTCTTTTTGGTAGAAAATTAATATTCCAGGTTGAAAATTAATTTTTTTGTTTAATATTCATTAAGTTAATTGAAAATTATTCTCTTTCCCTGAAAATTGAACTATTTGGTTCAATATTCGTATTTTTTCGGTTGAAAATTAATTTTTTAAACTAAAAATTAAAGTATTTCATTTTTGTTGAAAATTTCACTGCTTACGTTGAAAATTCAACAATTTTTTTTTAAAGTCATACGTTTCGTTGTAAATTCGTCTTTTTGGTAGAAAATTAATATTCTTGTTGGAAAATTCATTTCTTTGCTTTAAAATTGAACTATTTGGTAGAATATTAGTTTTGTTTCGGTTGAAAAAGAATTTTTTAGACAAAAAATTAAATTATTTAATTTTAGTTGAAATTTTATTTCTATTGATAGAAATTTAATCTTTTTTGGTAAAAAATGCAACTGTTTGGTTGAAAATATAACTTTCTTATTTGTAAATATAACTATTTTGTTCAAAATTCATGTGTTTCGTTGCAAATGCGCATTTTTGATAGAAAATTAATCTTCTTAGTTGAAAAGTGATTTTTGTTGTTTAAAATTCATACTTTTAGCTGGAATTTCATTTATTTGGTCGGAAAGTAAACTACTTGGTTGAATGTTCGTTTTTTTCTTTGGTTAAAAATTTGTTTTTTAAACTGAAAATTAAGTTATTTCTGTTTTGGTTGAAAATTTAACATTTTTAGTTGAAAATTCATGCGTTTCGTTACAAAATTGTCTTTTTGGTAGAAAATTAATCTGTTTGGTTGAAAGTTATTTTTTTTCGTTTAATACTAATTATTTTAGTTGAAAATGAATCTCTTTGGTAAAAAATTAAAATATTTTGTCGAACATTCGTTTTTTTCTTTGGTTAAAAATTAATTTTTTATCCTAAAATTTTAAATATTTCATTTTTTGTTGAGAATTCATGTGTTTCATTGTAAATTCGTCTTTTTGATAGAAAATTAATCTTCTTGGTTGAAAATTCATTTTTTTTTAGTTTAATATTCATAATTTTAGTTGGAAATTCATTTCTTTAGTTAAAAAGTCAAGTATTTGGTTGAATATTCGTTTTTTTCTTTGGTCAAAAATTTCTTTTTTGAATTTAAAAATTAAGTTATTTCTGTTTTGGTTGGAAATTTAAAATTTTTAGTTTAATATTCACCTATTTTGTTGAAAATTCATGCATTTCGTTACAAATTCGTCTTTTTGATAGAAAATTAATCTTCTTGGTTGAAAAATCCTTTTTCTGGTTCAATATTCCTCACTTATGTTGAGAATTTATTTCTTTGCTTGAAAATTAAAATACTTGGTTGAATATTCGTTTTTTTTTCGGTTAAAAATTAATTTTTTAAGCTGAAAATTAAACTTTTCCTTTTTTAGTTAAAAAAAATTACTTTTTGAGTTTAAAAATCATGTGTTTAGTTGAAAAAATTTATTTTTAGTAGAAATTTAATATTCTTGAGTGAAAATTAATTTTTTGTTGTTTAATATTCATCATATTAATTAGAAATTAATCCTTTTTCTTGGAAACTGAAATATTTGGTTGAATATTCGTTTCTTTTCTTTGTTTAAAAATTACTTTTTTCAAACTGAAAATTAAACTATTTCGATCTTGGTTGAAAAGATAACTTTTTTAGTTGAAAATTCATGTTTCTCGTTGTAAAGTCATCTTTTTTATAGAAAATTAATCTTGATGTTTAATTTTTTGGACCCTCTTAAGCACCAGCCTAAAACATAGATAAAAAAAAAAGTTTCTGATAACCTGTGTTCAACATCCATGTCCATTTCGTTGACCAAATCGTGGATAAATCCTTGAAATTTTTCCACAATAGGAAAATCATAACCCTTAATTTGAATATTCAAAGTTGGATAAAGTGGAATTTTAGGTTTCAAAGCCTGAAAACGAAAATTAAAAATACAGTAATTAAAAAAATACATTTCTCAATACAAAAAAAAAACAATACAAGAACAAGATTTTTATTATAAGAGCAATAATTTAAAAAAAAAACTACTATGCACGTTTAAAAAAATCAGCATTGAGAAATTTTTTTAAAATTATTGTTATTTTAATTTTAAACAATAATTTTAAAAAATACATTTAACTTTTAAAAAATTTCGTTTATCATAATACTTCATAATTTTATTTGTGATAAATGAATCATATTGATTGACAACCCATTTGTTAATTGTTTAAATTTGGAAATTTTATAATTCGGTAATAATATAAACCGTTCGGTAATTTTATTATTCGGGATTTTTATATTTTAGCAATTTTATAATTTCGGGAATTTTTTATTTCGGAATTTTTATGTTACCGAATTAGAAATTTCCCGAATTTAAAAAGAAGTTAATTGTTTTTGTAATAAATATTATCATTTTTTAAATAGAAAATTCCCGAAAGTATAAAATTGCTGAAATATAAAAATCTTGAATGGGAAAATTCCCGAACAGTTTATAATATTACCAAATTTAAAAATTCCCAAATAATAAATTTCCAGTCTGTAAATTGTCGAATTATAAAATATCCGACAATGTACAATTTCCGACACTATAAAATTCTCCAAATTTAAATAATTAAAGAAATTGGTTTTCAATCAATATTATTCATTATTTAAAAATATGATAATGAAATATTTTGAAGACGTCTGAAAAATATCGAAAAATAAAATTCTCGACGCTGTAAAATTCTCGAATTATAAAATAACTGAACTAGAAAATTCCTGAATTTAAACAATTAAACATTTTTTAAATAAAAATATTTGATTATTGTATTTTTAATAAATAAATAATATTTATAAAAAAGTTTAATTGTTTAAATTCGTGAATGTTATTATTCGGAAATTTTCCAATTCGGGAATTTTATTTTTCGGGATTTTTCAGACGTCCCAAAAGAACAGAATAATAAAATTTCCGAATAATAAAAATCTAGAATTAAAACGGGACGACTGAAAAATCCTGAAAATTAAAATTCCAGACACTGTAAAATTTCCGAATTGGAAAATTCCCGAATAATAAAATTCCCGAATAATATAATTTCCGAATAATAAAATTCCCAAATTATAACATTCCCGAATAATAAAATTCCCGAAAAATGAAATTCCCCTATAATAAAATTCACGAACTAGAAAAGTCCCGAATAATAAAATTCCCGAATAATATAATTTCCGAATAATAAAATTCCCAAATTATAACATTCCCAAATAATAAAATTCCCGAAAAATGAAATTCTCCTATAATAAAATTCGCGAATTAGAAAACTCCCGAATAATAACATTCCCGAACAGCTTATTATATTACCGGGATATTTTAGTTCGGATATTTTACAATTCGGCAATTTTCAGTCATGCATTTTATTATTCAAGAATTTCCAAATTTGCAAATATTATAAACTGTCGGGAATTTTATTGTTCATGAATTTTACAATTCGGAAATTTTCCAATTTAGGAATTTTATTATTCGGGAATTCTAGTGATGGGAATTTTATTTTTCGGGATTTTTCAGTCGTCCCTATACATTTTTCGGGAATTTTATTATTAGGGAATTTTACAATTCCCATATTTTGTTTAAAGAAACAATTTTTTAATTTTTAATGTTTCAATTTTTTCTTTAAAATTTAAAATAACAAGTTTAAAACAATACATAAACCATTAAATAAAATGTTCTTTGATCAAAAAATTGCATTATTGTTTTTTTTATAAATAAACAATATTCATTAGAAAACAATTTTTTAATTGTTCAAATTCAGGAATGTTATCATTCGGCAATTTTCTGTCAAGAGATTTTATATAATAATAAGCAGGCAAACATTTTAGAAGTAAAATCATAATTTAATGATTTTCGAATTCTAATATAGTTTTTCTTTTTTTTTTATATAAAAAAATCCATTAAATAACTCTAAAATCTTTGAAATCTCTAGAAATTCTTTAGGAATCCTTTTAAATCTTGAAATGGAAGGATATTAGTTATAAAATAATAATACTAAATATTACAAAATAAAATACCGAAAAACCAAAATTCTCGACGCTGTAAAATTCCCGAATTTGAAAATTCCAGAATAATGAAATTCGTGACAGAAAATTGCCGAATTATAAAATAACTGAACTAGAAAATTTCTGGATTTAAACAATTGAACATTTTTTAAATAAAAATATTTGATTATTGTATTTTTAATAAATAAATAATATTTATAAAAAAGTTTAATTGTTTAAATTCGTGAATGTTATTATTCGGAAATTTTCCAATTCGGGAATTTTATTTTTCGGGATTTTTCAGTCGTCCCAAAATAACAGAATAATAAAATTTCCGAATAATAAAATTCCCGAAAAATGAAATTCCCCTATAATAAAATTCGCGAATTAGAAAAGTCCCGAATAATAAAATTCCCGAATAATATAATTTCCGAATAATAAAATTCCCTAATTATAACATTCCCGAAAAATGAAATTCCCCTATAATAAAATTCGCGAATTAGAAAACTCCCGAATAATAACATTCTCGAACAGCTTATTATATTACCGGATTGGAAAATTCCCGAATGATAAAATTCCCGACAGAAAATTGCCGAATTAGAAAATATCCGAACTAGAAAATTCGCGAATTATTAATTTCCCGATTATAAACAATTAAAATTTTTTGGAATTTTCTAGTTCGGATATTTTACAATTCAGCACTTTTCTATCATTACTTTTATTACTCAAGAATTTTCAAATTCGCTAGTATTATAAACTGTCGGGAATTTTATTGTTCATGAATTTTATAATTTGAAAATATTATTATTCGGAAATTTTCCAAATCAGGAATTTTATTATTCGGGAATTATAGTGATGGGAGTTTTATTTTTCGGGATTTTTCAGTCGTCCCTATACATTTTTCGGAAATTTTATTACTAGGGAATTTTACAATTCCCATATTTTGATCAAAGAAACAATTTTTTAATGTTTAATATTTTATTTTTTTGTTTAAAATTTAAAATAACAATTTTAAAACAATACATAAACCATTAAATAAAATTTTCTTTGATGAAAAAATTGCATTATTGTTTTTTTATAAATAAATAATATTCATTAGAAAACAATTTTTTTAATTGTTTAAATTCAGGAATGTTATCATGCGGCAATTTTCTTTCGGGAATTTTTATATAATAATAAGCAGGCAAATATTTTAGAAGGAAATTCATAATTTAATTATTTTCAAGTTCTAATATAGTTTTTCTTTTTTTTAATAAAAAAATGCATTAAATAACTCTAATTTATTTCATAATTAATTGATTATAATAAAATTATAAAAAATTATTATAATAATTATAATTATAATAAATAAATAATAATAATAAAATTATAAAATCTTTGAAATCTCTAGAAATTCCATAGGAATCCTTTGAAATATTTTTAAATCTTGAAATAGAAGGATATTAGTTATAAAATAATAATACTAAATATTACAAAATAAAATACCGAAAAACCAAAATTCTCGACGCTGTATATATATATATATATATATATGTAATTATAATAATAAATAAAAATACATAAAAGAAAAATATTCGAACAAAGGTGGAAAAAATATAAGGAACATAAAGCCTATAAAGGTACCATAATGAACTAATTTATATTTTTGTTCTAAGCACTTTTATTTTCGTTGGTTTTTGGCAAGTGCATATATAGTGCCAAAAAACGCGTAATATTTTAATAGTTTCTTAGTTTAAAAAATATCTTTAAAATCTTTTAAAATGCCTTAACATTTTTTTATCTATTGAAAATACCCTAAAATCTTTTAAATTCTTTGAAATTCGTCAAATTACTTTAATCAAATGCAAATTTCTTGTAATCTTTTTAAATATCCTAAAATCATTAAGATTCTTTCAAATCTTTGATAATACCTTAAAATATTTGAATATCTTTCAAATCCTACAAAATCCCTCAATTTTTGTGAATGAATTTTTTCAAATCCATAAAAATATTATAAAATCCCGTGAAATTACATGAAATATATTTCCTGAAATCCTGCAAAATGTATAAAAATACCTTGAGAACTTTTAAAATCCCTAAAAATCCTCAGAAATTTTCTGTAATTCCTTCGAATCCTTCAAAATATTTTGAAACCTTATAGATCCTGTAAAATTCTTCCATATCTTCCGAAATTTTAAGAAATTCTTTACAACCGCATGCAAATTTTTTCAAATCGCTTAAAATAATTCAAATCTTAGGTTATCCTTTCAAATTTTGTAATTTTTTTTTGAAAAAGCATTGGAATTTTTTGAAATGCGCTAATATATTTTAAATTCTTTTAAATTAATTAAAAATTCTTTGCTATCTTTTAAAATTCCCAAAATTATTCCAAATCCATTGAAATCTTTTGAAATCCCTCGAAACATTTTAAAGCTCTTGGAAATGCCTTGGAATCTTTTAGAATACCGTAAAATATTTCAAATCCTTTAAAATCCCATTAAATTATTGAAATTAATTGAAAATTCCATTGAATCTTTAAAAATTCCATAAAATATTTAAAATCCGCTGAAATCTGTTGAAATTCCTTGAAACTTTGTAAAGCTCTTAAAAATTCCTTGGAATTTTCAAAAATACCCCTTTTAAAATTTTTTGGAATAACTGCAATCTTTTTAAATCTCTTGAAATTTTTTTTAATGTCTTAAAAATACCCTAAAATCTTTTAAATTCTTTGAAATCCTTCAAATTATTGGAATCAATTGCAAATTTCTTTGATTTTTTTTAAATATTCAAAAATCTTTAAAATTCTTTAAAATCCTTGGTAATACCTTGATTAAGATACTTTGAGAGGTTTTAAAATCGCTCAAAATTATTTAAATCTTCGGAAATTGTATAAAATCCCTTGGAATATTATAATATATGCTAAAACCTTATAGATCCTATGAAATCGTCTCATAATCCATCTTAATAGTGATTAAAAAGGTAAAAAAATGTATCTATTAATATACCAAAATATTACAAGAGATTACACAAAATTACATGGGATTACACAACATTACACGCATTGCATAGATCACATGGAAATCAGTGAAAAGTCAGGGAATTTTGTTGATCAGGGAATCTCGCGGATTTTGAAGACAAATTGCAAACGTCAGGGAATTTCTATAAGAAGTACTTTAAGTAATTGCCATGAATAATCTGGGCCGCCACACAGTCGCTTTTTAGTCACTATAGTCACTTTTTAAATAAAAAGATCACTTTAGTCAATTTTATTTCTATAAATTAACGCATGGGTTAACCATTATACAATTCAGGCCCATTTCTGAATATTCCTAAATTCTTTTGAAATATTTTAAGATATTTGAAAATATTCCTACCATTTTTAACAGATTGCAATAGTTTGAAAGGACTTCAAAGAATTTTTTAAATTTTAGAGTATTTTTAAAATGAAAAAAAATGTCAAGTGCTTTAAAAAGTTACAAGGGATTTTAAAAGATTACAAATGATTTAAAATATTTAAGGGTATTTTAAAAGATTTCAAGGAATTTTTAATAGCTTTCAATCATTTGAAGGGATTTCAAAGGATTTTAAAGATTTTAGGATATTTTTAAAACTTCTAAGGAATTATAAAGAGTTTTTAAAAGCTTCAAGGAATTTCAAACGATTTTAATGGATTTAAAATGTCTTGCAGTATTTTAAAAGATTCCAGGCTATTTTCATGAGGTTAAAAGATTTCCAAAAAATTTCCAACGATTTGAAAGATTTTATGGAATTTAAACCAATTTTAATGGGGGCTTTAAGAATCCACTAGAACTTCGAAAGATATGGATTATGAGATGAGTTTATAGGTCCTATAAGGTTTTAGGATATATTAAAATATTCGAAGGAATTTTACAAGATTTTCTAGGATTTCAATGATTTTAGGGGATTTCAAAGCTCTCAAAGTATTTTTATCAAGGTATTACAAAAGATTTAAAAGAATTTTAAAGCTTTCAGGATATTTCGAAAGATTTCAAGTAATTTGAAAGATTTTAGGGTATTTTTAAGTGTTTGGAAAAATGTCAAGGGATTTCAAAAGATTTTAAATTATTTGAAATATTTTATTTTATTTTACAAGATTCAATATAATTTTCAATTAATTTCAGTAATTTGATGAGATTTCAAAGAATTTGAATTATTTTAGGGTATTTTAGAATATTCTAAGGTATTTTCAAGAGATTAAAAAAATTTCAAGGGATTTCTAAAGATTTAAATTATTTTAAGGGATTTGAAAAAAATTGCATGCGGTTTTAAAGAATTTGTTAGAATTCAGGAAGATATGGAATAATTGTACAGGTATTTTAATTCGTTTTTTAGGATTTCAGGAAATATTATCAAATTTTATAGAATTTCACAGGATTTTATAATATTTTAATGGATTTCAAAGAATTTATTCACAGTAAGTGAGGTATTTCGTAGGGTCTGAAAGATTTGAAGAGATTTAAAAATATTTTGTGCAATTCATTTGAATTTATTTAGAATTCATTCTGAATTCTTATTAATCTATCCTGAATTCTTTTAAATTCTTTTGATTTCTTGGAATTCTCTGGATTTTTTAAATTCATTTGAATTATTCTAGATTCACTTAATTCAATGTATTAATTTTTTTAGTTTTTGTTTAATTCATCCTGCATTATTTAAAACTAACCTTGAATTCTTCGGAATTTCATCAAATTCTTTTGAATTCCTTTGCATTTTTTAAAACTCATCTCAAGCTTAGTGAATTCAATGATTTTCTTCATATTTTTGAATTGTTTTCAATGCACTTCAATTTTTGTAATTCACCTTGAATTTGTATGATTTCATCGAATTTTTCTCATTTCCCTGAATGATGTACTTCAATTTTACTGTAATCATGGAGTTTTTGTTTACTTTTGCCCATTTATTTGAATTTTTTAAATTTAACTTGAATTATTTTGAAGTGTTAAGAATTGAATTCTTTTAAATTCAAAAGAATATTAGTCACATTATTAATGCATATTAGTCACCTTTTGGATTAGAAATTAGTTACTTTTTCAGTTCAAATATGTACCTTTTTCACTTCTGTCGAGTCAGTTAGGCTGTGGCTGCCCTAAGAATGATAAAAATAAAAATTTATAAATTTAAAATTGTTTTATTTCATTTCTAAAAGATTCTATATTAAAAATGTTACAAGACTAGACTATGGAAAATAAAAAATCAGTCAGGGAAAAATCAGGGAATTTTGAAAATGAAGTTCTTCGGTTACCCTGATTGACGGATTATTTTTCAAGGCTGGAACGTAAAACAAAATATTATTCGATCAGAGGATCTCTCTGATTCGATGCATATTCCAAAAAAAGCTCAAAACTGCTTTTGAATGTTTGTTTTCAAATCACGATTCTATCTTATACACATACAAATTTTAATCATTGCGTTTAAACAATTTGAAATGTAATAATGGATTTCAAGGAACAAATAGTATTAAAAAACTAAGAATCATTTTCGGTATTCTAGGAAACGAAGGAAGAAAAGCCATCAGAAGCAGCAGCCGCAGTTCGCAAAGATTGTCCTCTCGACAAAGATGAATTAGGTTCAAAATCATGGGCATTTCTTCACACAATGGCAGCTTATTATCCAGAAAAACCTACGATAGACCAGCAAAAGGACATGAGTACCTTCTTCTACATTTTCTCAAAATTTTATCCCTGTGCCCCTTGTGCCGAAGATTTTCAAGTGCAATTAAAAAAAAGTCCCCCAAAAACATCATCCCAGAGTCAATTAAGTCAATGGCTCTGCAGAATCCACAACGAAGTAAACATAAAAATAGGAAAACCAGAATTCGATTGCAAACTCGTAGATCAAAGATGGAAAGACGGTTGGCTGGACGGTTCTTGTGATTTGTGATAATTTCGAATTATTATTTAGAGAGGATAATTTAAAAACTGTAAACTTCGTGTAAAAGATGTATAATTTAATCATGAATAACACACTAGTAATTTTTAGTAATCTGAATAGCGACATAATCATGTCGAAGGCACGAAGGAGCTTCTTTGTACATATTTTATATCTTTCATAAAAATTGTTCCCACTTTATATAATAAGCGAAGAATTATGTTTGCACATTTGCTTTATCTTTCGCAATAAAGCTCGTTATTCTGCTTCTAGCAGGCCTAGAGCACTAGGTGCTTAATAATTAATGATTGATAATAATTGATCATTGAACATTGAACATTACGAATTTTGTAAAGTGTTATACAAAACATATGAGTGTTTCATTAAATGAGATATTCTGAATAGTATGAAACGCAGTATTCCGCGATATTAATTGTAAATAAACTACTTTTGAACGTTAATCAAATTTGCTTTAGTATTTCATATTTTTATCACAAGTTTGAACCTATTTCAGTTCCATCTTGAGCCTATATTTTTTTAATCATACCTATGCAAGGCAGCCGCTGGACCGGAAAACCAGGAAATGACAGTGAATTTATTTTTTGACTCGGAATTTTACAAATTTTTAGAAACAAAATTTATCCCATCACATGACACAATGCAATTTAAAATAAGTTCGATCTCAACTTTTTTTTATGTTAAGTTCAATTACTAACTTTTTCAATTATTAAATCATTCAGTTTACAATGCGCAATTCTAAATTCTTTTGCTTTCAAAATTTTCCATTGTTGTTCTTCATTTTCATGTGGACATTTTCAATTTAAAGAATTTTAAAATGCAGTTTTGACGACTTACAAGGAGATGATCTGAGTTGCGATTTTTTTAATCTCATAAATTCCCTACTGAGAGTCCATTGGATGACTATTAATTTGCTAAAATTGAAATTTTTATTTATTCAATTCACATATAAAATGATGCAAAGAAAACATTTTTAAAACTTGTTTTTAATAAAAAAATCGTGTTTTCCTGAATTTTTAATAGTTGAAAATTTTATTTTCAACTGTTGGAAACTCAATTTTCAATTTTCTTCCATTTTTAACTGTTGAAAATTCACGAAAAAGCGAATTTTGTAGTAAAAAAAGTGTAATAAATGTTATATTCACATAATTTTGCATGAGAATTTAGTAAGCATTTCAATCTATAAAAAAAGTAATTTGGAAAAAGTCGATTTTTTCGTAAACGGGTTGCCTTGTTAATACAAGCAAGAAAAATTTCCTAATATTTAGAAATATTTGACTGTTCATTAAAAATCAGCAATTATAAATTTTATAAATTTTAATTTTAAAATTGCTTATCATCATATAGTTTTTAAAATTGACAAATTTATTAATTCATTCTTCAAATTAGAGCATTGAAAATGATAGCGTGGATTGATATTTTTTAACCATAAATTTTTAAATTGTTCGATTTAGAAAATTCTTGAATTTAAAATTTTGCATTTCAGCGGAATTTAATTTCAAAATTTTCACTTGAAATGTGTTATAAGCTTCCATTTTGTACATTATTTGATAAATTATTGAGCGTTTAAATAAAAAATTTCAGAATTAAAGATTTGTTAAGCTTCAATTTTAAAAGATTAAAATTAAAAAAAGTTCCACTTTTAGTGTTTTAATTTGAATGTCAGTTTTGATTACTTCAAATGACAAAATTTTCAGTTACAAGAATTCGCATTTTTTAATTTTAATGACCATGAAAAATATTTGCATGTCGTGAAAAAACGGGAAAAAATCGAGAATTTTTGTCTTCGATTAAAACGGCTACCTTGTTATGGCTAGATTATGCATTTAGTTTAAGAGTAATCTAAGTATTATTACAATCAGAAATCCCTACCAGTATTTACAATTATATTACAAATAATTTCAAATTATAATTTAAAAATAATTTCAATGGCTGCCAAAGGCTGGAAAAATTTTTGTGATTTCAAAGTGAGTAAATTTGGTTGATAAATTTAAGAAACATTATTGTTACTACTACTATGATTATTACTATTATGATTATTATTATAAAAGTTGGGTCTCAACTCAGTGAGAGTGAAAGCAGGAACAGCAGTTTGACTTCTGGGTTCATAACTGTGAGCTTGACCATCACCACTTACTGGAACCACTTGGAAAGTTCTGATATGAAATGGAAAATGGACATTAGCAGCCGCTGGTCTCGTCGAGTATAAAAAGAAAGCGTGTCCCAAAAAGACCATCAGCAAGGAACACCCCTTGGCCACACTTTCTCGAATCCACTTGTCCACCAAGAAAGTAACCACCAGCACCTGAAAATAATTTCAAAAATTTCATAAGATTATCTTCTTCTAATCAATATTTAGAGAGAAAAAATATATCTTATACCATCAGGGGATGAAAGAGAAACCATCCAGATCCGAGAGTCATCAGAAAAGAATAAAAATTGATCTTGCCAGCCGCTTTCAAGCTCGTCTTGTAACAGCAGAGCAGAAAGACTACCCAGGTCCAGATTTTGAGAGCCATAAGTCCATAGCCAGGAGGTGATTCGTAGATGTAAAGTACGAGGCCAGGATCGAAGACCTCTGATTGATAGATGAATAGCGTAAGTTGTAAAATTGTACTGAGCCAGACGAAGCCTAGGAGTCTCCAAACTTGAATCATAGAAAGGACACTTTTGGTGACTGTGAATCCCAAAGCTAGGAGCAAGAGCAACACTGTAAAGAGGGTTTCTGAAGAGGCTTGAAAGAGTTTCGCAGTCAGAGCTGCTCCCGGAAAATCGATTCCCATATAGGCTCTAATTGAATAAGAGTAGATTTCGAACATGAGGCCTATTAAATAAAACCAGAGAGAGAGCATGAAAATTTTGTAGGACACGTGAAGAAGTTTTCTTGAACGCAGCTCGGTAGCTACAAAGATGCTGAAGATGATGAGGATGAAGTAGGCGATGGCGAATGCCATCAGCAGAGGCAGAATATCTGGAACAAATTTAAGTTTACTATTTTTATCTAAGATTCTCATTTTAGTCATTCTGATCAGTTCTAACCGAACATTTCATTTTACCCGAAAGATAAATCAATTTTGTAGTTGCAAATCAAAAACATTTTTATAGAGGTATCAGGATTCACATGCTCTTCAAACAGATTGAATAAGCAGATTTTTCACAAAAATAGAGGACTAAATTCTTATAAAATTACATTAATTTAGTTACTAATTAATACTTTCAAATTGAAACGCTTTAGATTCATAGAATTTCAAATAAAAATATTGCATTTTCAAAAATAGATGAAGTCTTAACTAAATAGTTGAATTTTCAACCCAAAAAAGGAATTTTCTGCCAAGAAGATTCATTTTGTACCAAAAGGACGAATTTTTAACCAAAGAAGTAAATTTTCAACTAAAATGATGCATCGCCAACAAAAATATTAGTTTTTTTAACAAAGTAGTTCAGCTTTTAACCAAGTTGTTGAATTTCTACAAAAAAAAAGATGAATTTTCGATGAAAAAAGGAATAGTTAATATTTCAACTGATAAAGATTTGAATTTTTAATCAAAAACAGTTTATTTCAATTAAAAAGTACGACTTTTAAACATAATAGTTTATATGATGACCAAATTGTTGAATTTGCAAGCAAAAAGACGAATTTTTAACAAATTAGGTACATTTTCTACCAAAGAGATGAATTTTCAATTAAACTTAAGAATGTTCTACAAAAAAAAAAAAGAATTTCTAACAGAGTAGTTCAACTTTTAACAAAATAGTTGAATTTTCAATAAAAAAAAGGCGAATTTTCTACAAAACAGTTCAATTTTCAACCAAATAGATGAATTTTCAGCCAAAAAAATTCATTTTCTACCAAAAAAGACTAATTTTCAAAGAAAGAGGTAAATTTTAAAATAAAGTAATGAATCTTCAAAAAAAAATGAGATTTTAACAAAGTAGTTGAACTCTTTAATAAGTTATTGAATTTCCATAAAAAAATATGAATTCTTAACAAAAAATGTAATGGTCGATATTTCAACCAAAAAATATTTTGATTTTAAATAGAAAACAGTACATCCGAAAAAACGACTATTTAACAAAATAGGTATATTTTCTATTAGAGATGGATTTTCAAATAAAATGAGGAATCTTCAGTCAAAAAGAGGAGTTTTTAACAAAGTAGTTCAAATTTTAACCAAACAGTTGAATTTTCATCCAAAAAAGACGAATTTTCAACAAAATAAGAACATTTTCTACCGACGAAATTAATTTTCTACCAAAAAGAAATATTCAACAGAACACATGAAATTTCAATGAAATAATCAAATTTTCTATTAAAAAATATAATGTATCAACCACAAATGTAAGTCAAATTTTAAGTTAAAAAAATTAATATTCAACCAAAAAAAAAACAATTTTTAACAAAGTAGTTATATTTTCAATCAAAGAGATGAATTTTTAACTAAAATGATGAATCTTCAACTAAAAAAAAACTGTATTTTTAACAAAGTAGTTCAATTATCAAGCAAATAGTTGTTTTGGATGAAATATCGGCTATTAATTTTTTTGTAAAGAATGCATCTCTTTGGTTGAAAATTTACCTATTTTATTGAAAATTCGTTTTTTAACAAAAAAGTGCATTTTTAAATAAGTAGTTGAATTTTCAACACATAAAAAACGAATTTTCAATAAAGTAGGTACATTTTCAACCAAAGAGATGAATTCTTCACGAAAAAATTAATAGCCGATTTTTCAACAAAAACAATTACTTGGTTGAAAATTGGATTACTTCGTTAAAAGTTCAGTTTTTTACAGTTGAAGATTCATCATTTTAGTTTAAAATTCATCTCTTTCATTGAAAATATAATTACTTTGTTGAAAATGGTTTTTTTTTTCGTTGAAAATTAATTTTTGAAATCTCAACTCTCGCGTTGAAAATCTATTTCTTTTAATAGAAAATCAGTCTTTTTTGGTTACAAATTCAACTATTTACACAGAAAACTCAACTATTTGTTTAGAAATCAACTTTTTTGTTAAAAATTCATATTTTCGGTTTGAAAATTCAACTTTATTTGTATAAAATTTGTCTTTTTGGATTCAAAATTCAACAGTTCAGTTAATTTTTTTTTAAATCAACTGGTTTGTAGAAAATTCGGATTTTTGGATGAATTCAACTGTTTATTATTCAATATCAAAATCTTTTTGGGTTGAGAATTCAACTTTTTTATTAAAAGTTAAATTACTTTGTTAAACATTAATTTTTGTTGCTGAAGATTAATTATTTTATTTGGAAATTCATCTCTTCGTTAGAAAATGTACCTATTTTGATGAAAATTCGTCTTTTTGGTTTGAAAATTCAACAATTTGTTTAAAAGCTGAACTATTTGGCTAAATTGTGTTTTTTTTTTTAAATGAATTTTACTGTTTTTTTATTTGGAGTAAAAATATTTTCTGGTTGAAATATCAACTATTATATTTTTCGTTGAGAATTCATTTTTTTTATTGGAAATTAAACTACTTGATCCAAAGAACCGAACTGTAGAGTCTCTGTCAAAAAAGTCAGATTGGGTAACAAAATTTTACAGGAAGGCTTAAAAAAAGTATATTTAAAAAAATGAGTTTAAAAAAAAAACATATACTCAAAATTCTCAAGAAAGTCAATTTGTGTGACACAATGGCACAAAAGGATCTAAAATGAGAGAAGTATGTTTCTAAACAGCCTAAAAGAAAAAGTCCTAAAAGAAAAAGTGGCCTGTTGGTTCTTTCAATAAACTACGTTACCAGTTTGAAGATGGGGGGGGGGGGCTAAAAACTAAGCTTGGTAACAAGGGGCTACTATTATGTTTTTGGTTCAGAATTCATCTCGTTTGGTTAAAAATTCTATTATTTGGTTGGAAATGTTATTATTTTGTTGACAATTCAACTTTTTTGTAGATAATTCGTCTTTTTGGCTTTAATATTAAATAATTTTGCTGAAAATTCATGTATTATGTTAATTCGTAAATTAATCTTTTTGGTTGAAATTTTTTTTTCAGTTATTTTTTTATTAGTTTTTATCTGAAAATTTAACTTCCAATTTTGGATGAAACTTTATCCTGTATATCCTACAAGTTAAAAATTCAACAATATGGTAGAAAATTAAACTATTTGATTAACAAATCATTTTTTGGGTTAAAAATTCGACTTTTTTATAGATAATTCGTCATTTTGGCTGTAAAATTAAATAATTTTATTGAAAATTCATGTATTTTGTTCAAAATTCGTCTTTTTTTTTAGAAAATTGTTCTTCTTGGTCAAAAATTCATATTTTTGATTGAAAATTTAACAATGTTGCTGAAAATTCGTTGCTTTTTTTCAAAGTTATTTTATTTAGCAGAGTTTTTATCTGAAAATTTAACTATTCCATTTTTGGTTGAAACTTTATCCTGTATATTGTATAAGTTAAAAATTCAACAATATGGTAGAAAATTAAACTATTTGGTTGAAAATGAAACTTTTTGGTTAATAAATTATTTTTTGGGTTGACAATTTAACTTTTTTTATTGATAATTCGTCGTTTTGGCTGTAAAATTAAATAATTTTGTTGAAAATTAATGTATTTTATTGAAAATTAATGTATTTTGTTGAAAATTCGTCTTTTTTTTGTAGAAGATTGTTCTTCTTGGTCGATAATTCATCTTTTTGATTGAAAATTGAACAATTTTGTTGAAAATTCGTTTTTTTTTCAAAATTATTTTCTTTATTAAAGTTTTTATCTGAAAATTTAACTATTCCATTTTTGGTTAAAAATTTATCTTGTGTATTGTATAAGTTAAAAATTCAACATTATGGTAGAAAATTAAACTTTTTGGTTAAAAAATAATATTTTTGGGTTGAAAATTCAACTTTTTTGTAAATAACTCGTCTTTCTGGCTTTAATATTAAATAACTTTGTTTAAAATTCATGTATTATGTTCAAAATTAGAAAATTAATCTTTTTTGTTGAAAATTGTTGTTTTTTCAGTTATTTTTTTTAATTAGAGTTTTTATCTGAAAATGTAACTATTCCATTTTTGGTTGAAACGTTATCCTGTTTATTGCATAAGTTAAAAATTCAACAATTTGGTAGAAAATTAAACTTTTTAGTAAAAAAATTATATTTATGGGTTGACAATTCAACTTTGTTGTAGATAATTCGTCTTTTTGGCTTTAATATCAAATAATTTTGTTGAAAATTCATATATTATGTTTAAAATTCGAAAATTCATCTTTTTGGTTGAAAATTGTTTGTTTTTTTCAGTTATTTTTTTTATCAGAGTTTTTATCTGAAAATTTAACTATTCAATTTTTTATTGAAACTTTATCCTGTATATTGTATAAGTTAAAAATTCAACAATTTAGTAGAAAATTAAATTTTTTGGTTAATAAATCATTTTTTGGGTTGAAAATTCAACTTTATTATAGATAATTCGCCTTTTTGGCTTTAATATTATTATTATATATATAATATTATATATATATTTTTTCAGTTATTTTTTTTATCAGAGTTTTTATCTGAAAATTTAACTATTCCATTTTTGGTTGAAACTTTATCCTGTATATTGTATAAGTTAAAATTTCAACATTATGGTAGAAAATTAAACTTTTTGGTTAAAAAATAATATTTTTGTGTTGAGAATTCAACTTTCTTGTAGATAATTCGTCTTTCTGGTTTTAATATTAAATAATTTTGTTTAAAATTTATGTATTATGTTCAAAATTCGAAAATTAATCTTTTTTGTTGAAAATTTTTGTTTTTCAGTTATTTTTTTTAATTACAGTTTTTATCTGAAAATTAAACTATTCCATTTTTTGTTGAAACTTTGGTAGACAATTAAACTATTTGGTTTGGTTAAAAGATAATATCAAACTCAGCAAGCCTCCACCCCCTTTATCGCGAGGGAGGTATATTTGAGGTACGGAAGATCTAGGATGATGACTTCGATAGATTGTCATCATCTTGCGTGTGCTTCGGTCAAGTTGTTTTAACTCATCGACGTTCCATTTTACTGCACCAAACGTGTAGAGCAGTATAGGAACGGCCAGCAATATTAGTCGCCTGGATCTTATTCTTTCCAGATAATTCGGTAGCCCAAATTTTTCTGAGAATTTGGCGATATATTTTGTCATGATGTAGTTTCGAGTCTTCCTTGGTGTGGTTCGAGGAAGCCACATAGGTATCCAGAGCTTCTGCCTCGGAGCACAATAGATAGAGGTAAGAGGGAGATATAGAAAAGTATCGGACTTAGAGAGTTTCCTTGGAAGATACCCCTCTTATATGTGATATAGCTGGCAGTCACTTGTCTTTTCTCAGATGTTATGACAAATCTTGTCCGCGACAAGAGCATAAACTCTTTTATGCATCGCACTATTTTTGAATACCCATCCAGACACTCAAGGAGCTTAATAAGTAGCTCATCGTTCGTGTTATCGAATGCCTCACGGTAGCCGATCCAAGTAATGGACAGATTGCTGCTTAAACAAGCTATGGGCCTGTAGTTGTTTGGACCTGACAAATCTCTGGTCTTAAGGATCAAGACCGTGCGTCCTTCCCTAGCCTCTGCGGGAAGGGTTGCTCTTCGTTTAGGAAAGCAGTAAATATACGAGCTAGATGTTGGTGCGTAGATGTGAACTTCTTTCACCAAAAGTTGTTGATATTATCTGGCCCTGGCGCTGAAAAGTTCTTTATTCCAGCGATAACTTTCTTCACTTATTCAGCAGTAATTAGTGGGCCCTCTCTCTCTGGACTTTGCAACCTCTGCCTTTGGCAAAAGTTACGAAAGACTGATATATCTGGAGCGTCTTCATAGAGAACGAATTATTATTATTATTATCAGTTATAAATAATAATAACTAATTAGCTAATTGTTCCCGTTGATTTTCAATTTTAAGTAATTATAGTTCATAAAATTCGAATTGGATCGCTTTTCCTTATTTGTTATATTGCCTTATTGTCAAAAAAGTATTGCCTAAACACGTTAAAATATGAACTGCATTTTAGAAGGAATATGTTATGTACTTCAATTACAAGTAGAGTAATTATCTTTTGAGAACAAAATGTAGATGTTTGTTTTTAATCTTGTTCGTTTGAAGAATTCAGGAAACTAACGGTTGATTTCTGTGAAATTATTTGACGAATAAAGCGCGAATAACACATTTGTTATTTTATGTTGAAGTTTAAAATGAAAATTTAGGGGGACAACTCATGAAAATTAATTACCATTGGTGCCGCTTTTTTCTTTTTAAACAAAATGTTAGTGCTTGCCTTTGAACTTGTTTGCGTGAGGACTTGAAGACGCAGAAGGTTGATTTCTGTAAAGACTGAGTGTGGGTTCACTGAAATTCGTTGAGCGTAAAACAAATAATTTCGATTAGCTTAGACATTATTAAGGCTTTTTCGAGAATTTTGTTTTAATTTTTTAGTTTTTTCCTTATAATGATGAAATTAATGCCATGTAAGTAATTTCAAAGTCTAATTAGATTTAATTTAATTTTTTATTTGATTGATTTTATTTTAAAAACAATTAGTTATTTATAAGTTTCTTCGGCCTGCCGTAGTGATTTCGTCGTGATCTGTGTCTGGATACTTACCGAATTATTTTTGAATACAACTTCGAATCACGTTTCCATTTTCGTAATTATCTGTATAACTTTATTATTGACAACCTCGAATTTCATCAGACAGAACAGACATAATGGTCAGAACAATATTAAACTTTCAAGATTCACAAGATAACTAGCCCCCAGAGTTTTTGTACATGATCGGTCAAATTTCCAAATTATTATCCAGCACTGTTATCATCACCAAAAAATTTTCTGGCTGTCGTGCCTCGTACATGATGTTACAAAATTAAATTAATTTTAGTATTCTCAGAACGTTTACAGAAACAATTTATGATATCAGAAGTTTAAGGAAATAATTCGCCTATTAGAACATAATATTTTCATGCTTCGGATGTTTCAATATAGGCTGTAAGTGCTCAAGCACCGATCTTTTTGGAGCCTAAAACTTCTCTCATAATTAGTTTTTTCTAAATCATTAGATAAAGAAGTTGAAAGAATGAAATGCATCTTTTTAATTCTGTTAACATATTTTGTAGAAATTATTTATTTTTTCAAAGTAAAAGATTACATGAATCTTAACATCATTTGAGAAGTAAGCGAACGATGCATGATAATTTTTTTTAAATCAGTTACGCATTTTTAGGATTTTTAAGCTGCTAGAATATGATTATCGACATTTAGTTTGAAACAAAATTATATCTTCTTCAAATCTCGCTTTAGAAATGTGTGTAAACTCCAAAATATTGAAATTAAAGTTAGATTATTTGGTACTCAAGTGTTCAGTATGCTTTAGAAACGTTATAAATTAAAGTCTGAATTTTTCTTCTATCTCTAGTGTATTCTAGATAAAAAATTTGTCTAATTGTTAAAGAATCATCGTAGATGTTCACTTGACATATTTGCTGTAGGAGATAACAAAATCAGCATATATTTTATAAATAAGCTAATGGAGCGTTGGATAATAATTAGATACAGTATTGATAAAATTCTTCATCAACATTAATCGGGTTTTCTTCTGATTAGAAAATATGAGGATTGTTTATATTCTGGTTTTTTTCTCAGTGGTTATCCTTAGTTCTATTGGTGAATATAATTATGTAATATATCTATTATTTTAGGTACGTTTTTTATAAGCTTTACGCGAACCCAATTTTTGCGATTCAGAAAGAAGTTCCGAAAAGTAGTTACCTCCATATAATTTGAAAATGTGTACATATATTTACGTATTTTGACTCGCTGATTGCCGGAATAATAGTCCAAATACACTAAAATTTCATTTTCAAGGTAAAAACTCCAAAAAACTATAAAAATTTCACGTCACTGTGCCTACCCGCCCACTACGAGACTTCAGAAAGGGGAAGGTATGTGACCTACATAATTTATGTCGCTAGTCACAAGGAAGTCCCTTCCTCTCTCGACAATGTGTTAGAAATGGGTAGAGATAAAATACTTAGAACGCACCATTTTTTGCGTTGCTTCCAATATCTAGCATGCTTTTTCGAGAGCCATTTACCAAGGGCTACCTTCGCCGATGTGTACGAGATACCGCAGTAGGATTACGGGCCATTAAGGTGTTGTGAAGCTCCTGTCTTAGCCAGTGCATTTGCTTTTGCATTACCCAGTTTTTACTGCCAACCTTAAGAAGATGTCTTTTTCTTTACAAGATACATTACATTTATCGTAATTATAAACTTTGTTAAAACATTTTTAGGTATCTTATGTATGCCTTTCGGTTGTCCTATCTGCGGTGCAAGCCGCTGAAATACCTGATAGGTTGTAAATCAACACATCTTTAGAAATAGTCAGGAATGATCAGGACGTTCAGAAATCCTCAGAACTTCTTCCATTTGTGACGATTTCTGACATTTTCAAATAGGGATGACAAATTCAAGGATCCGCAATTACAATCACCTTCACAACTCATGATATACCAACGTAGATACAATTGTATACTTCAGAAAATATCTAATCCTCTGTTTCTTGTTGCAGATTTGAGTTCGCAGTTCGACTGCTTACCTAACGGTAATCCTATTCCTGGTGTTGCTCATTACGGATTTGCTTCTTCTTCTGACAGATAATCTCCAGGAAGGCCTCTTTCCCTAACTCCTCCTGAGAAGCCTCCCCTTCGAACAATTTATTATCACGACTTTTTTGATAAGAAAGTGTAGAAATCTTGGAAATCTTTGGCTAAGTGTGGACAGAGATGAGGTGGCGTGGAGCATTCCGGCATACGCTCCTAGGCTTGCAACGAACTATAAGAATTCAATCAAGGCCATCACAGTTTTAAGATTTCCAGATTTCGCCCCTCGAATTTTTCTACATTATGTTTAACTCTATCTATTTAAATTTATATTATATCAATTTGTGTGCTTCGATTTGGGATTTCCTATTCAGATATTGCAAAATGAAATACGTATTTTATTATTCATAATTATTGTAATAATTGTTACTTATTTTGCATTAATCTTCACTCACGGCTACCCTGAAGAATATACCATTTCAATGAATGTATATTATTACAATTCACAATATGCATTGATATTGAAACAGCCGTATTTTCCTTGTATTGTTTGTATAATCAAAAGAAGTGCGCATCCTATTTCCAAAAATTTAATTTCATAATTTTCAATGTTATTTTTCACTATTGTAATAATAAATTTCCGTCCTACTACAAAGCGCTTTTAAGCAAATTTGTAGATATAATTTAGGCGAACAATTTAATTAATTAAAATTTTATGGGGCGCTGCTATGCAGTTAGTTAGAGAGAACGCGTGTCATTTCGCTCGTCACAGCTTTCGTGAATTTTTACAGAAAATAGTGTCAAAAGTTTACTAACTAAGTGGTGGATTGTCGGGGATGTCCCTGCCGAAAAAGTGATTTTGTTAAGTAAAGTTATTTGACTGTTTTGAATTATGAGAAGAAATTTTTTTCTAGTTGTTGGTTACTTTTTCCTTGGAGACTTTGAGACTGAGATGTCGAGTCAAGACCGTAGAACTGATTTCCTTGAAAGACAGGTGAGGAAAAATGATGTGACCTTCTTGGGAATATAAGAAAAGGAGAACGAAGCTACGAAGGAAGCAATTCTTTCTGTGATAAAAACCAATATTAAATTATGAGACTATAAGGATCACTTCGACCAAATCACAAATGAATTGATCAAATCTTTGTCGCCCAACTGGATTCCTTATCCAAAAATTGTTTAATAAGATCATGGTTGAGAAGACAACTCCAGTAGCAATGTCTAGAATGCTTATGTTTGTGTGATATAAGGAGGACGATAGGCTCGATCCATAGAACTATCGTCCAAATGCTCTTATAAATACTATTACAAAACTATGAACGCAAGTTATACGCGACAGGCTTTGGACTTGGACTGAGGATTGTAATATTATTTGTGTATGTCAAATTGGCTTTAGGAATAAAGGAAAGCCTTTGAATTTTTTGTAGATTTTCCGAAAACATTTGATTCAGTACATCACACAAAACAGTGAAAGCAATTATTAAATTTGAGGGTAAGTCCAAAAATAATTCGAATATTAAAGAAGTTATATGATATGGCTGTTTTGCGTGTAAAAACTAAGGAAGGTTATCTGATTGTATAGAAGTAACAGAGGGTGTACTACAGGGGGAAACCCTCAGGAAAACCTAAAATGGGTGCATTAGCTGAATATTGTCAGATGAATAAGTTCACAATGAATATTAAAAAAAATAATGAAGTGGTATTCCAAACAGGCAGTAGAAGCCCGGAGACTGGACCTACATTTACGCTATTTGATGGAAAACAAATTAAAATTGTGAACGAATATCTATACCGGGGTACTCCTATTCCAAGTATTCAATTTATAAAGTCAAATTAGCATCAGGATTTGTCTTATCAATCCTTGCCAGGTCAAGGGCGGACTCTTGGGAAACCAAGATCAAACTTATAAGTAGTATGGTAGAATCAATCTTATTTTATGCTGTACAATAGGTTTTACCGCAGTACTTCAAAACTTACATGGACCACTTCAACAAGACAATAATTATAATTATAATAATAAGGATTAGGAGAGAAGTAGAATGGTGGGCGATACAGACCAATCAAGCGACAGGTGCGAGTCGCAGAAATATAGTACCAATACAAAATATAACGGATAACAATAGTTTCGGACTAGAAAGTCAGGACATAAAAAAGGGAGATCATAAAAAGTCAAACAGCGATTAGAATGAATTCGTTGAGAACGAGAAGAAACTCTTCAACAGGAAAGAGATCGAATAGATTAATTTCCAGAAAATGATGCAGAATTTTTTAGCGATGCAGAAGAATTAGTAGCAAATGAGGAAAATGAAAGTGATAAAAAGAGAATAAATGAACTCTCAGAAGAAGTAACTAGGTTTTGAATACAACCTCACAAAATTTTGCACTTGGAAATGCAAATAAATATAATAGAACACAGAACAATACAGTTTATATTGAATGAACAGACTTAGATAAAAATAAACAGAGATGTGTGTTTGTGAGCGCTAAGCCGAAAATCACAAATAGGTGTATTGGTCAAGAAAACGGTTACTCAGAGTTTCCGGGAATAGTGCAAAGGCAATCCATTATAAGAAAATCAAAGACGCCTCATTACGAAACGAAAATACAAAATAGAGCGGATAGGGAAAGGTAAATGTGATGGAAAGACATGATAAAACCGAGCAAAACTCACAAGAAACTCCAGCGACTCTATTTCCTTTTGGATTGATTCCAAAATCCTTTCAAAGAATTAGAAATTTTAGGACGAGAATGAGAAACAGAATGAGCAAAATTGGAAATTCGAGGCCAGCGAGAGACCAACAAGGTAAAAGTAAAAGCGAAAATCAGAATAGGGATCAAAATCATAATCGGGATCGAAATTCACAGAGACAGTTTGAAGCATAGATAAATTATCGGTACCAAAGGTAGCTGGGAAATCTTTGAAATTTACTGAATAAAATGTGACGTGGTCCATGTCTTTTTCCGGCTTAGTTCCAGAGAGCAACAAACTTTTCACGGTCATTGAAAGTAAAAAATTCTAATACTTGAAGCTGAAAATATATTTTTTTTGATGTAATCACATCAAAACTGAATTGCAAATTATAGCACTCAATGTGGATCACTTTTGAGTTTGAGACTTTTAAAATTGAAGCTTAAGGGCGTTGGAACCAGGACGCAATTTCGAAATTAAATTTCTTTCATTTCACTCCATATATTCTAGAATTAGATGATTTCTAGATAACCAGGCCCTATTTCTGTTTTCATTCAATGGTGCGTATTAGGATTAAAAAATTGGCTTTTTGCAATAGTTTTTTTGTAAAACGTTTTTTTTGGATTCCAACCCGACGATTAAAAAAAGGTTTCCACGAAACGTGTTGATATTAGCCATTTTTTTACTCCCTATACAGATTGGATTCAAAACAGTTTTAAATAAAAACTCGGTAAAGGTGGTCAGATTCGCTGTACTGCCTTGAGAATAAACACGGGTGTTTATCTGCTTTGGTTGATTTATTAATTATCCTATCTTTAATTTTTGTTGAAAATTCGTCTCTTTTGCATGAATTCAATTCTGTTTGAATTTATATTATGATATTTTCAGTTGAAGTATTGACTATTACATGTTTTGTTGAAAATTCGTCTTCCTTGTCACAAAATTAATCTTCTATTTGGTTGCAAATAACTTTTTTATTGAAAGTATTGAATATGCTTTACAAACTGCGTAAATCCAAACCTCGATGATGATCAATTCGATATTATTGAATAATGAGTCAGATAGTTTCCTTCATATGATACATTTAAAATTTTTTTTTTATCTCTGGTGTCTATGTGATACAACATTTTCCCTTAGTTTTACTTAAATTCGTAATAAAATTTTTGTCCTTGAAACATTATCTTATAAAATGTGAATATCTGAGGACAATCTCGACGTCTTTACTATAAGAGATAACAGAACTAGTATATATTATATAAGCTTATGAGCAGTAGAATATTCACCAGTTACATTATTAATAAAATTCTTTATTATTACATTATTCAGTTTTTGTTCTGATTAGAAAAGATGAGGATTGTCTATTCTCTGGTGTTATTCTGGGCCTTCATCCTCAATTATATTGGTGAATACAATAATGTAATTTATCTATGATTGTAAGTAAGTTTTTTCTAACCTTTACGAAAATCAGAATTTTTGCGATTCAATCTGCACGGAGCAATTTTTCACGAGTCCAACTTAATAATTAATATTAAATATTAAAATATAATAATTAGTTTGCATTTGAAAAGAACACTAGGTAGAAAGTAAGAATTTGAAAGACAACTTTGATCTTATAAGATAACAATTATTTTTTTATGGCGATTTTTATAATATATATGCCTATATATGAAGCCTAATATCATTTGTATATTATTATATATTATCAAAATATATTATTGATAATATATAGCTTTTTGTAACATTATATGTAGAAGTTATAAAGTTAAATTGGGAAGAAATTGAATAATTGGATAAATAAGGTTTCTTATTCTTTTGAGTGGGATTTTCCTTATTAGTCCGAGCGGTATACATGAGATGTTGAAAATTTTTCTCCTAATGTTACAAAAGGATGAGACAATAATAACAACGCGACAAAGTTTTGGTACGTATTCTTACAGGATTTTTTGCGAGAAACACGAATCTGAAACTCTTAAATCGATATGCCAAAATTTTTTCGAATTTTATCAATACTTTAAGATTAAATTTAATGCCGAGAGCCTGCCCCTTTCCTCGATTAGCATAACCCGTCTCTGGGGTAGAGTACTCTATAAATCTGAAACAGAGAAAATTTTATGAATTGAATGATATAAAATTGTGGATATGAAGTGGAATGACGCAACGTGTGTCAGGTGTTCTGTTGTATTTGAACAAGATTCGCGGTGTTTCTGTGAGTTGTTGTGTTACTGGAGGTACCTTAGTCTATTTATATTTTATTGCATCCCATGTTCGTGAATTATGCAACTTGGAAAAGATTAAATTTATTATTATTGTACCATTGAAGAAGGTTATTTAGATCAGTCTGTAGCACACCGTGATCTGCTTGATTCATTAGAGTTCTGTAAAGATTCAGATCATCGTCTTATTTTAGAACCTAAAATTTTCTACTCTCAGTTTAATATCACTGATATAAATATTAAAAATCGGGAAACCAGGGACCGAGCCTTAAAAAACCCCTGTCGTGGAATAAAAAGTTTTTGTTGAGAAATCCTTGTGCATTCATTGTTTAGGACTTTTCGATATATAATTCAGCAGTGACTGTGTTACGTTAATACGAATATATCCATATTATTTAATTTGGAATTGAGAATTGTGTCATACATTTTGTTAGAGGCTTTTGAGAACTCCGTGCAAACTACAGCAGCTTGAACACGTTTCGGCCGAGCAGCATTTACGTATTGTGTGAAATACATAAAATTTGTGATTGTAAACCTCTCTTGAACACACTTGTGTTGTTAATCAGTGATGACGGGCTTGATTGTTGAGCGGATTAAGGGGGCTATCGAGAACTCAAAAACTTTTGCAAAGTTAGAAATTATGGCCACAGGACGGTAGTGAGCTACTTCTGACTTGTCATCAGCTTTATAAATAGTAACAATCTCGGCAACCTTTTAGATTACTGAAAACGGCACTGCATTGAGAGCTCTGTGAAAACTCTTGGGTAAATTTTTTCGCAAATAATTTCAAGATGGGCTTCCAACTCGCTCGAACTTGAAGTGGAAAACTACCATCTATTGTTTTTGCCACAAAACTAAAATAAAAGTTGACAGATTGTGACGTTTTGCACCTCAAGTACAAGGGACAGGATACCTTGTGTACTGGTACCATTAACACTACCAAGACTAATTTTTGTTTCGAGGTAAAGGTTCGTTTTGTTACTGAAGAACTTATTTGGAAGGTGTGCCAAACATTATCTTTGTTTGAGACAGTGATAATAATAATAATATCAATAATGGGTCTTCCAAGGCGATTATCTAATAGCGTATTCCGCTATCCTGCAATGGTGCACGCCAGAGCAATCCGACCTGCTCCGAAGCAGGTCGAAGGGAGAAGAAAGAACGTGAGAAGAAGTAAGAAGGAGCAGGTAGGAGTGCTCTGGCGTGCACCAATGCACCAGTGCAGGATAACCGAATTCGCCATCAGTCCGATACTTTTCTGCATCTCCCTCCTACCTCCATCTTTTGTGCTCCGAAGAAAAAGCTCTGCATAACTATGTGGCCCGCCGAACAGAATAAAATATAAGGTCAACCACCTTTTATACATGGGCGATCTTAAACTCTTTGCTTCTTCGAAAAAAGACCATAGCATCCTTATGGAGGCGGTAAATAGGTACTCTAAAGCGATTTGCATGAGCTTTCGACTGGACAAGTGGGCCTGCGTTCACCTACACCAGAGAAGATTAGAAAGTAGATCATCGCGTGACGATCAGGATGTTCAACTCATAGGCGGACATTACATTCAACATCTTGGTAATGGAGAAACATATACATATCTTGGAATACTGCAATCGGAAACCCAAAATGTGCGTCTGTAAAAACGGTCTTCGAAAAAATGTATCGCCAAATTCTCATACAAATTTGGGATGCCGAATTATCTGGAAAGAATAAGAACCAGGTGACCAATATGCTGGCCGTTCCTATACTGTTTTACACGTTTGGTGCAGTAAAGTGGAACGTCGATGAGTTGAAACATCCTGACCGAAGCACACGCAAGATGATGACAATCTATGGAAGTCATCATCCTAGATCTTCCGTACCTCAAATATACCTCCCTCGCGATAAAGGAGGTAGAGGCTTGCTGAGTTTAGAGTGCCTTAATCAAAAAACGGTTCTGGCTACAACCTGCTCAGTTCTAAATAGCACAGATCCTACTATGCGACTTGTACATCAACACCAGCCTATGACAATATCACGGCAAAATAGGAAGAAGAACGTGAGAAATATCAAGCACTTCTTTCCCATCTTGTAGCTTTCGCAATCCGCTGCATTGGAGGTCTGAAAGTTTCATTTCTGATCCAACACAAGAAGATTCCGGCTTGCCAGCAACAGGCTCGGTCCATCGTTAGTCGGATGCAAAGGGCTCTCTTTCTGGAATCACTTCATCTGGTCCGTCAACATTGTTCCTCATAACATTCTACAAAAATATTGGTAGCTCAAAAAATGTATCCAGAGGTGAACAAAATCTCCAACTGTGCTGTCTGCCGCGTAAGGTCATCCGCGGCTAGAAACCGGACTCCAAGGAACACTGTTGTACGATGTCTCTTGCGTAAATTTACCGCTCTGACTTACCTTCTAGGACAAAAAGATCCGAAGTGGATGTCGCACAAGTTCCGGTTCCGTTGATATAAGTTGATTTAAGGAATAATAATAGTAGCTTCCAGAGTCTACAACTTCACATATAAGATAGTAGCTCTAAGAAATCATGCACCTAATGTTGTACCTACAACATCATCGCAAAAGATTTAAAACGTCGTATTGAATCAATTTATAAGATCCTCATTTTATTAGTCAACTTGACTTATTGTTAGTCCGTGGTGGATATTGAAAAACCAAGTTCACTTGCGCAAAGGTTAAAAAATAGTAATAAAAAGAGCCTCGTGGCTCAGTTTCTTAGGCGTTCTGACTTCACGTTAGAGGTCCAGGATTCGATCCCCGAGCCGGAACCTCTGTACATTTTTCTATGTACCTTTAACGAGGTTCTGGTTTTTCGCATCCTACCTCAAGCTGTAGGTCCTCCCACTATGCACTTGGCTGCAACCCAGTCCGTGAATGATGGGGTAGAAACACAGCTCTTATCAGGTCACTTGATTGCATTACAAAAATGCGTCTGTGGCTGATGATACATCCCGGGAAATTCTTGTGCAGGGTATTAAAAAAAATCCAACTCTAAGGAAAATGCTTTCAACATTTCGGGCTGTAACCATCGTAAGCCTGAGACAATTGAATAATCGATGGTAGCTCTGAGAAAGCATCCAGAGGCGATTGTTGTCACCTCCAACTTAGTCCGCGGCTATGATGAAAAACTGGTTTCACCCGAGAACTAGATGGTTTGGAAAAATAATAGACAGTTCTTGGCAATAATAAAGGAGAATATACTAAAAAAATTGAATTAGTTACTATTTCAATTTCACGGCTAGACTGATCCAACTCAAGTTGGAGAAAGAAGCAGGGCTGGAAACATACATGAACAAAATAATGATTGAAAGCAGTCTGAAATATGCGAGGATTCAAATTTTCAGCATGATGCATTATACTTCAAAAAGCAAATTTCATAAACCTTTCAATTTTCAAGGTTTCGTACTGTAACGTTATCAAATTTTCTAACCGGGGATCGTTCTTATGTTCGATAATATTTTTAGTTTAATTATAACTGCAGTGGCTGATTCTAGTTAAAGATCTTAATTTACTAAAAATTACATTAATTTTTAGTGATAGTAATGTTGCATTTTAAACTTATCTCAATTATATTTATTTTCATCGAGACATTCGTTCAATTTGCGTTTACTTTTTCCTATTGATCTAGAATTCTCGTGTTACTTATTTAAATAACACGTTCATTCCGCAACACTGCTCCGACTCAGGCTGCTGATGAATCTCTCTACATGTTTCATAAAATTAAGACAGAAATTTATGTCGGAATTTGCTTAATTTCTTATTCTAATTTTCAACTTATTAAGGCAAGTAACATATCGTTCGAATCGCTCTAAAATCTTACATTTCAAATATAATATTAATTTATTACTACAAAGGCTGTTGGCAACCGTCGACGGTAGCAGTCTGAATGTACCTCAGCTGCGTGAGGGGAAGTTGGTTAGCAGAGGTGGAGCAAGCAAGTAGACGGCGATCAAATGGGCATTGCCCATAATAATTTTGAATAACTTTATCATCATTACTAATACCCACCTTTCATCATTACAGCTAACGGAATAACAACAGCTTGTGGTGGAGTTCTCATATCGAAACGATACGTCCTCACAGCAGCTCACTGTCTAAAAGGCAAGGACCTTCCAAAATCCTGGAAACTCTCGCGGGTTCGTTTGGGCGAATATGACACAGCCCAGGAAGTAGATTGCATAAACGAATCAGGATCTCGTGTCTGTGCTGATCCAACCGTCACCATTCCCGTCGAAGAGCAAATCGCCCATGAAGATTACATACCAACCGCCAAAGAACAGAGGAATGACATCGCTTTGCTCAGACTTGCTCGAGATGTCACCTTCAGCCACTACGTCAAGCCTATTTGCTTACCAGAAGATCCCAGCCTTGGAAGGTTGCTTGATGTTGCAGGATGGGGCAAAACAGAAACTAGATCAGAGTCTAATTTTAAGCTAAAGGTCAGACTTCCACTTGTTCAAAATGATGATTGCAGAAGGACTTATCAAAATGCTGGTGTCCAACTTGGAGATGGACAAATTTGTGCTGGAGGTCAAGTTGGAAAAGATTCCTGCAGAGGAGATTCTGGTGGTCCACTCATGTCCAGGGTGAGGGCACCCAATGATGATAAACCAAAGTGGGTCAGTGTTGGAGTTGTTTCCTTTGGACCTTCACCTTGCGGAATGCCAGGATGGCCTGGTGTCTACTCCAAGGTTCATGATTTCGTCCCCTGGATCCTTCGAAATATCAAGCAATAGGCAGAGAATTTCAAATTCATTTAACTGAATACCATGTGATTCTTGTTTTTCGAAATTCAGTCCTCCTACACGGAGAAAAATGAATGTTTATATCTATTAAAAGATCAGATAGTACCTAACATACTGATATTAAGAAGCCTCTTGCTAAGATGTTACAGGCTTAAATGAAATTATATATTAGATTTTACTCTCTGAGATGCTAAATTGAAATATCCAGATATTCAAATCTTTGTTAGAGCGCATTCGTGGCGGCGAGGAAGCTTATAGCTTATACCTTGAGAAATATTTTTATCCCACACTCAACCGAAATGGCCACCTTTGCCCCTGAAAATAGAGGCAAAAGTAGCATATATTTTCCGTAAACCGCATGTGCGGGGCGAATGTAAAATTAGCGGGGCGAAAGTAAAATTGAGAAAATTGAGTCTATCAGAATTCGAGCCACGAACAAAGCTATAGAAAAATGCATCAGACCCGCTTTTCAGGGCCAAAAGGTGGCCACGGTCGAGTGTGGAATAAAATACTATATGCAATACGGGACGAAAGTAGATTTTTCCCTCGGGTAATTACTGCCCGCGGGAAAAATCTGCTCCTTTCGCTCCTTGTTATATAATGTACTATTAAATTCCTTAATATCATTGAAATCTGATAAAAACCACAGAAATCCCTTGATTCTATTAACCCGTTTTTAATTCCTTTGAAATCTTTGAAATTGTTAGAAATACGCAGCAATCATTAAAAATCCCTTAGAAATAATATAAATTGAATTTATTCCCTAAAGTTTTCTGGAATTTAACTGAATTTTAGGTAAATTTAATCGTATTCACTCAACTGAAATTAAATGCTTCAACTAAACTCAAAATAAATATGAAACATTCAATATCATGCAATGGAACTCGAAATAATTAGGCGAAATTCAATAAAATCTAATAGAATTCAATGAAACCTTATAAAATAGAATACAATTTAATGAATGTTATGTTATAAATGGCGGCTAGAATGGCACAATGACAGAATCGCGACTGGACTGTTCAAATATGTAAATATATTTTTATTATTCGAATAAAAGCGTCGAAGTTGAAAGGATTTATTTTATGATATTTTTTCTCTACACTATTGTAACAACAAAATAATAATAAGTGGGTATAAAAAGCGGTTTATTTTCATAACGATAGCTAAGCTATTGTTATTATTATTGCTATTATATGATTAATAATTGGTAGTATTTGAAAAAAACTCTGAAAATAAATGAATTAATACAAAGAACTGAGATCGACGAGAGGAACGAAAGTTACTTTAATTTAAAAATTGCAAACTGTCTTTACGAAAAAATATTATAGGAAAATCAGAATATGCTTATAATGATTTTCCTATAAGGGGTCGTGCATATAATATGTCACACGTTTTTCCTTTGCTTTAATAAAGACGAGAATAAAATTGCCTTTAAGCCAAAAGGGATACAATGATATAAACAAAAGAAAAACGTGTGACGACCCCTAATGAATTTCTATAATTTTTTTCATGATTATAGGAAATGCATTATATATAATGTCATTACCTAGAAACCGATTATAAGATATCTTTAAAGTCGCTCAGAACTTCATTGAAATCCGTTGAAACTTTTAGAAATATTTTTAAATCCCTTAAAATCATTTAAATCTGTTAAAATCCGCAGAAATCCCTTAAAATCTTTTAATATGTTTTTAATTTCTTTGAAATCTTTTGAATAGTTAGAAATATGTAGAAATCATTTGAAATACCATAGAAATAATATAAATTAAATTTATTCCCTAGACTTCTCTGGGAATCCCTTGAAATTTGTAAAATCCCCTAAAATCTTTAAGACACTTAGAGGTTCAATGAAATTTCTGAAATCGTTTGAAATTCTTTTGAATTGTTCTAAATCTTTGGAAACCCTACAGAATTCGTTTACATCTTGAAATTCTTTGGTATCTTTCCTAAAATCTTTTTAAATCCTTTTGACAGTTTTTTAATCCCTTAATATTTCTTAAAATCGTCGAAATCCGTAGATATATCCCTTGATATAAAATTTATTTCATTCGCTAAAGTTCTCTAGAAATTCGATGAAATCCCTTAAAATCCATTGAAGTATTTGAAAATCGTAATAATCCATTCAAATACGTAGAAATCATTTCAAATTTCTTTGAATGTGAATTGAATTAAACTTATTCATTAAAGTTATCTAAAAAAAAGATCGTTCAAATCTCTAGAAATCTTTGAAATCCTTGTAAATTCAATAAAATCCTTTAAATCTGGTAAAATTTCTTTAAATATATTAAAATCCTTTAAAATCTTAGGAATCGACAGACATCATTCAAGATTTCATTTCATTGATTTTCCAAAGTTCTTTAAAAACTTCTTTGGAATCCCTTTTAATTTTCGAAATCTTTTGAATTCTTCGGAATTTGTTACCATAGCTTAAAATCATTTAAAATCACGTAAATCCTCTGAAGTAATCGGAGATCCTACAAATTCCCTTAAAATTTGTGAAAATCTTTGAAATTCCTTGAAATCCTGGGAAATTCTACAATTATTTAAATTTCTTAAAACTATTCGGAATCTTTTAAAATAATTTTAAAAATTTAAAATGTTTTGAAATTTTGTCAATTCCTTCACAGCCCTGGACATTTGTAGACATTTCTTAAAATAATTTGAAATTTTATGTTAAATAAATAAATAATTCATTGGTTTGAACATTATTTATTTCTATGCTGAATTTCCTATAATACTTTTTCGTAAGGGTATAACAACCATAACAGTGAGTTACGAACCAGTTGAACAGTTTAAAAAAATTTTAAACTTAAATTATTTAAAATGAAAATATTTAATGCGTTCTACTTCTGAAAAATAAGTGGGGGGGGGGGGCTCGGCCTTCCTTGAAAAATAAGTTTAACATTCAAATGATTCTCAATCATAAAACTTGTTCCTGGATATAGATTAGGGACAGGTTTTTAAGAAATCTTCAGGATTCCCCAAGTTTACTAATAATATGAAAAAAGATGTGCAGCAATTATGAGACCGGTACTCGCAGGAAATTCCGGAGTAAATGAAGTCTTGCAGGTTTTTATTTTTCCTTTCACTTAGTACAGTGAAGAGTACGTCACTCTGCGATGGGTTTTTCCTCATTTCTGTACGAACAACCGTATGTAACTAAAGTGAAAAAAGAATTTACAAGAAATTGAACCAGGAAAAATTAAACATAGTTGAAAGAATTATATATCATTTTTTCAACTTGTTTTATACATTATTTTGCATAAAACAAATGGAAATTATATATCATTTTGTCCTTTGTGTATAATGTTTTCACCTGGGGGGATTAAAAACAAAGTAAATGGTCAAAATATAAAAGATCAAAAGCTAATTATATAAGTCTAAAAATTCAGATTTATATTGTGAAAATTGCAATACTGAAGCATTTAGAATGCTATGTTTTCTGATAGTATTTATTTGGTTCACTTCTCTGAATTATGCACGTAAGTAAATGTTTTGTTGTGATTTTTGTTATCTGGGATATTTCGGTAAAAAAGAAATAATGTTCGGATATACCTTAAATTTTTTTATCACGATATAAAAGAAGAACTGATCACTGTTTAACTTTAGATTTTGTAAGTTGAAATTTTCTAATTTGAAAAATGTAACTTTGTCGGAATTTAGAAGATGGAGAATATTGCTTTACGCCCTTGGAAAGATTAGGAAGATGTATCAACATTAAAAAATGTGATTCTTTGATGGCAATTTTGAGACGAGGAAAGCCCATCCCAGAACCATCTGTTGATTTATTGCGAAAATCATATTGTGGTAATGAAGGAAAAGATCCTAAAGTATGCTGTGAACAAGAGGTATAATTATGAATTATTATATTTTTCTAAGAAGCAATTTTGAAAAGAATATTTTTCTACTCTAAAGAAATTTTACTTTTGCCATTTTTTAAGTGTTTTTCTATGCGCATGTATAATAACTGATGAAATAAATACTCAGAGCCTCAATACAGAGAGACCGACTTCAACTACTACAGAAGAAACAAATACGGAAGAACTATCAGATATACCAGAACCACCAGATGTGTCTAATCATCTAAATTTGAGATTATTGGATCATGAATCATGCGGACCAGTTGTGCAATCCAAAATTTTTGGAGGCAAAAGAACAGGTGTTTTGGATTTTCCCTGGATGGCTTTGATTTCTTATAAAACTTCTCGATCCCCAGAACCAGAATTTCGATGTGGAGGTACAATAATCAGCAAACGATATATTCTTACTGCGGCTCATTGTGTAACTGGCGATAGTAAGTTGACTTTTCATTCGAAATTCATCAAATAATTATAAATGATACTAGGCTTTAAACTCCTTTTGAAAATAAAAATTGCTTTCGCTTTATAAATATATTCTTCTGCATTACATTGACAATAGGTATAAATTTACATGGGGTAAGAGTAGGCGACCATGATACCAGTAAAGAGCTTGACTGTGACAAAGATAAGGATGGTAATAATATAGTCTGTGCCGAGAAGTACCAGGAATTTGGAATTGAAACTAGCATCTATCATCCTCAATACTCAAGGCAGAAGCTGCATGATGATATCGCTTTGTTGAGGTTGAATGGAGATATCAACCTGCAGCCACCAAGTGTTAAACCGATTTGTTTGCCAATCGGTTCTGCTGCAATTTTAACTCGAAAGAAGGTACACATAAAATATATAATTACCTTTTATCATTAATAATTCAAATACAATAATGTATAAATGATTGTATTTTAATTATAAATGAAAGGACCAGAGAGACAGAGAGAGAGAGAGAACTTTGACTTCTGATCTCTTACCTTCCATTTTTGACCTCTCCTCTTTGACTATTATTGACCCCTTCCCTTTGATGTATGATTTTTGACCAAATACACTTTATCTTAAAAATCTGACATTTGACTTCTGTCCTGTGACCTTTGACCCCTTGAAATTTGACCTCTTACATACGACTCTCACCTCTCACCTTTGCCCTCTCATATTTGACTTTAATCCTCTGAAATTTCTCCTCTCATATTTGAATTTAATCCTCTGAATATTTGAACTGTGATATCTTATATTCAATATTTCACTCCTGATCTTTGAAATATGATCTCTTTCCTATGACCTTTCACGTTTAAGCTTTGACCTACGAACTTTGACATATGATCGCAGACCGTTCACCTTTGACCTTTGGCACCACAGCTCTTTCACCCTTTGATATTTTAAATTATTTCTCAACTAGCAAAAATAGCCGCGCCGGTTCTAGTTTAGGAGATATTCGCTTTTTTCTAGTTGGATGTGAAATGGTCATTTTCAGATTTATGTGGGGGATGATACTATGAATCACACTGATTATATCGGCATTATACCCTTATGGCAAGTGCACAGTGGAGGAAAAAAAATGGTTTGGTTCAGAATAACGTACAGTCCACAGATATTACCGATTGGGACGAAAAAATTTCAACAAAAAAGAAGCTGATGAAATTAAAAATAAAGATGTCAAGCCTGATTTTTAATTGAGCAGTTCAAATTTTTTATAAATAAACGAATATGACAAAAAAAATTACAATTTTTACTATTTGACGCTCCCGGTGCTCCTCAATAACAGGAAAATAGTGTTGTAATTGCCAAAATGTTATTGATTTACATTATATAAAGATATGCCATCATGATTCAACAAACAAACAAAAATTTATAAACAAATTATTTGTTGAAAATGTTTTTTCTATAATTTTCAATAATTTTACGTTTTTTAAAGTTATATTGCAAGAAATTTGAAGGAAAACAATAATTATTATAATGAAAAAAGGTTCTCTTAAGATTATTTTTGTTAATATTATAAACAAATTTGATAGACAAATTAATTATTCAGGTATTTATCGACAGAATAATTCGTTTTTTTTTCGACGTCAATTTTTTTGAATTAAGAACCTCATGATAATTTTAGCAAAATTCATCATTTGTTGATGAATTTTATGATTTCTTTAAACAAATGTAATAAACAAGTGCATTCTTCTGGCATTTGTCGACGGAAAAATTAGTTTTTTTTAATGCCAGTCCTTTTAATTGGGACCTTAATAATAATTCCAGCATCATTCATAATAAGTTAATAAATTTTAGGACTTTTTCAACAAATTTAATTCTCAGATGCATTATTTGGGCATTTGTCGACGGAAAAACTCGTTTTTTTCAATCTCAGTCCTTTTAATTGGGAACTTCACGATAATTTCAGAATAATTCATAATTAGTTCAATAATTGTATGTCTTCTTCAAACAAATTTATTAAACAAATACATTATTCGGGAATTTGTTTTAGTTTCTCTTTTCTTTCATTCTATTAATAAGACTGCAGCTTCTGTATCGAGTAGAATTGCTTTTTTCTTCCACACTATGAATGTTGAGGAAATTATCATGGACTTCCCAATTAAAAAGACTGACATTGGAAAAAAAAGAATTTTTCCGTCGACAAATACACAGATATTGCATATTTTTAAAAAATTGATTTTTTTTAAACATAAAATATAATCAACAAATTATGAATGTTGCTGAAATTATCATGAAGTTCCCAATTAAAAGGACTGACATAGAAAAAACGAGTTTTTACGTCGTCAAATACCAGAAAAATGCATTTTTTAATTAAATTTCTTTAAAAAAAACACACAAAATTAATAAACTATTTATGAATGTTACTGCAATTATCGTAAAGTTCCCAATTAAAATAACTGAAATTACAAAAAACTAATTTTTACATCGACAAATGCTCGAATAATGCATTTGTTTATTATACTTAGATAAAACAATCGCAAAATTTATCAATAAATTATGAATTTTGCTGGCATTATCATGAAGTTCCTAATTTAAGAAACTGACATCGAAAAAACGAATTTTTCTGTCGATAAGTACCTGAATAATGCACTTGTTTATTGAATTTGTTTATAATATCAAGAAGAATAGTCTTAAGAGAAATTTTCTTCATTATAGTATTGTTTCCATCCAAATTTCTTGCAATATAACCGAATATGTTCGAAAAAATCTGACAAAGAGAAAGCCTGACGTGTTTTAAATACTTATTCAAATTCTTCTTCCTAATTATTTGAATTTCTACTTAGTACTATTTTTTATTTTTTTATTTAGAAAATAATTTGTTTCATGGCTAAACGTGACAGGCTGGGAAAGAGTAATTCGGATGTAACTGCAGAGGTATACACCTTGAAGAGCGAAACGTCCTCTCTCCAAAGAAGTGTTCGTGCCAACAGCCTCTTTGTGCACAAACTTCCTGACAATTCAGAAAACAATGAAGCTCTGCCAAGCTCTTTCGTTCACACTTTCTCAGAGGTGGATATATCTATCTCGGCTAAGAACATCACGGATGCCTTTCGTTGGGGAAAGGGACAGGGTGATCGCTCTGTTTTGGTTAAGTTGTATTCTCGGTTTCATAAGCAATTAATTATGGAAAAGCGTGAATAGCTCGCAGATAAAAATATCGGCATCAGTCACGACTCATCGCTACAGGAGAGACTGGAGAGAAAGAAGCTGTGGGTAGCTAAGCTCTTACAGTGAGAAATTATTTTTTCCTGCCCAAGGAGATGGCGAATTTGGACCTAGCTTCGGTGAGCAGGCCGAATATCTCTCGCGGGTAGCGACGACCAGGAAGCCGCAGCAAAGGCGACCCTGACGGACAAGAGTTCGTGGTTAGTAGGATCAAAGTATCAGCGCAAATTTGTCTAAGCAGCGAAAATCGGATGGCTCTCGATTCCTAAAACAGCTCCCTAAGCCAAGACGCGAACTACCGTGTCGAGGGCTGAATGTTACCAGGGTATAGTGACATAAACGGTGTGTCTGGGATAACGGGCGACATCTCAAAATAAAACTGCCTTATCTCTACAAGCATTAGGCATTAGAGAAGAAAATCGATGGCGTGCAACCTGGAAAATTCATTCCAAGATTTTAAGATCGTCGCTTCAAAAATTATGCTTTTATCGTCATCCGTTCAGACGAAGTGTCCCGAACTTCTTTCATTGAAGCTGTTAGCGGGTCACAAACTTGGGCGGAAGCTAAAATCAGAGTGATCGACAGCAAAGACCTCCCAAGGCCTAAGTAACAAGAGCGGATCGGTCAGTCTGGAATCGTGGTAATATACCAACTTTCGTGACATCTAAATGTCACGAGGTAATTTATTTGACCTTATGTTCGATAAGTATTAGCAAAGTATGCAAGTGATGGTCTGTATCGTCGGATACGTCGCTATCGGATGATAGACAGATATGTTTCTCATTGAAATACCATAGACCTGAGGTTCGAAAGTACAGGAACCCTAAAGAGACTAAATGGGATACTTATAGGAAGGATTTCAGCAGTTTTCTGAGCTCTATACCAGGCAGAATTAAGTCTATCGAACAAATAGAATTTGTTGTCGACATCCTACAAAAAGCTATGAACAAAGCGTATGAGGACAATTGTCCTTTTCGTATTAAGAAAACAGACAGGAATACATTCTGGTGGAATCTTAGATTTGAGGACCTGAAAAAGGATGCTCGACGCCTTTTTAGCAGGGGTAAATAGAATGGGAATTGGAACTTGTACAAGGGCAATCGTAACTAAATATAATAATGAAAAAGAAAATGCCGTAAGGGACTCATGGAGTGGGTATTGTCAGGGAATCGAGAATACACCTGACACTGCTAGACTTCAGAGAACCTTGAGGGGTAACTTATCATGTCAACTGAAGGCATTATTATTGCCTTCGGGCGGAATGACTAAGACGTCTAATGAAATCCTATAGCACCTAATGAGGATACACATTCCGGTCCTGGAGTTTGATTACAAGAATGAGGGGGCGACCCGTGAGTCATGCCCTTCAGGAGGGACAACTTTTAGAGTCATAATGAAAGCCTGGAAAGTAGCCAGTTGTGTTGTCGCCCATTCAAAAATTAGCATTGATTCAAAAAGGATTTCAGTCCTTGGTGGGCCCATTGTGCGGCATCTTTCGCGCATGCTCAGCAATGGGTAAGAATACCTATTATGAAGCAAAATCCTTTAGACCGATCAGCTTCACATCGTTAATGGTGAAAACACTAGAAAAACTAGTAGACCTTACATGAAAGAGGAAATTCTAACGAAAAAATCTGCCCATAGGAATCAATTTACCACTCAAAAAGGCCGATCTACCGTAGATGCTCTCTATGCGTTTACTTCCCGCATTAATAATACAATGAGGAAAGGTGAACTAGCAATTGCAGCATTTGTAATACCCCAGTTGAATCCATATACGGTTCTGTTGAAACACACGGAGTTAATGACACCGTGAATAGGTGGATGCACTCCAATTTGAAAAGCAGAACGGTACATACATGACTGCATGGTGATGAAATGAAGGCCAAAGTTTCAAGGGAATACCCACAGGAAGGAGTTCTTTCATCTACCCAGTGGGCGCTTGTCATTGACGACCTGATTCGTGTTTTGAACGAATCGGGTTTTTACACTCAAGGCTATATAGATGACCTGGTGATGCTGGTAACAAGAAAGCATGACGGCACCTTAGTGGAACTCCTGCAGTCAGCGCTCAACATGTAGAGCAATGGTGCTAGGACCGTTGTTTTTCCGTTAATAGAGTAGCTGTCGAGCGAGGCCTCGACATTTTCAAGTCAAACCAGGAGGAGCCTTACGCGCGGGCTTGAATGTATCGTTTTTGGTCTGCCTTGAAAATGTCGAGGCCTCGAAATTCAAGGCCTTCGCTTGAACTTGGCTTGGAGGCTTGAGTTTTCACTGCCAGATGCGCGAAAACTTATCAATGAATGATTACCCCGTACTCTGAGGCCGCAGCCTTCCTGACCGTTTTCAGCAGGGGGTCTGTTGTCTGTAAGCTGGCCGAAAGTATGAATGAAATTTAAACCAAAAATTTGAATGAACGATATGAAAATAAAATATTCGGAATCTTCAAGTTTTTACGATTCCCGACGTATGTACTTTGTTTATAAAAGTTAAAAAATTTCCCCTACAATAATCCTTTGAGAGTTTTAATTTATTCGACCTTCCCAGACGGTCGGTTCAGCGAAGGAAAGATGTACATCTGCCGGAGGAAACTCAAGCCCCCAAGACAAGTCCAAGGCAAGGCCTCGCTTTTAAAGCCTTGCATTTCGGCCGCCTAAATTGGCTCGAAATGCAAGGCCTCGAGTTATCCTGTCTTGCTTTCCTGGATCTTCGCCTTGTCATTCCTCTTGTATTCCACTTTTTAGACGGAAATCATGAATTTTACCAGAAGAAGGAAACTTCTTGACCTTTGAAATCTCAAGTTTTACGGTAGGGAAATAGAATTTACAAAATCAGAAAAGTATTTAGGAGTAATATTTGACCCTGAATTATCTTGGAAACTCCATGTTGACACAATGGCAAAGAAAGTTTAGATGTCTTTTCGGGCCTGTAGATGCGCAATAGGGAAAACCTGGGGCTTAAAACCTAGAATTACTTACTGCTTATATACAGTGATAATCAGACCCATAATAGCTTATGCATCAACGATTGAGTTGCCAAGGAGCGAACTAATCAGTAGTACAAATCAACTAGATAGCTATATTCTCGCTAGGCAAACTGATCTTATTTAAAAGTGTGGTAGTTTTGCTGACTACTGGTCAAGTATATTAAATAAAATGACTGAGAGGCCCCTCAAGCCATGTAAAAAGCTTTAAACGTTTCGACTACACTTCGGCAGTCCTTTTCAATATACGAAAATGATTAACAACATAACCTGTGTGTTTAGTAAAAATAATTGTGGAATCGGAGCAACTACAAGCAAAAAATTTTCATCGAATAAAAGTTAAACAATTTGGTTAACAAATTTTTTTATTAGTTTTGTAAATAAGCGAAGTAAGATAAAATGTTGATTTCTCTACTCTCTACAACGTATTTACAAAATTAATTAAAAAGTTTTTTTAACCAAAATGTTTAAAATGCAAAGCTATCGTTGGGTCTGTCCAACATGTTTCTCAAGTCTGCTGGATTGAGATCAGGGACTGAGGAATTTTTATTTGCCTGTTAAGACGGCGTTATAGACACCTTAGTTTACCGCGAGCGCATAATGAATGTACCTGTAGGCGATACCAAAGAAAAAAAGTTGTTAGATTCAGAAAAAATTTCAGAAAATTGAAAAAGTGAGGCCGGTAAGGTAGGTATTTATGCGTTTCACATGCCCTTAATAGCCTGAAAAGCATCCCTGCGTATCATCGAAATGCTAAGACACTTGCGGGGAAGATGCAGAAGGCGGTCGTCCTTGGGCCGCTCCGTGCCCTCAGAGTTCACGAGAGTTCTACCGCATCGTCGAATTGAGTCCATCGCAGACTAACCACCTATATCACGGTCGTGAGACGTGAGAACAGCTGAAACTTTACTGCGTTTTCGCCTGGAGCGGGTGCAATTTTGTAGAATGGCACCTGCTCCTGGTGAAATCCCGCGGTTGTCCTTATGAATAACTTTCAATATATGTGTTATAAATATAAACTATTTACTATTTTGGATTTTAATCTAAAAATATCTGTTTTAGCGTTTCCTATTCCGTTTACAAAATACATTATATTCATTCCAATTTAAAACTTCTAAAAAAAAGTTAGATATCTGAAATTATCGAAACTCGTATATTCTGAATTTCTAACTTTCGAAGTCGTAATTTCAAAATTTAAAAAATTTTAATTTTTAATTTTGAATCCCTTTCAGCTGTCTGCTTGGTAGCCTAGTCGCAGGTATAAAGGGAACTTCTGTAGGCATTTAAAACTGGAACCTTAGTAGCTTTAAACAAGCAGCATTGAAACGGTACTGGGCAATGCCGTTTCAGTGCCGTTCAATTGGCAGGCTGTACACTGTGATACATAAAATATGTAGTAAAAAAGTTCCTATAAACTTTTGTGTCAAACGAAAACTCGATCTTCTACAGAGGTCTTTGTAGCGCAAATAGGGGTTTTTTAATCCTAAGGTTATCGAAAATTCTTACTCACAAAAACTCTGCAGAATTCAATTATTTGATGTTGCCCAAATATTGTAAGCCAAGAAGGAAACAAATAGATAGAACCCTTTTTTAAATTCAAAATTTGATTTTTCGAGATTTTTATTCTAATAAAAATTTTTGATTACGTGTGCGTTGTTGTAAATCAGATATGTGGTTAAAAAAGTCCCTGTAAACTTTTGTGTCAAACGAAAACTGGGGCTTCTATAGAGGTTTTTGTAGCACAAATAGGGCTCCAAAACCTGTATAGAAGACCCAGTTTTCGTTTCATACTAAAGCTTATAGAAAATTATTCGCTATATATTTTATGTATAAAAACGTACATATAATTAAAAAATTTTATTAGAAAAAAAAACATCTCGAAAAATCAAAATTTTCTAAAAACGGACTCTATCGATTTTTTCTATTTCTCACTTAAAATATTAAGGCAACATCAGAGAATTAAAACCTGTAAAGAACTTGCGTTGAATAAGAAGTTTGGGTTGAAGTTGGTTAAGACTCACCGTGGTTAGTAATATGCAACAGAAATGTTAAAATATGGCCGTAGTTGCGTTGCAACATCGGGTCCGCTTTTGTCACTATAGAGAAAATGGCCAACTATCAGGGCTAGCCAATTTTTTTAAATTTAGACATAACTCATTCCACTTTAATGCCTGTTCACTTTCTTGTATCACATCCAGAAAACGAGCTATTTCCAAAAAAAAAACAATTTTCATTAAAAATATTACAAAAAACCGGAATTTTTGAAGTTTGTAAATCATTTTTATTCATTCCGTAGGATATTTAACATCAATTCACGGATGGGTTATTTCCAAAAAACTGAACTCGTTAATATTTTGTTCTTTTTCTGGAGATTACTGGTAATTGTGTCTTCTTTAATTTATCTGATAACCATTTTCATGTATGGCGTTCTCAGGATTTAAGCTTCGCAGAAAAATATAAATTTCTTATTTGTCAAAACAATCTAAGGACGTGCTTTTTTCAAATAAATATAAGTCCTAGACTATTGGTGATAGAATACTTTTTCTATGACGCAATAGCGCAATGTTTTTTTTTCAAGGCCTGGAAGTGACCAATTCTGAAACCGTGGTAAAAGGCAGATATAAAAAGATTTTTTTCTAGCAAACTTCACTCTAGCGTGGAAGTACTTACTTACCGCAGTTGTAGCATAATATACTATTTTTTAGCGTTGTTCAGAATTTTTTTACTCAAGTTTTGATTTAGGAGTTTTCTCTCTACGGTGCGGTGCACAGGCAAACACCAATTTACAAAAATATGATTTTTTGCACCTTTTTCAAAAACATCATTTTTATAAAAAGAAACAAATTTTATTTTCAAGTTATTACCGGATTTGCATTATTTTTCCGACCAGATATCTGGTCTAAATGCACTATTCTTCCGATCTAAACAATGTATTATGCAATTAAGTATTAGATATGTTTTCTCTTGCTGCATAAAAAATCCTTATAACATTTAAAAAATCAATATTTTGCAAGATAATCGCAAGAAACCAGGATGGGAAGGTGAGATCACTCCACATGGTCGGGGTAATATTTCTGTGACGTTTTTCTATATAGTTCGCACGAATTTCGCGGCACTGCGAACAAGAGCTAGCCAGAGATCTTTAGCCAATCTTTGAAAAAATTAATGATGAATCATCTGACAGCATGTTGACTGCTTTGTTTTTGTCCAATGTCGCGTGATCTCACCTTAACAACTTGCAAGAAACCGTCCAATGTTTAAAAAAAAACCTCCCCACCCCCCCTCCAACCCTTTCTGCACCCCGAAATGTATCAATTATCGCAAAATTGTATCACATAATGTTTGAACAGCTCTGAAGTGGTCTTCAGTTCTACACGGAAAAAATTTGCAGTAAACAAATTCATTGACTGAGTCAACCATTCTAGGATAGAGCCGAAAGTATGTCAGAAATTAGAAGTGTCTTCATTACAAATTTCTAGAGTGAGTCAACCTAAATTGCACAAACTCGCCCTTCGGCATGCACACTGGTGGTGCGAGTTTGTCAAAATTTCGATGACTCTCATATAAAATTTAACATTGTCACAGGTTAAAGAAATAATTTGTTTTGATGTCTTCGTTCTCTAATGTTATTCCTACAAGATTTATACTTAAATTATATTACAGTGAAACTCGGATACTGTGCCAGTTTGGGGGCTGGCGGTGGTAGGGGAAAACCTTGAAAGAGTGCCGCTTCCGATGAAAACGCCTTTGTTTGTTCACGTCTGCGTGACCACCACACACTCCCCATAGCTCCTTTCACTCCTACATGCGGCGCGGCGTCAATTCTCGGAAGGGCTATATCCGGGGGCATTATATCCGAGTTTGACTAATTTTTTACACAAGTGGTGGCGGTTTTCGAAATAGGTAACCTACGTTTAGAAAACTTTATCCATAACAACTGAGAACCATGGCTAACTTAAATTATGGAATATTCTGCAAAAATCTCGGCCAAACGCAGTTGCTTGAAAATCCAGGGGCGTGTGAATAATATCTGGGCCCTGCTTCAGCGTTTTTTTTATCATAATATTTTGTCAATAGAGAGCGTTTAAAATTGGTTGAAAAGCGATTAGAAACATTTTTCTTATTAAAATTTATCAATTTTATATCAAAATATAAATCAGCCTAAATTTTCACCGTCAAAGTTATTAACGTTATCACGTCACAAACAGAGCGGCTCAGTGTGCTGTAACAACTCCGCATCGCGCCACCAGATGATCAGGCGTTTGCGACTTCTTCAAAAACTCGTATTGCAGATATTCGCCTTCAAAAATGTTTTGGGAAAAAATTAAATGCTTCTTTAAAACATTGTGACCATCTGTTCTATAAAAATTGGAGGATTATCGTTCCTAGACTGTCTCTGAAAAATTCTATGATTTTTCTCCACTTTTTCGACAACATCTCTGGCTCTCTGTTGAAAAGTATACGAGATCTTAAAAACAAGGTTGGCCTATCTTAGCCTGATGGACTGTCAAGTAAATTTTCGACAGCATATTTTTTTCGGGTAGCAATGTAATAATGAATAATAGAAAAAAAGGCTGAAAAACTTTTGGGAAACAAGCGAGTGAAAATTTTCGAGAAATTGTGTCAAAATAGTTTGATATATTTATAATCACTTGTTTATAGGCATCAAACTAGAGCGGAGTACAACAGTAAAATAGGTTTTCCAACAAAATGTGGAATATGATGTGTGACGTGATGCCAACCATTGTCGAAGACAGCATCAGTCAGAGAAGTTCTCAATTTTCTGGAGAAGATGCCAATTTTGAGCAACTTATGGTATCCATGCTGGACGAGAGGGATAAACTAATGGATTCTTTGCGCGAGAGTCAAGAAAGGCTTCAAGAAGCAGAGTCACGTCTTCAGGAACTTGAAAAAGAACGAGATGCGCTTAATCGGCAAATAACTGCAAGTGTCCCTCAGGTAATTGAAATGAAAAATTACTTCAAATATTGGATTTGTTTTGTCTGTAATTGTAATTATTGTTTACAATCTATTCTATGGAATATCGAGGAAATCTCTTAGCTTTATTAGCATTATACCGAACCAATAATGCGTGTTCGACCAATAACCGCGTGTTCGACCATGGTCGATTTTCCTCGGTTGTCGTGCAATCCGTATTCTAAAAAACTTCTTATATTGCTGCAAATACTTTCGTTCCCGAAGCATTTGATGAACTTTTTTTAATGATTCAAAATATTCACCTTCCTCTTTGATCAAGTTCCAACCATCTTGAGCTATTCCTGTTAAACTTGCATACATTAGATGCTGAAAATTGAATTCAAAATCTGTGGCTCTTATATACCGTTCTAATTCACGCAAATATCTCATCGGATTTCATTGCATTTTCCCGAGAATTTAGGAAGAGGCAAGTTTTTTAACCAATGTGGTTCACAAGAAGTTAACGTTTTGACATCGATTTATTCTATCGCCAAGTCTTATTTGAATACACAGGACAACAAAATCTAAACCCTTGCAACACGGACCAGACTAGGTGAGTCTTATATTTTCGGGGCGTCTGAATTCGAATCCGTTGTCCGTTTGGTCCCATCACGTGAGGGTCAAGGTCAAGTCCAGGTCAAACCTACCAAATTCATCGCTAACCAAATAAGTCAGGGTACCTATAAGTTTTGGGCGTCGCTGAATTCGAATCCGTTGTCCGTTTGGTCCTATCAGGTCAGGTTCAAGGTCAGTTCAAGGGCAAACTGACCAAATTAATCGCCAACCAATTAAGTTAGGGTACCTATAGGTTTTCGTGGTCGCTGAATTCAAATCAGTTGTCCGTTTGGGCTCATCAGGTCAGGGTCAAGGTCAATTTAATGTCAAATCAAACGGACAACGGATTTGAATTCAGCGACCCCGAAAACTTATAGGTATACTGACTTATTTGGTTAGCAATTAATTTTGTAGCTTTGACCTTGAATTGACCTTGACCTGATGGGACCAAACGGACAACGGATTGGAATTCAGCGACCCCGAAAACCTATAGGTACCCTGACTTATTTAGTGAGCGATGAATTTTGTAGGTTTGAACTTGAATTGACCTTGACCCTGACCTGATGGCACTAAACGACAAAGGATTTGAATTCGGCGACCCCCAAAACCTATAGGTAACCTGAATTTATTGGTTAGCGATGAATTTTGTAAGTTTGACCTTGAACTAACCTTGACCCTGACCTGATCGGACCAAACGGACAACGGATTGGAATTCAGCAACCCCTAAAATATAAGACCCACCTAGTCTGGTCCGTGTTGCAAGGGTTTAGATTTTGTGGTCCTGTGTTATCCTCAATACCTCAAATTCGACTTTCATGCGCCATTTTCGTCGATAATAGAGGCGCTAGAGTTACCATAATTTCTGCTGTTTCATTTGACAATTTTATGGTACTTTTATCAATATCATCTATTTCTTCCGATAAATTAGTTCCTTGATTAATACACGCAGCCTCTTGAATTGCTATTAAATCATACACTCATGTTCGATCCGAATTCCGACATTTTTAATGAATTTGTTTAAATTTTATTTGCGATTAAAGAGGAAAAAGAGATTCTAATACTTTTCAACACTTACCCATGACCTTGTTTATAAGCCAAATTTCAATAATCATCGACATAATAGGTAAATAGTTTCCATGCTTTTCACAAAAAAAAAATTAATTGGGTAAACAATTTTTTTGTGCTAATTTTTTTTCATCTCGTTCGACGAATTCACTCACTTATCACAAAGCAAACGATTATAAAAATCGATTTGATTTTAAACACTTTGAATCATTTTTTTTAAATTATTTTGTTTTTGAAAATCCAAATTCAATTTTATTTTAAATATTCACTGATATCTGAAATCTGCTGAAGACGTCTACTCGCAGTGAGATCCAGATTTCGAAGGATTAATTTGGATGACCGCCAAGGTCCGTTCAAATTAATGAAAGCTTCAGATAACCGCTGAAGGCAGTTCAATTTAAATTGTATTCGTGGAAAGGCTATTTCGCTCCTATACATTCCCGTCTATTTTCCTGGAAAATGATTCGAAATACCTATAACCATTAAATGCAGTGTGACGTCACGCGTGTTTTCTCAACTAGCGAGAAGCGTGCGAAGGATCTTGGTAACGTCTAAGGCTTACATTCGGGTACTCTTAGAGGGAACCGCAATTCGCCTAAAAGAGTGGTCACCCTGCCGACGCATCGCAGAAAGACCAACTTTTTCGTTGAAGCTGCTATTTAAGAGCTTATCGCGTTGGTGGCTAGGTGAGCCCCAACTCCGGCGCTACCTGTGCGCTTCGCTACTGGTGGCAGATTGAAGAAGGGCTTACGGCATATCATCTACTATGTCGGTAAACTCTATTGTATCATTATCGATTCGCGATACTTTACATTCTTCCAGGAGGATACTCCTCATTGTGTAAATTAGAGCTCTTCCGCGCATTCGCAAGTGATGTAGAATTCCATTTGGTATCTTTAAGTACACTGAGGCTCTATTGCGCAGCCGCAAATGCGTGAAGGAAGAGGAAGAGAGAATTTAAGTTATATGTCGTTATTTCTAGCAGAAATTTCAAAATTTTCAAATTTAATGTGAATGTAAAATAGGGATGTAAGCCATGAAACGTTTCATTGAAATTTGGAAACTTTCAGCGTGAAAAAGTGAAACGTATCATGGCCAAAGTTCCAATGTTCATTAAATGTGTGTGTGTGTGTGTGGGGGGGGGGCGGTCAAAAATTAATTTTTCTCATTCGCACATCGGTTTGACGTCTAGGTTCAAGTAAGGATTTGTTTGATTTTATTAGTTTGAATTTTCGCGCTGCCATATTTGAACATTTGAAATATTTCACGAGACCTCCCATGTTGCATGAAACATTACACCCGGAACTACACACAGGTGAATGAAAAATAAGACCGCGTAAAGTTTAAATTTATCTTGCAACTATCGTGCTATTGCGAGAAATAGGAATATTAATATTATATTTCAGTTTATTGTATATATTGCTGAGTCCTTGACTATCTGTTCTAAATTTATTTGTATTATTGTCGCGTTGAGTATGTATCATTTCTAAAATTAAGCGTTTATCTAAATTTGGTTCAAACTCGAGAATAGTAACGTTATTAATGTTGAAATCGAAATTATGCGAGTACATACTTATAAGCATGCTGAGCTAAAGCTGTCTTCGTTACATTTTTGTCAATTGATTTTTTATGTTCTCTATTTATCACATGTAATAGTCTATTAGCATGTCCGATGTTTTTTTTTCTTCAATTTTTACAGGTATGTATGTATACACAATTCTATTCATCTTCCGTTTTTACTTTTCCTTTACTGCTTTGAAAGAAGGTTTTTTCGAATTTATGATCTACTAAAAAAACTAATGAGAAATTACATTTTTTAAAGATTGTAAAAACGTAATCGTTATAACTTTTAATGTATGGCAAAACTATTATTTTTTCTTCTTTTTCTCAATTTAGGTTCAAATTGCTATGATTTTTAATATTTTGATTTATTTTTTCGATTGTCTGATAACGTTAAGCGATTTTAATTTTTTGAAGTTCTATTAGACAGCAGTTTTTTATAAGTGTCCTTTTTACTAAATTAAGATTTTCCTTATGGTGTCTAAGATCTGCTAATGCGATTGCTCTGTAAACTAATCCATATATGACGCCGATTTTATGGCTGATTTACGGAACCAATTGGTAACAATTTTGTTATTTTCTATCATAAGACTTGAATCAATCAACAGCTCAACGCTCATTTTCATCAATCTAAAATCAAACTCCCATTTTTTAACCTCAAAGCTCCAAAAGGAAAACATAAGGTTTCTTTAAAGATAGAAAATAAAGAAAAAAATTTGCCTTTTTCCAAAAACGGCAAATTTATTTGGTAACTAAATTGTTTGCGGTTAAATATTCATTTTTTCCAAAAGTGGAAATGGATGGAATGAAAAAATCGATTGAAATTTTACCATTTTTCCCCCATACACTCCTATCTAATATTACAACACTTTGACTTAAGTTCAACTCAGATAGGAACACGTTTATTTTGAATTTTTTTAGAGTACGAGAATCTCGAAAATCTAAGGCGCTTAGAGTCAAAATGGAATCCCTGTTATGCATACTATTCTATTATGACATGGAAACCCTTACATATGATTAATTTTTATTAAAATTTGAGTGTCCATAAAATGTTAGATAACTTAATTAATTCCAAATTGAATATATTTATATAAATATTATTGCAGGAATTTTCTCAATTGACTAAAGAGCTGACGTCTGCCCGTGAGAGTATTTTGGAGAGAGAAGAAGAAATCTCAGAGCTAAAAGCAGAGCGAAATAACACGCGGGTAATTATGAATTTCCTATTATCGTCATATAACCTCAATCCGTTGACAGAAACATGTATGTACTACCCCTATTAAACATTATTTTAGCAGTTTAACTGCGGTTTTTACCTTCAAGTTTTACGAGTGATGTGAGTTTTTTGGTTAAAAAACTAACTAGTTATTGATTTCTTATCTTGGGATCAGTTTATAGCGGAGATTTAAAGGTTAACCCTCTCAGCCTACACTGGGTGTATTATCCCGGACAATATTTTCGGCTCGCTGTATCTTTAGAATGCGGCAACGAAAAGTCCCAATGAGTGTGCGTAAAAAATAGTGGTGTTGCATACTACTATTTTGTTATTCGACTATTGCCAGTCGGGCCTTAACAACCGAAATGTGCGCATCGAAAGTTTTTCTTCGGGTATAAATTACCCAGGTTAGGCTCAACGTGTGAAAATCGACTCTAGAACAAAATCCAACGCAAGGTAAATATCACGTTACTGTATATTATTATGCAATAAAAAAAATAATACTGCGAGATCTTGTGTCAAAATATATTATTGTAAATATTATTATTAAATGTAAATAGGAATAATTTCACATAAAAAAATTTATTTTTATGACAAGTGTTTCATACAATTTGAGATCAGTACACGCTTATCTCTTTGTGTGTAGATATAACAAAATGTTGAATGAATAATAATAAAAAATAATGAATAATAAGTTCGATATTTCAATCAATTGAAGCGAATGTAGTCGATTTAAATTTATATATTCTATTTTTTAAGATTTGTAATAATAAATTAGTCTCACATAGTCACTTATTTTAGCGTATACAATATAACTTTAGTAATTTTTTATATCATATAATACAGAAAATAAATCCTTTTAAATCCCAGGGGACCTCGAAGATATAATTTTTTTTGGGAATACAATTAGAACTTTTTGATTCCAATAATCAAATGCCACTTTTCCACCTATTACCGATTTCCACAACGGCAGGATGTGGAAAAGTTGCCTTTTATTATTTGAAGGAGAAAGGTCTAATTACATTTCAGAAAATTATATCTTTAGAGTCCTCTGTGGTTTAAAAGGGTTTTATGTTTTATTTTTATGTGCTATATTGTATAAAAGCTCCTAAAGTTATTATACATTTACAAGTTATTAATTTATTCGATTCCAATTTATGTATTCTATTTCTTATGATTTTTAATAATAAAATAGTCTTGCGTAGTCACTTATATGTGACGCGCTCCGCAGAAAGGGACACATATTATCGTAGCGATACAATATAGCTTTAGTAAGCTTTTATATAATAAATTACATAAAACTAATACAATTTCCTTTGAAAGCCCGGGCACAGTGAAGACATAACATTTTTGTTTAAATTTCATTAGAGCTTTGTGATTTCAATAAAAACACATCCTTGCACCTCGCGAAATCGGCAGGTGGTAGAAACGTTGTCTTTTATTATTGGAATCAAAAAGTTCGAATTAAATTTTAACAAAAATTTGATATCTTCACGGCGCCCTGGTCTTTTGATAATTTTATTACGAACTATACATTATTTTAAATTGAACTTTGGTTTATATAAAGCTTTTCAGGAACGACGAATTAACATATTTTTGTGTGGTTATTAAAACGCACTACTAATTAAACAATATCGTTAATTACAACTTTTTGTATACACATTTTTTAGCACGAAGATTTAGCCACGGGAGCAGGAACAGGGTGGCCCTTTTAATCGAGGGAAAAAATTCCCGGTTTTTCCCCCGGTTGACAAAAGTTTTCCCCGTTCATTGAAATTTAGTTTTGAACTACTAAAGCTAACCATTTTTTCATTTGAATTTATAAAAACTTAAGTTCAAAATAAAACATTGAAAGTTTCAATTGAACAATTTTAAATTAAATGCCGCTAAACTGCAAAATACAATTATTTTTTAACTTTTATAAATTGTACAGTTCAAAGATTAAAAAAATATAAATCTACGCGCTATCATTTTCAATTCCCTAAATTGAAGAATGAATAAAAATTTTTGAAATTTTCAAAATCATATCATGTTAAGCAATTTTAAGTTAGAAACATTAAAAATTAAAAGATTACCATTTTTTTAAATTTGAACACTTTTTAAATGAGAATTAAAATTTTTTTAATTTTAAGTTGTTACAAATTAATAATTATTCAATTGTTATTTATACATCATAATTTGTTAAAAAATTTTTTTTTAATATTCTCCTAAATTTTTTTTTGTTCAGAATAAAAAATCATTTTAAACTTTCTCAGGAATTATCACAACATTTTTTTAATATTTTGAAACCTTTCAAAATCCTAAAAAAGCTTCAAAATTTTATTTCAAAACCTTCAGAAGTCTGCAGTTTGTCACAATTTTGGGATCTTTTCAAATTTTAAATTATTTTTGAAATTTTTTCAAAATTTGTAAGTATCTTTTTAAATTTTTTGAATTTTTCCTAGGACTTTGAATAAAGGGTGTCCCAAAAGTCACACAAGAAGTAATTTTGATAGAAAACACAGGTTTATAATTACAAATGGTAAATTTTTTGTTGATTCGTAAAGTATACTGTATAGGGTTATGTATGGAATAGCATTTCGGGTAAATGTGCTCCTCGGCTTTGCTGGCACATGCGCACTCTTTTGTTGCAATTTTACTTGACCGTTTTGCAAAAATGTGGCTGCCAACAGTGCTCCCAACGAGGGCCCGGAGCAGTACTGCGCATGCATGAAGAATAGCTTCCCACTGGAAGAGAGAATACAAAAATAAGATATTCCCTTCAATCTCTATTCAGTACCAATGAAAAGGCTCTGCTCAACGCATGCGCAGTAGTGTACCGGCCCGTCATTGGGAGCACTGGCTGCCAAACCTTGATTATTTTTTAAATATTGCTCAACAATTAAAACGCGTTGTTCTTCCGTGTAGCCCTCTATTTTATTATAACCTTTTATTTATTTTATTATAACTTTCAACTGTCAGCTGTCACGCTGTCTTTTTTTCATTGGCAACACTTTACCGCACAAATGGCGCAAAATTCAAATCTTGCATGAATTTTGGGACACCCTTTAAATCCCTCAAAATTTAAAAAATGCCTTAAATTTTCCAGATTATTGTTAAAGAATCTTTTTTGAAATCTTTTTACATATGTGGCGTGCTGCGAGAAAAGGGAACTTAGGGTTAAAAAAATCGATTTTTAGGTTTTTGATGCTATTGAGTTTTTAAATCGCTTTTTCATATTGAGAAAAAAAACGTATCTGCAAAATTGGAGTTTTTATTGAGCTGCAAAGTGAGGCGTGAATCGCCTATTTCGACGCGTGCGGACGACGGCCCGAGAAATCCACTTCCACCACTTTGCACACATCTTTCCGTTTTGTGTCCGTGTGAGTCGAGAGCAGGCTCGGTCAACTCACGTGTAAAGAAATGGCGAAATTTTGTGACATAGGCGCGGGGACTGAGAGGCATTGAGGGGCACGATATTAGTTCTCTGGCCCATCGCAGATGGCGCATATATATATATATATATATATATATATATATGCTTGACCCGGAAGCCCCGGAGATTGCGATTCGTGAGTATTTTCAGTTCTCGAAGACTTTCGGAATGCTACAAAATTTCATTATTATCGTTGATCAGGAAGATATACTCGTTAACATTTTCAAAATTGATTCACCAGAATTTACACTGAATTAATTTGAAAAAAATGTATTGATTCGTTCAATTTATCAATCTTAATTTTTTCGAACGCTCAGGCTTCAGTTTTCATGCAGAGCATCGTGGGCGGTCATGATTTAGGCATGACATCCCTGCGTTGGTTATTCAAGTATCGCAGAATGAAATCGTCATGGTAATTGGATGACAATTCAGCCCAACTCTTGATGATACTCATAATAAAAAAAAAAACGGTAAATTTCCCTAGATTCTTAAAAGTAGACTGCAGGGCACATTTTTTTTATAATTTAGAGGACGCAAATATTCACATCACTAATAATGTCGCTACTTGTGCCATTATTGACAGAGATTGGGCGAGTCGGAAAAGAAAGACAGTGTCAACAGCATAATATTACGCAATATACTCTTCGGAGTACTCGCGTACTGCGGCCCTTCCGAGGAGACAGTCGCGACCGTTTCTCGCCCTGCACGCTAAGAAACTGCGTGCGCCAGCAGTTCTGGAAAAGCCGAGACCGGGGTACAGAATCCGCAATTTGGGGTACACTAAATTTTGCGTGCTTGTGAGAATCAGCGTTATTATGTGCTAGTTTGTCAAACATGCGGCGCAAATGTCTTTGGTTCATCCTGCATTATTTTTCAGTAGTTCTATTTGCGAGAATTTTTTTTATAAGTACATTTAAAGGTGATAGTCAATCTTTGGTGATTGGCCAATCATTTTACCTTCTTTCATGGATGAATTCTGAAAATCGCGAAATGATTATAAAGTATATTGGGTGTCGTTATTAGGCACAGTCAGTGGGCCTAATTGGCATGGTCTAAAAAGGAGGCGTGATTATTGGAAATTTTGAGATCATTATAAGTGGGCGTATTCTATGTGACCTTGAATAATGGCCGTGTTCATTAGAGGTGGTTTGTGCAAGTGGCTACAGGGCGTACTTTTTGGACCTTTCTTAATAAATTTGATAGCTTAAATTTGGAGTGTTAGTAAATTTTATTTGACTTTATTTCGAGTGGCTCGCAGGAACAACTTTGTCGCCGTAACGCGGACAGGCCACGACTCCAGGTAATTACGATCTGTATATTTATCTCCGATTTTCCGAGATTCACTTCCCTAGTAAGAACATCTGCCTTTTATGACAGAGACCAGAATCTGGTTCAGTATCTGGTCCCTCAATTCGGCCAGGCTGACACCAGGCCCGTTTTATCATGAAAATGTTACCGTTTGTCTTTTTTTGCTTTTGGCTGTTTTGTTTAAACATGACTATAAAACTGTGTGCTGTGAATTGTGTTGCTTTCTACCTATCGGATGAACAGATTGGCTTTTGCTTGTCTACGCTAGCTTTTTGTACGCTTGTGCCCGAAATGTGTACATATTGGAATTTTGAGTCCTATGGTTCCCTGTTCTCTCAACGGGTTACCATTTCCGACAGGAACTTTCAACTTGAAACCCAGGATTTATATGTGACATTGTGAAGTCGGCACATTTTGAGGTCGTAAGCTGTTCGTTTATATGTGACCCTTCGCGAAGAAAGTGACATAATGCGGAAAAAATCGATTTTCATTTTCTTACGCCAATCGATAGTTTCTGAGTTACTCTTTCATTTCCAATGATCAGAAATTTTTTAAGTTAATTACTTTTCTTGTTATTAAGTTACAAACAAAGGCATGATAGGCGTACGCGGAGACCGAACAAGAGGCCTACAAAAGTCAGCCCGACCACTCAACACACAACTGTACGTGACGTGTTCGTGAGCTTCACTGGCTCGTGTCTAAAAGTGTAGTGGCAAGTAGAGGGAGTAGTTTTCGTAGACGCATCCCCACTACTCAAATGCTGGCTTGCGGGCTCTGCTGCGCTCGCCCGTCCTGTAAAATTCAGATTTGACGCATTAGGTCCCTTTCTTCGCGGACGGTCACATATATATTTTGCTTAAGTTTATAACCTGCTTTTTTAACGGACACCTAACGCGAAAGCATAGGCAATCGGGTCTTCGATGAGGCATAAAGAGGAAAATCAATTCAGGCTCATTAGCGAGGAAAGTAGCAATTTATTACCGGTGAACCACCACTAATCCGCGCACAGCCTGCTCTCCTATCATCAAAGACAAGGGTCAGGTCTTTAATAGAGCGAGCACGAAACTGATCGTGAATCAGTTGGTAGGCGAGAGTCTATATCAAGGTATGCTGTCTAGGCTCTGAAAAATTGTTTTTTTATTTTCATTTTTGCGTTGGGTACGCTGTTAAAGGGTCCAGTGAATTTTTACTTGAAAAAAAACTGTGTATGCTGTCACAGGCTCCAGCGGACTGCATCCAGGTACGCTGCTCAGGTTTTGGAATTTAGTTTAAATTATTTTTGTACTTGGGTATGCTGCAACAGGCTCCAGAAGTTGTTGATTCCTACAGTCAAATTCATGGTTAATTTAGTTCTATAATTATAGAATATATCTTTAATTTCTCTGTTGGGGAGTGAGCTTATTAATGTTAAGATCTTGTTAACAGTTTCAGAGCTTCATCTATGAGTGCCCTTCCGGTGAGCACTATTAATAAAAATAAAAGTAGTCCAGCAGCGAATTTATGAAAAACACAAATTCAGGGGGGGGGGTGGTAGTGTGCCTTCACCTCGAACCCGGAATCAGTGGGTTAGACAGAGGACAACCGTCGACGGTTTCCTGCAGACGCTTATCCCTCCCTTCATTGTTTTGATGCAGTCCACTTCCTGAAGCATTAACCTTGGCTGACACGACCAATTAGCCCTGGCAGACAAAGTCAATGGAGTTGTTGGTGGTAGCTTTCGGATTTTTAGAAGTGGACAGAGCCAGGTAAACATTCTGTGAGGAGTAGCGCGATGCAAATTTCTCCTGAACTTGGCTGATCTCGGAGTAAGGAGCTATAAATTATTTATTTATGCCTCTCATATCCATGAAGAGGCGTTTATTCGGATAAATAAGCTAAGCCATTCTGTCACTAGCATCCTATATGGCATTGTTCCTGAAACGAGAGCTTTAATCTATGCAATCAGACCTCTGCAGTTGGCTTTTCCTCCGACTTGGTAGAATTTTCATTTATTTGAGCTTCATCCCCTCCTCGTGTCATTCTCTCTGGCTTTACCTTTGATCTAAATCCAGTGATCCCGCCTCTCACGAGGTGTTACAGATGCCAGAGTCTTCCTCACATGGCAAACCAATGTCCTGGTACAATGCCAGGATGTGAATTCTGTGGTGATTTCCATTCAACTGAGAGAGTTCGTTTCTTACTATGTTTTATTTTTACCTAGTCCTAAGCCCTGGTAAAATCAGTCAAGACGCAGAAAGGAGAAGATGAATCGAAACACCCGCAATTTAAACATAAATTGATTTTATTCACTTTCAAAATCACTTTTACAACGATGACTTTAGAAAAACTATCAATAGTCGCAGTTACAATCCACTCAGTCTCATACTGGCTCATAAGAAGTAATATCACGCGTGGATGATCCTAGTCTTGTAACGTATCATACCGAGAGTTCCTTACAGGCTATCAGTCTCATTTAATTTCACAACATGTGATATCACGCGTGGATAATCCTAGTATTGTAATATATCATAATGAGGAGTCCTTGTAGGCTATCAGTCTCATGCAGTTTCACAGGATGATATGTCACGCATGAATAGGCCTAGCGAATCACGGTTCCACTATCTGGAGAGCGTTTTAATACCGCGGTTGCGCGATCTTTGTTATCTCGAGTAGACTTTAAATCTAGAGGATCCTTATCCTACTTATATAACAAGCAGTAACGCTGCGGTCACTGATTGCACAAGTTTCGTCGTTGCCTAGTGTCCCGAGAATAGTGCACCTGAAATACCTTCGCGGCACCTCGTAGAGTGTAAGCCATTTCGTATTCTGAAAAGAAAAGAGGTAATCTGTCTCCGGAGCCTGTTTCAGCGTGCCCGGATAACAACAAGAAAATAAAACGTCTGGAGCCTATGATAGCGTACCCAGGAGAAATAAATAAATAGAAAATAATATCTGGAGCCTGATTCAGCGTACCCAGAGAAGATAAATAAATAACCAATAATGTCTGGAGCCTGATTCAGCGTGCCCAGAGAAGATGCCTGAAAAGAAAATCTGGAGCCTGGAACAGCGTACCCAGTGTTAGTTAACAATGAACAATGTTGACAAAAGAATAAGAAACAGTCTTGGAGCCGGTATGGCGTGCCCAAGTACAAGAAATCAAAAAACAACTCAGGAACCTGGATGGCGTACCCTGGAATATAAAAACAACGGACCTAATATCCTTTCTCAGCGTGAAGCCTTGCAGCTCGGTCGGAAGGATAATCCGCATGTGGACTCTGGTTTCCCGTAGTCCACTCGAGAGTCTCACTTGGCATCTGGTCTCCCTTCTTATACCCTCGCCGGTTGAGGTAGGTCGCGGGAGCGAGGACTCTGCGCTTCCTGGCGCCACTACTCGAAACTATTATCGCCTTTCGCACGGCTACCTCTGTGTCGGGTTTCTCCTGCATGGCTGGGTGGCCACACTTCAGGCGCTGGGTGTAGTGATCGTTTCACAACTAACAATTATTCAAATAAGTTGCTTAATTCAAGTTATGAGGGTGTGTGTGCGCGAGTACGATGCGCGAAGAGTTTGTTTTTACAAAGATATGGTAACGTTCCTACAGAGATACGATAACGTATAACCCTGTCAGGGCCGCGCAGTTTGTGTAATCCGAAGGTTCGTCTTAACTGAGTACGAGTTATTGAAGGTTTACTGCAGAACTCTTTCAGCAAAAATTATGTTGGCAATTTCATTTCCCGCCTTGATAATATAATGATAATTGCAGAATGCACTTTTCTATTCGATCCTGTTATCTATGCTATGAAGCTGCACCTAACCTCGAGTTTTGTTGGCGTGCTACATGCGTAAAGTGATCTCAATTTCGTTATTCTTACATCCGTGGGGTTGATTGCGGTGAGCTAGGTGTATTCTCCCCTTGGCTGGGTAATTGAATGTGATACTTGGTATAGTATCTTAAATTGTGTCGATGAATGTGACCATATTCTATTCGGTGGTGATTTCAGTGCTCATTCGAACGTATGGGGTTCAGAGTGGCACGTCGCTTTGGGCGAAGAACTTGGATTGCTACTTTGGCTCGTGATTTAATTTCTCTGAATAATTCAAATATTAAGGTTATGGGTGATTTCCTTGAGCCTGACCACCTTTTGGTTCAAGGGAGAGTCGATGCCCCTCCAGCTACGACTAACTTCTCTTTTCGACGATTCAACACTAAGTCTCTTGAGTGGTTTTTGTTCCGATAACGTGTCGCGGATCGAATCCTGGACTCAATGGCTGAACTCAGGGAGAGTATTCGACTCTACTTGATAAGTTCCATTTTTGAAATCCTCACCGAATGTGGTGCTTACCGCTGCAATTCACTTAGAAGTAATAGGAAGTCACAACCTCTGTAGTGAAATTCCCACTGTGAAGAGGTGCTGTTCAGAAGGAGGCTTAAAAGTTCCATTCTTTCGTGTAGTTCTGTGAGGCTTTGACCCTTTCAATGAGCTCGGCTAAGATATGAAGTTCTCTCGCCTCGAGGAGCAATGCAAGGAACTCGGGGGTCTTTACAGTCTCCAACTCAATTCTAGTAGAATCCCAATTCGATGAATCTGATTAAATAAATAGGTGATTCACGAAGGCAGAATATGATGTAGCTCTAAGTGCACGTAACTCTCGGTTTGCCTCGAACATGGATGGAATTTCTTACGAGGTTGTTAAAGGCTTCGCTGCTCCTTTTTCGTATTTTTTCCTGGAATTGTTTAATTATATATTTCTCTATTCTTCTTTTCTGGAGGCTTGCATGGATACCTTTGTGATTTTTATTCCTAAAACCGCGGGAAAGGGCTTTCGTTACAGTTACTCTCAATCTACTATGGGCAAGTAGATGGAAAGGTAAGTTCAGCGTTGCTTGGAGTTTCTCACGGAGAGTGGCTACTGGATTCCGAGATTTCAATTTGGATGCAGGAGAGGCAGATCTGCACTAGATTGTGTATCTCTCTCACAATAGAGAATTATGTGCTCATTTGTCAGGCCACTTTTCTGTACTTGGGCATATACGTTGATATGAGGTTGTCCTGTATGTGTTATGGCTAGGGTTACGTGCAGTGCTGATCGGTTTTTATCAAACCCGATGATAATACCGATTCCTTGTAACATATGCTTTGCATCAAAATTACACGTTGCTATATAGCGTATCGGCAATCGAAAGACGTGTGATTCGATTTTCAGCTGAGCGAAGGAGAAGATATTTTTTCAGAGAAAATTCAATAAAAATGTCTAGAAATTTTTGTCGATTTATGTTTGTTAATCGATCATTCATAATAATTTATCACCAATTTATTTATCTTATCACTTCATGCTGGTCCAAACGCTATTCACAATCAAGTTTTCAAATTCAACATCAATGCGATAGTGAGCAGTTGTGAAGATTATCCATATAATATGCCACTTGACGGAACGAAAAAAAGCGTTAGAAAGCGACTTCATTATGCCAATGCTAGAAAAAGAATATTGATAATTTTTCTTAATACGACCCCTCCATTTATTACAGCTGCACGTCACATTTAGGCGCTGTATACCGCCTAAACAGGACATTAAGAAGTATGGAATGGAGACGTCGAAATAATATCTGCTTACGATGCCTAGGTTTCAGGGACATTTCGTTAATAAATAATATCTGGGTACGGTGCACCAGGTTCTAGACATCAAGAATCGCATTCTGCTTACGCTGTCAAAGGCTCCAGAGGACTTACACGGTGTAGGGGAGAGTAGGGTATGGTACCGGTTCGGGGCACGGCGAAAATTACAAATAACGTCCGCGTTTGTTGGTTTTCAGAGTAGTTTTTCTTACACAAAACAGTTGTTTTATGTTTGGAAAAATAGTGATGTGACGGAATTTCTGCTTTAACTCGTAGAAGATATACTCCTTTCTGGCACACTCCACAGGCACACTGCACTCGTGCGAATCGGGATTTTTCATTTTCGAAGTTCGTTATTTCCTTGAAAATGATAGATAATTTAAAATTTGGATATGCTTTCCTATGTAAAATTTTATGTAAAATCTATTGGTCGTATTCAAATCTCGGAAACGTTTGACTGTTTTTTGTAAACTATAGTGTTTGAAAGAAGGATTTTGAATCATTTTTTACTTCACTCTGATTAATAAGAAAAAATGTAATCAGTCTTGAAAATTTCTGGAGTATTTTTTCTTCGTTAAATTGCACGCACTATCTCGAATTATTATACTGTATAATTTTGATTCTGCAATGTTTATATTGTTTAAATAAACAGCAGTTGCCGACGGCATTGGCTGCGAGGTGAATCTCGGCTTGGAAAGAGTCCAGGTGTCAAGCTGTTTCGAGCGCGGATAGCACTCGAATGGGTGACCATCTGCGACGCTCGACTGGGTTGTATTATCGCTGCGTTTTAACTAATGTCGAGCGGGAGGTTTGACGCCGAGGATGATTGTGCGCATTCGATGAGTAGAGTCCAATGTCTGCCTTCAAACTAGACTGTCGAAAAACCGGCTGAACTCCGGGGGTGGTTTTCTGTAGTCTTCCTTCCCCCTGGCCAAACCTCCAGGCAGATGCGAGTACTTTTACTAAAGTCGTATGCAGCCGCAGGTTATCACTGGTTGTGATTGAATTGATACAGTGATCCTAAGGCCTCTGTTTCACTGGGGTTTTAAAATAAAAAGGAATAGTACAATAGGTTTTAACTGCAGTGCTACGGGACTTAAATGGACCAGCCTTCAAGACAATAATAATAATAAATGGCAGTAATATGACGGTCCCCGTACCCCAGTGTATGGGAACGCACTGTAGAAACTAAGGATCTCTTGTTTCACGGTATCATCGTTTGTGTGTCCTGTTTTAGAATAGGATAAGAATAGGATAATCTGGGTTCCCACCAGTGGTCTAATTCTAGGACTAATCGGGACTGTTTTTTTTTAGTCTTATTTTACTATAATACCTGAAATTAGCCCTGATATAATACTTTTTGTACAGTGCGCTGGCCGATATACAGCACCCATAAATTAATTGAATGTCAAATAATAACGTAATTGAAAAGCGGTTCGGAGCATACCCCACTTTCCTCTACGCTATCTTGTCTGTCCTTGATTTAATTGAACTTCTCAGATATTTAGTTTCAGGATATCATGATATAGTAAGAAGATTATGCGCGGAAATTTTAGAATAAATAATTATGCTTTGCTGAATGATTCTACGTAACTGAAAAAATGTCAATTTTTTTTATACAAAATTGTGTACATCGATCCATCTCCTCCTTTCTGGGTTCAAAATTTTGGATTACGATTATATTGCGGAAAGGGATAAAAAATGTGTTTAAATCGATTGATAGTCTATACTTATATACTGATACAGCAGTAAATGCATATCAAGTGGTCAAGTGAACTCAAACCAGTTTTCTCTCAGTGTAAAAAAAAAACGAAATATGCAACTTCTGAAATTTTTTCCTAAACTTTAGAAATTGAATTAAAATAATAGGCAGGTATCGATCGGAATATAATTTTCGTTTTGCATATAATCTTAATTGACCACTTTAGATTCAGAAACCGTTGTTAGGCCGATACTTCTAGTCTTTGCTTTAATAGTCATTTTAAAATGCAGTATTAACTTATGGTAACTTCTGCAGGGATTTTGTGGTCAAATTAGATTATATCAAACTAAAATTATGGGCCAATATATACCAACTATTACAATGGGTCGTTCACTCTTTGTATTTCAGATGCATTTGGATCTTTCTTTAGAATTTGTGCTTCATGCGGTGAAATAGTCGGATATGCAATTAAAGTTATTTTTCGAGGTATTTAAGAAGAAATTAAGAAGTAAAAAATAGAAAAAATTTGAATTTACCTTCACTCGCGAATATTTGCTTTTATAAATTTAACTTGTTAGAAGAAAATACGTTACAGTTTTTTAATCCAATTTTTTTCGTAGTTGGCAAAGTTCCACTCTATCTAATTCAATAAAAATTACTCACGTGTGCCTTATCTCTTTTCAGACATGTTTGCGGTACGCTGTTTGACGTAAATAAGCATCATTAATATGAATGATGCACTTGGAAAATACTGCTAAAACGGGGAATGTGCGTACTTCTGTATCCCGCACGGCGAACTTGTGGTGCACTGATGTTTTTTGCATCAACCAAACAAAGCGACGCCTTTCGTTTAGACTTTAGAGTTTAAGTAATGTTAAATCACGACTCTATAAATTTGAGTCAGTGAGAAATGTGTAATTGAAACAAATCAGTCAGGATTTTCACTGACTAAGAGTGAAACATTACTAATTGTCAATAAGAACAATTAGTAAGGATTTTTCACTGAATTAAAATGAAATATCCTTCATTTATACTGAAATTTTTACTGAAATTTTTACATCAGTGGAACTAAAAATTCGCTGCTTAAGTTAAGTGAATATTTGATTTTATTCATTGACTCATTTTCCACTAGTTCAAATTTAGAGAGCAGGAAATATGAAAATTCGCACTTCCTTTCTCAGTTTTCTGGAAGGATTTATATTTTTTGCGGACCAATTGAAAGGATACTTTATAGTAAAAAATTGCAAACATGTTTGTCTTAAATATTTGCTTTCCCGTTGAATTTAGAGCAGTTCTCATAGGATCACCTTTTAGCGCTTGAAAAGACCTTTTGTTTGAAAAAAAACTACCTCAAAATGTCTGCAATAGTTTCTTAAAAAAAAAGGATTTAAAAAAATGTGTGTAACTCCAAAAATGTTTATTTTTATGGCCCCAGGTTTGTGTCATTACTTTTCTAAAAACCATCTACAATACGAGTATCATGCCAATAAGAATTTAGTTGGAGGAATTTTTAAATAATATAAATTATCCTTTCGATCGCTTGGAGAATTCCTATGATTTGTGATACATGTACTTAAAACAGGTGATTGCTTATGAGTGTAAATTTCTTAACACGAGCCGGAGGCTGTAAGCACGAATCGGAGGTGAGCAGACAAACTTTATGGAGGTGTGAAAAGGAATACATGTGAGACATAAGGAAAACTGTTTTTGAGCAGTATAACCGCAGTGACTTTCATATTAAAATGTTATACAATTAACTGTACTATTCGTCTTTGAAATAGATTTATTTGAATGTCAATGTGTAATATTTTTCAATTATGCAACAAATATGAATGAAGTTGTGTACAAATTAATGTTTTGGTCTGCAACAATGGATCATTTTTATCTGAGATGCTTAAGGTAGCGTTCCAAGCCTCCGCAAAGCGTTGCGTTTTACAGAGTGCGTTAAATCACTAATTTACTCAGCCAATGTGGTTTTACTAGTGATTCTTATACACTCTGTAATTAGCTCAGATGCGCTATTGATTTAACGCACTCTGAAAAACGCAACGCATCACGGACGCATAGGACGGCACGCTGAAGTTGATAACCAGCATGATCTGCGACGTTTCGATATCCCGGGTTTTATTAGGTTTTTGAAAACTTGACATCCCAACGCATACTTTCCAGCGGTATTGTAAAGTGACCTCTAAACCTTGATTCACAGAATCGGAGGCGCTTCTTCATGCCAGTACTCAGGACCGCATATGTAGTTTCTGAACCCGGCACCTTAGTGCCCGCAAGGCGCAGACTCGAAGTTTTTTACAAAAAAGACTTTTACATCTTAGGATATTTCTTGTAGCAAATACAAAAAATAAAAGGAACAAATCAATACAAAAATATAAATTAATATTAATTATAATAATATTAATAATTAATAATTTGTTGAGGTTATGTATAATTGTTTTGCTGAATTTAAACCCCATGCGTCAACCAGTAAACTGGTTAAAATTATTGTTAAATTCAGTATTTTTCATCGAATGCATACATTTTTAGCAACTTACTTTAAAGGTTACTGACCACTTTAGCAGTCACTGAAAATTCGAGCTTTTTCCTCTATCATCATTACCGAAATCGGTTGACCCGAATCTCGTTTTTGAATAAACCATTTGAATAAAGTGGCCTCTAATTTAGCATTCTTAGTAGATTCAAGTGATTTTTTGTTTCTGAACTGCAATTTCTTAGAAAATTAGGTATTTTTCGCTCATTGACAGAAAAGTTCCTTTCTTTTGTTCAGCTATAATCTCGAAAAATTGGATAAATTTTTAACGCGTAGAAATGTCCAGAGGGTTGTGACGTAAACAACTTCTGATACTGGAATAACTATCCGATCGTATGGGCCGTCGCGGGACGCTCAGGGGGGTGACAGAAGCAGCCAAGCGTCAGGCCGGCCGAAGATCGGGCGGCCCAGAATCGCGAGTTGAGTGTACTATTGGTAACCCAAATTCCTCTCGAATTGCCTTTTTCTCGGTTAATTTTCAAAGTGTGTGGGGCGTGTACACATTGTGCGAATCCTTATAATGAATTTATAATATGATTAAATTATGAATTGGTTATGGGTACCGAAAGCACTATGTGGATGTTACAAAGCTAAATTGTCGAAATACTGTTTGGTCTATAGAGCGCCAGTTTGTGCGCGAAACAGCGCTAACACATATGTAAATTGAAACATCGACATGCGGTTCCCTGATTGCGATAATGAGTGCAGCGGGAGCTTTCCTTTCAACGAATTCGAGATTTGAAGTCCAATAGAGTTGCAAAACAATTTCCACTTACAGACATATGGCGTGTGGGTTGTATTGAATTATCAACATTCTCTGTGTCTGCTCCCTATCTCGAAATCGAATTCAGCTCCAAATGAATGCAACTTGTTCACTGAAAAAAAAAGTTTGAATCCAAAGAAATGCATTTCTTTGATTCCATTTATTTGGGCCATGAAAACCGTTTACTTAATTGTAGTGAATATTGTTTAGAAGCAACAAACTCGTGCATTGATTCAAAGAAATCATTTATTTGGGCGCTATTTCTTTAAAGTAAAGAAATATTTCTTGGTCTCAGAATATGAGATAATTAACTCAAGGAATTTATATCTTTAAAACTAAGAACCTAGTTTCCTTGAATCTCGCTTTCGCATCCAAAGAAATATTTCTTTAGTTCAATGATTGCATGTCATCCAATAGAGGTTCCTCAGAAAGTGGTATTGGTCGACTGAGTGATGGGCTTGTGACACTGATAGGTGGTTGAATTAAAAGCAAGGAAAGAGATCCTTTATACAGTATTTCATATACATGGTGAGTTTTAACAGCACTTATATGCGGTGCACCAGATTCAACTGTGTGCCTCGCTGCCGGTCCACGTGCACATGTTTTAGGAGTTATTATATGTTTAGGCGAGACTATAATGCCTGCACAAATTTTCTCGTTATCTTTTAAAACTTTTACAATGTGGATAACATCTGTAATCATCCATTCTCCATGTCCAAAGAAGGCGTGGCCAATCATACGTTTTGTGCGAAAGTGGAGATTTGATGAGTTCTCTGCAAGTATGAGAAATTAATCATTCAGTACCTACAAAAGTGGTTAGTAAAGAAGCATATTTCGAATTTTGCTTACGCTAATAGCACATTTTGTGATGTATATGATCCTATCATATCATCTTATCCCATCAATTCCTCTTTTCCACCACACTTCTCTTAAATCGCCCTCATACTTCTACTATCCTTTCATTTAGCACCTTCCCTTCCTTCTACTCGGGGCCCTGAAACCCTAAATACGAAAATGCATTCCTTCAATCAGACAACAATGAAGGGTACCACCCACCACCTTAATTTCCCCATAAAAATAATCTTGACAAAGACCTCTTTTTTGGCTATCGATACCTGTATATAAGAAAACTCTCTCAAGGTGTACGTCTAAAACTCAAAAACTCTGTCATCGATCATTTAAAACAATCACTCTAGTTTCTTACAGTTTCAGCAATTATTAATATTTTGTTCTGTGTATTTCTTCCAATAATTTGAAATACACTTGAATTCCTTTGAATTCACTAAAATTATTTAAGAGTCACATTGTATTCATTTGAATTAGTTAGAGTTCTTTTACTTTCATGTATTCTTTTTCATTCTCTCAAATTGCTTTTAATGCTTTTAGACTTTCGGAAGCCCTGTCAAATTCTTTGAGCTTTCTTACCATCTTTTAAATTCTTTCAAATTCCCTGATATATATCAAATCTTTTATATTCTCTGAATCAACTAAATTCCTCAAGTTTGTCTAAATTTCCTCAATTCCTTGCATTGTTTTGAAGTCCTTAGAATTATCTGATTATCTGAGTTCCTTGAATTCGTGTAGGGCCCTGAATATGTGGAATTTTCTGAATTATAAGAATCCCCTGTTTACTAAGGACTTCAAAATAGTACAATGAATTTAGAGGGATACAGAAAAATTAAAAGAAGTGAGAGATGTTAGAGAACTGGGCGGATTCAGTGGATTTATAGAGTTTCAGGAATGTCACGAATTGAGAATATTCAAAGATTTCAAAGAATTCAGAGAAATGAAGAAGTTAAGAGATGCTTTTTCTGGAATGCAGAGAATAAAGGGAATTGCAAATACTCAAGGAATTCCAAATGTTCAAGAAATTCAGAATATTTCAAAACTCTAAATATGAGGAATTCAAGATAATGAAAGAAATGAGGCAATTGAGTATATTCGAGGAATTCGGGGAAATCCGAATATTCCAGGATTTCAGGGACTTCAAGGAATTCAGTTACATAATTCAAAAAACTAAGGGACCTCAAAGAATTTTAGGAATTCAGAAGATTTGGGGAAATAAGGGAATTCAAGGAAATCATAGATTTTGAGGAATTCAGAGGAATCCAGTAAATGCAGGTAATTTAGGCAATTCAGCATATTCAAGAATTTAAGGAAAATCAACAAAATTAGATATTCTTAGGAATTCTATGATTTCAAGAAATTCGAAGATTTCCAGGACTTAAGAGGATACAGGAATTTCAGAGTATTTAAGAAATTCAATAGATTGCAAACATTCCAGGAATGCTGAAAATTCAAGTAATTCAAGTATTTCAGATAATTTAGAGAATTTTAAGAATTTGGTGACAGATGCAATAACTCGTTTAGCGTTAGGAAACGCGTAGAAGTATTGGCCACTCGGAAAAATCTATCTATGGAAAAAAATGTTCCAAACGTAAAAGAAAATATACCTTCGTATTCATTTTGACGCGGACGACAAATCTTTGAAATAAACTTTCTCATTCGACAATTATTACTCAATATAAACAATGAAAAGTTACAAGATTTTTCGATTGAATATCGAATGTTTCTAAAACACAACTGGCGATTATTCGGCCGTTCGTTGATAAAAATGCTTAAAATGTTATTAAGGTGCTTCCTGGGGCATGATTTTAGTCCATGTATTACAAATGAAAACTTGCCTCCTACAAGGATGAATTTTTTGACAGAATATTTCAACCACATAATCTAATGATCAAGCTACAAGCCCGATTAAAGCTTTTTTCGGAAAACGGTTTTGTTACACAGCGGATGGTCTAGAGTGTAATTTTTTGATGATACTGGAACGTCGGGGTATACTGACAGCCTGTCTTGCCTCACCGACATTCCTATTGTTAGATGATTAGATCGGGTTGAGCAAAATGAAAAATGATCACAATATTAGGGAATTGAATTTTAATCAGCTGCATAAGATTCATTAGATAATTACGAAACGATAAAAAAAAAGATATCAAAATATCGGTTAATCCGTTCAATTTCTGTTGAGAGTTTCGGTAATTTTGCATCCACTTGAAGGATACCTTCATTATTGACAATTTTGAACGATTTTCCCAATCTTTTTTTCAAATCTTTATAAATTATATCAGAAAATTGATTTAGCTAAATAAAAAATTTAATTGAGCTATGTTTTGTTTAATTTCAGCCTTTTTAACAGGTCTTCGTCGCGTAATGTCAGGTCGTCCATTGCACGTAAAGAAAATATTGTAATGTAGTACGATTACAACATTTATTTGTATATACATTATCGACGGGTGATTTAGTTTGAACTTTATCAAAAGACAGGGGCAAATTCAAGGAAATAAGAAATATGACCCTATACATAAGCGATGTGATCGAAAAGTTTTCGCAACAACAGATACCTTTCGTCTCTTTTCACAGATTCAACGACAAAAAATGCTGATCAGCATCTTTCTTTGAAAAAAGATGCTGCTTCAACAATTGGAAACTGTTGAATGGCAAAATTATGGCATTGCATGTTATTCTATTTTCAAGATTTACATTTTAGTGGACTGCAATTCGCAACCTTTTTTTGAGCAATTCCTACAAAAGTATATTTATGGTATTCGAAGAAACAATAAAATGTGTCTAACAATAGTGAGGTCGGGTGTGTCGCGACAGGCAGTCAATATACCCCTGGGTTCCAGCAGTATCGTCAAAAAATTATACGCTGGACCTTCCATGTTTTCAGTTAACAGGCCTTGGACTCACTTTAGGGATCAAAAATAGTGTGAATAGTGTCACGAATTTCAAATATTAATGTTAAAATAGTCTCATAAAATTTTTCGAGCATTTAAAATGAACTTTGATGTTTCATCAAAATGTTATTTTTTAGTCTATGGATAATCGAAATTCCTATTTATTGACCGCATGCTGAATTAATAAAATCCAATAAGAAAATCCCACCATTTTTGGTTGAAAGTTCATTATTCACGATTGAAGAGTGTATTACATTTTTCTTTAATAAGTCATCTTTCTTAATTAAAAAGTTTATTACAGTGAAACCCCGATTTAGCTCCCCTGGATTGTGCCCTTCCGAGAATTGACGCCGCGCCGTGGGAATTCGGGAGAGGTGTTTACGGGGTGAGGCAGTGTGCTCTCAGGCGTGAATAAACAGAAAGAGAAACAGGAGAGAGACAACATAGTTCCGAAAGTCGGGATTTAACGTCAAGGTCAGCCCCAAAACCGGCGCTAAAATCAGGTTCAACCGTATTTGGTTCAAAATTAAATTTTTCTTTTTTTAATTCAACAATTTTATGAAAAAGTCATACTTTTTAGTTCAAATTGAACTGTTTCGTTGAAAATTCGTTATTTTGGCTTGATAATTACAAAATTTGATTGAAATTTTGTTTCCTTTTTGACTAACAAATTTTGTTCTTATTGAAAATTCCACTACATATGTTTTTCTTGTTTTTGGTTTGAAATGTGTCTCTTTTTATGAAAGTTTGAACTATTTTAGTGAAAAGTGCAGCAGCCCGGTTATAAATTACCTTTTTCAATGAAAATTCACGGTTCTGCTTTGAAAATTCAACTGCTTTGTAGAAAATTCTTATTTCAGGCTCAAAAATTAAACAGTTTGACAGAAATTTAAACCATTTGGTTGAACTATCACATTTTTCGTTGAAAATTCATCTTTTTAGATTGAAAATTCAACTCTTTGGTTGAAATTTAAACTAGCTTCTTGAAAGACTATTTTTTTTATTCAAAGATTCATAATTTTAGTTGAAAATTTATCTTTTTTTTTGTTCACAAATTATTTCTTTACACTGAAAAATTTAATTGTTTTGTTGAAAATTCAACTGTTTTGTAGAAAGTTCCTATTTTCGGCTCGAAAATTAAATAATTTTGTATAAAATTGAACTATTTCATACAAAATTAAACTGTTTTGTAGAAAATTAATTTTTTATTGAAAATTAATGCTCCTCAATAAAAATTTGCCTACACAATTTTTGGTTAAATGTTGATCTTTTTTAGTTCAAAAGTTCAACTATTTGGATAAAAAATGATAAAATGAAATTCGAACTAACAGCACTTATATTGTTCAAAATATGTAGTTGAAAATTTTTGTTATAATTTGTTATAGTCATATTTAACTGTTTTTTCAATAACGTTAAAATTTTTTTGGTTTGAATATCAACTATTACATTTTTTTATTGAAAATGAATATTTTCAGGTTGAAAATGCCACTATTTTGTAGAGAATTTCTTTCCTTGGCTTCAAAATTCAGCAGTCCTGCACAAAATTCGTTTTCTTTTAATTCAAAATAAATTTTTAATCAAAAATTTGAGTATTCGATTTTTGTATTAAAATTGATCTGTTTCAGTTGAAAAATGCTCTCTTTTTGTGAAAGTTCATGTGTTTTGCTAGCAAGTTGTCTTTCTTGCTACAAAATCAATTTTTTTGGTTGAGAATGCAACTGTATGATTGAAAATTTATCTGTTTTAGTTGAGAATTCAAGTATTTTGTAGAAAATTTGTCTTTTTTTATTATATTCAACAGTTTTTCATCTAGCATGGAAATCTTTTTTCGTTTAAATATCAACTATTACATTCTATGGTGAAAATTAGTATTTTTCAGTTGAAAATTCAACTGTTTTGTAAAGAATTTATCCGTTTGATTAAAATATTCAACAATTTGGCAGAAAATTCAACTTTTTCTGGAAAATTTATGTAGTTTCTTCATAATTCATCTATTTCGTTCAAAATTAAACTATTTGGTTAAAAACGCAGTTATTTTGAAAGCTCATTTTTTAGGTTTGAAATATCAAGATTTTGGGCAAACCCTAATTAGCCATTGAGAAAATATGTAGCCAACAGTGAAGAAGTTCAAAAACGTTTTTTTTTTGAGAAAAGTAAAGAAATAGTGGCATTAGGAGTTCACCTCAACTTCAATAATAATCGAAGATTTCAGGAAATGCCGAGACTTTGATCATTGCAGGGAATTCCGGAAATACGAAAAATTAATGGAATATAACAAATTCGTGAAATTTAGAGAATTCATAGAAGGAAATTAATCGAATTCAAGGAATTTAGGGAATTCCAAATGTTCAAGGAATTCAGGAAGGAATTTCGTCTTTTTGGTAGAAAGTAAATATTCTTGGTTGGAAATTGATCTCTTAGTTGAAAACTCGACTCTTTTGATATACAATGCCACTATTATGTTAAAGCCTTCTGTTTTGGTCGAAGAAACGCGAAAAAAGGCAGGACAATCGTAAAATCCGTTTTTGGCCTATAAATGCGTTACTAGTGGGGGGTGGGGGGTAATGTGAAACTCCAGCGTCAGCGAGGGAGAGCGGGTACAAAACATCGAAAATTACTTCTTATAGCTCCACCAATAATGTTTATTTAGAATATCAGTTTACTTACTATGATCATCTTCCACAAATCTCCCAATGATCCCTTGCAACAGAATGCTACAAAAAATTAGGAGAATCAAATATATTTTTCCGGACATTTCAAGCACAAAATTAGATTCGTCAGATGATGAATATTCTACTCTTATCTAAAGTTACACTCAATGCGAAATTAAATAATTTAAAGATTCTGGATAACTCACGTCTTTTATATCCAACTTTATTTGCAGAGCTTTGTTATTCTTATTTACCTGAAGAGTTAGTATAATAGATAATTACCAAAAACCAGAGAGGCGTTTGGTCAAATTAAAGATAACATATGCACAAACATATTTGATATGATATGATACAAATTTATAGGAATTTCCAAAAAAAAATCAATGCTGTCATTCTTACATACTGTTCCCAATGAAGAATTCTGAATTAAAAATCTATAAAATCATATATATTTAACTTAAAATCTATAAAATTTAAAGATTTCAAAAATAGTATTCAAAATTAAATTATTTGCAATTATACACAATTAATACTGGAGTCTTCAATTACAAATTGTAAAATTGAAAAATTTGTCATCGTAAATCTTCGAGATTGAACTACACATTCAATAACTGTTATAAAAAGCGTTCGAAATTACATACTTTAAAAACAGAAAAATGAGATAATACCTAATTCTACATGTTGAAAATTCAAGAATTTTTACTTGTTACTCTTCAAAGTTGTAGAATTTGGAATTATAAATCTTTCTTTAATTGTGAAGATTTAGGATTCAAAATGGTTAACCGGTGATCTTCAAAATTGTCCACTTTTGATAATTTTGATTTATACATCTTTAAAATTAAATAAGCTTCAATTACGAATTTTAAAATATTGAGAATTTGAATCAGTAAATCTTGCTATATATTATACACGTTGCGAATTGAAGAATCGTCAATTGCACATATTCAAGGTAGAACTATTTAAGAACGATGTTCCAAATTACATCATTCAAAACTGTAATCATTTAAAATCATAGAAACGCTCTAGAAAAATATCTGTTTTGAAATTAAGAAACCTTTTTTTTATATAATTGTTTTAATTTATTCTAAAATGAATTAAAAATGAGGACAACTCTTGCAAATTGAAGAAACAATTTAGTTGGAGCAAGAATGCGATTTTTCTAAACAAAATAAATTCGGTTTAAATAAAGATAAATTTCTTTGACAGCGAGCTGATTAATAATTTTCTTTGATTTTTAGAAAATTTCTTGAAATCGAAGAATCTTGTTTATGAGTTTTTTTCTTTTTGGATAGTTGTAGTGCTGCAAATCATTGTTCTGGGGAAATTCTTTTCTATAATTTGAAGAGTTGAAGTAATATTATCAGTCATTATTTATGAAATCGTTACTGTCGGGGTGGGGAGCGAGGGATCAGCACATTCTCAGTTTAATGCTACGTCAATCGACCAAAAAAAAAGGGTCCGAGTTACAAGTCGAGTCAATTGCGATCTGCACATGACTCATGGGTTTTACTTACTTGAATTCCCGCCAATTAATCCGATTTAATGTACTTCTATTTCAAGACCATATGAACTTTACATCCGAGCTTGAATCGTCGAATCCGACACACAGGTCATCTTAATTGCAACCAAAAAATTGTTTTGGTGTGGTTGGAAAATTAGGCCAAATGTAGGCTCCGGGTGTGACGACCACGATTGTTCTTCCAGAACAATCGATTCCGATGCAACTAGAGATATAAGTCTTCCGACTCGTCACTTCCCGCAATACCTCAAAATTACCTCAGTGTCAGCAAAACTAAGAAACTGGATAAATTGCTGTAATCCTCATAAAGGTCAAAATAGAACTAGCTGATCAGAGAAGGAGGAAGACCCTCGTTCAAGCAAGTCACACGCTGCTACCTGCCTCCCCTCTCCATCGGAAAAAGAAATTCCAAACTCAAAACTTGATTGAAATCCACAGAGAATATAAACATTGAAGAACAACACTATAAATTGAACCCTCGTTCGCTGAACGACATAAATTTAAAGTATAACAAATCAAACGATCCAGAGCCGCCCACCTTTGTGGAGTCTTTGACGTAATGAGTTGTGTTTCGCAGGTTTCATGCTGAGACTGCACTCGGACGTAAACTACAGTAGCAACGGCATGCTTGGTAGCATCTCCGAAGTCATGAATTTCTACCAAACTATCCGGATGGTAGCCTATCCATCGTGGAAGATGTATGTCGGTTATATCAGACAGATGAGTCTGAAATGTTCTTCATCGTAGAAGTAAGGGATTCGGAAGCGTAGCATCCCAACCAATTTGTGCCTTTCAGAGATCCTGCATCACAATTTTCGCAACGATAGTCTTCGGACTGAGCCAATCGACTGGATCAAAAAGTCGGAAGATCGCTGCAAGAACCATCCTCTTAGTCATCGAACCGTCACTGTCAGTTACTAGGGCTTTAAATCAAAATTCATTAGAAACAGGATCCCATGCTACTGCCAGTGTATTCAACGGGCCATCAGTCTCAAATGGCAGCTAGCTTGGACGTAGTCGATCACACTCAGAAATTTCAGCCAAGAGAGAAGGGTAGTTGGAAAATTATTGCTAGATACGGAGAGCATGACATTTCATAGGTCAACGTCTGAAGTTGATAGTGACTGTCTTTGTTCGCTCCTGGCTTCCGCCAGACAATGTGCTGAAGATCATTATCCCTATCGTCGACTTGAATCTGACGGTACATTATCTCAATGGCAGCGCAATAGGCAATGCGAGTTAATCTCCAACGCATCAAAACGGAAGCGAGATCATTTTGTAATTTTGATCCTGTATATAACAGATGATTTGAAGGGAGCCCTGATATTGATCTTTGTGATGCATTGAAGACAATGCGAAGTTTCAGATGACTATTTGCGTTTTGCCAAACAACATGATGCGGAATATAGTATGTAGGTATGGTACCCGATAAAATCTCTGAAGGTTGTATGAGGCGCATGTGCCCTAGCTTTGCATGATCAGACATGAATCGCGTGTATTCCTTAATGAGCAGAGGGTCTCTCTCTAATCGCTGACACACGGAATTCAATATTTGTTTGGCTCCTTGTGAAGAGTGTCCCAGGGTGTGAATACAAGATGGTCGAAGAGGAAGTCGCACAATGTATCGAACGGAGTTGTCACGTCGGTTTTCGACCACGAAAGCTAGTTCACACTCCTGATTCTCGAGTGAAATCATAGGGGGAATGTTTAATTTCTACTGTTCACAAAATCGCTTTAGAATTTCAGCAAGGTTGTTCTTTTGATGACTACTTAAGGTCATTACGGTTATAGAAGGGTCTGAGCTATCGGATGACTCAGACAATCCAACCAGGCCGATCAAAACCCATCCAAAAATAGTGCGGAGGGCAACGGAAGCCTCGCGTGATCCGTAACGAAGTCCATCGCGAAGAAGTGAGCCGTAAATGTCAGCGCTTAAGAGCACGTCGATAGGTCTTGGCACAGCAAATTCTGGATCCGCTAACGGGAGCCCTTCGATGTGGGTCCAGTTCTTCGGGACAATTGTCTGCAGTGAAGTAGTCACGCCAAGGTCGCAAAGCACTAAAGCGTTCACCTCTACAGGTAACGCTTCTTGCGAAGACTCAAGACGAAGATTGACTCGCCTACGAGCTATCTCAATGGGCTTATTTTCAACCGTGCTGATGAAAATATTAACAACCTGTTGCGGAAGACTAAGTCGTTGAACCAAAGAGCGTGATATAAAGCTGGGTTTGAAACCAGGATCGAGAAGGACCCTAACTCTAATCTGTCGTCCGTTCGTGGTTTTTACAAAAACTTGAACCGTGAAGAGAAGTGTGCTGACGTTCCTGGCATTGCTGGCAACTGAACTTCAAAGCACAATTTTTCCTGAGATGTCCCAAGGACAGACAGTTGAAACAGAGATGAAGCCGGAAGGCAGTCTCGCGCCGCTGAATTGAGTCGAGTTCTGTCCATTGAGGACAGGAGCGAGTGTAGTGGTGATCGGTGCAGACTGCACCCTTCGAGTACCTGAGGTAGCCAGTAACTTCCACTGCTTTTAAAAGCTCGTACGGCTGTTCCAATTAGAAACATCGATACGACTCTCGCGCCAGGGCTTGCGTAGCATTTCGGTGACCTTAAGTGTTCAAATCCGCTGTTGTAGAAACGCTTCAATCTCGGAATAAAAGGAAGTTGCATTTGCTTCTCCCAACTGATTCTCCCAATCTCGGCAAGTAACAAGATCCAATCCCTTTGCAGCTATGAATGAGAATGAGGGGTCCCAATTATTGATCGGGCAACTAACGAGGGGCTCAAGGATTCTCTCCGCCGTGTAAGTGTGTCGAATAGCACTTGCAAACCCTCTGCGCTTTCTTCTTCCAAGGCATTGGTGGAAGTTAGGGCATGTAGATGATCGTGCAATAATCATCGCTTATTGACGTAGCTATTTAATAGAAGGTTCCAGCCTGTCGGTAATTGGCCTCTGTAGTCGGAATCGTGGTCCAAAGCGCTCTCAGCTGTACCCTGAACCACTCCTTTTTAATAGTACAGTTTTTGCATCGGAGTAAGTGAGGCATCATAGTGCACCATGAAACGAAAGAGATCACGAAAGGATTCCCGATCTTCTCGTCGCCCTAAGAATGTTTAAAGATTGATCCTGGGCAAATGAGTCTGCGCATGTGACCGAGAGACCGATGCGGGAGGATCCACTGTGAGCGCTGAGAGGTTCGCGAGACGGTCGACACGAACTTGCTCATTGTACAAGTGGCTTTGTACCTCAACGAAAGTAGCTTCGGCAGCGTCGGACTGATTATCAGTGAAATATGGTTCTTTGGCGGGGTTATCCCTATTCACCAGTTCAAGGTGATTTGATTGAAGCTTTCGGAAGTATTCATTCAGTAGCTTTGTCTGAATATCTGAAAATCCAGAAGTAATTTCATCTCGCTCGGCAGCAAACACATTTCGTTTAATATTGACAATCAAAGTTATCGAGGATGGCTGATTCTTTAGAAGCTCAATAGCTCTCATAGCGACAATTGTTCAGCAGGTTTCTGATCTGTAACAAGCTTGATAACAAGAGACAATCCCAGCATCCTAAGTTTGTGATATGAAAAGGAAGTAAAAAACATATTAAAAAATCAAGAAAGAGAAGAACTTGGAATGTTCAACATTCAGACCTTAGACACCTCATTGCTAAGATTCGAGGAAACAGCCTGGAGTCTCAGAAAAAATTCAAGGGGGTGCAAGGCAATGCTACCGATCAGTTTCATGAAACAAAATTTTCAATAAACTCCGTAAGAAGTTGATGTCGATAAGTATAAATTGTCGCTCGGACGAATGGCATTTTAGTCTCAACTACTTAATGTCATAGTCATGCCTTACACAGCGCACTCACATAGTACCTGACCGCGTCCAGTCAGGTGTATGCTACACATAACATCTGGCCGCGTCCAGCCAGGTGCATGCCAGTCACAGTCAAAGTCCTTGGCCTTGGTTGGCGCTGTCACATGGCATCCGGCTGTGTCAAGTCGGACGCATGCTCCTCCATCGTCACAGTCGTGGCCCGTATGCGTTCTCACACGGCAAGTGGCCGCCGCGGGCAAGGCCCCCCGCAACAGGGCGACTACCCGCTGCAAGCCAGATGCCGTGCTTCTCCATCGTCACAGTCATGGAATACGGCGCTCGCACATGGCATCAGGCTGCGTCAAACCAAATGCATGCTTCTCAAATGGTCACAGTCATGGCCCGCAGGCTCACTTATATGGCAGTGGGAGCAAATGTCAGTCCTAAAAATTCAAAATGTTACGTGACCATGTAAGCAGTCATCAGTTACAGTGATGGCCCGCAGGGGCTCTCACATGGCGACAGGCCGTTGCGGGTTAGACGCCATGCTTTTCTGATAGTCGATCTGTCTAATTATAATTTATTTATATAACATTTATTTTTCCAAGCACCTAAGGCATTTATGTCACAGGACATTCTCCTAGTAGTCAAATAAGTAATAGTGAGTGTGAGTTCTGTTATCACAATACAATCCTAGCAAGTCAGTTTGAATCCTGATTCATATTTCGGTGCTCCCTTGCGGACCCCGTATCCGGCTCGAAGGACCAAAAAATATTTATGAAATCGTTACTGCCGGGGGGGGGGGACGTGGGATCAGCACACTCTCAGTTTAATTCTACGTCAATCAACTGGAAAAAAGGGTCCAAGTTACAACTCAAAACAATTGCGATCTGCACATGACTCATGGATTATACTATATATATATATATATATATATTCTTGGTTTGATTATAGGTTTTTCATTTTTTGCATCAATCCATCGAATATTTTAACGTTATTTATTTACATACTATTTTGATATGCTCATTATCTAAAATGATTTTTCTATTACCTCGAAAAAATTATACAAAATTCATTTCAGGAAAATCATTGCAACTTATAAAATTTTAATAGTTTCGATTTCAGTAGTTTTGATTTCAACAGTAGTTGGCAGAGTAGCACAGTATCCATAAATTAAAATTATTATAGGCGTATACTGAATTTCTCTAATAGTTTTTAGTACAGAGTGAATTACATTTCGAAAAAGACTGAAAAGGTTACGATTTTTTAGTTACTATTACTGATACTGTTACGAATGTTCTCTTTTTATAGCACTCGAGACTTTTTTTTAAGTCTTACTTTAATACCTAAAATAGTACCTTTTTAACAGCGTTGGAATGTCTATCATAGTGGTGAAGAGAGGGTAAAACTGTTTCACGCCATTCTAAATTCGCGACCACTAAAACCCATCGCCTTTCAAAGTCAGCATACACAACCCGATGAAGGCCAGGACTATCAACATCAGGCTAGAATACCCCATGCAGGCCGAGAGTATCAACATTTGGGTGTACGGCCCCCTGTGCAGCACCCCTATCAACACTTGGCTATAGGACCCTATGGACAGCCCTACCATCAACAATCGGCTATACAACTCTGTGGACAGCCCTACTATCAACAATCAAGTTCACCTGTACGACCCTATATACCACCAATGGGCCATCAAGAAGCGACTGTGAATCCCGATTTCTTCTACGATCATGAACAAGCTAATAAGGATCGATATGAAAATTATCATGACCCTCACCCAGGTGTTCATGAGCTACACCGTGATATGCGGAAACTTAACATTAAATCAACCAAGTCCCAGGAATGGGGCGGAGCATCTAGTGAACCTGCATACAACCCCAACGCCGTAAAAGAACCTAAGACTACGCGAGGTTGGCGTCGTAAATCTCCGAGCTAACAAAAGAACAAAAATAATTTTTATCTACAGTATACATTTGTCGACGATATGCAGTGATGTATGTTCCCAGTGGGTACAATCGTTAAAGAACATCATTAGAACGGTTTAAAGACGTTTTGAGTCGGTCCAAATAACATTCCTTAAACGTAAAATGTTCTAGAGACGTTTCAAGAACATATTTCAACAAGAAACTTTCGCAGAACATACTTTGGTCGAACTTAGGACAGTGTTTGAAACGTTAAAATAACATCCTTTGACTTGTACGTCCAAGAAACGAAATTCGGACGTTCCAATTGCGGAAAAATGTCGATCAATTTGAAAAGCAAAAATTGCAACTAATACGTTGAGAGTGCGACCTTCATGCTGCTTACACGTGACTTTCACATATGTGATTATGTACTTAATTTGATGATTACTGTACTTCGTTTATAATTATTATACAAGTTACCCAGTGGGCACGAAATTTAAGAACGTAATTGGAAGTCCGAGAAACGTTTCTTGGACATACAGGACAAAAGACGTTATTTTAACGTTTTGAAAACTGTCTTAAGTCAAACCAAATAATGTTATGAAAACGTTTCATGTTTCAAATACGTCCTTAAAACGTCTCTGGAACATTGTATGTTTAAGGAACGTTATTTAGACTGACTTAGAACGTTTTTGAGCTGTTCTAATGATGTTCTTTAACGTTTGTGCCCGCTGGGAACATACAACACTGCATATCTTCAACAAATGTATGCGTATTATCCTGGTCGATACTGTAATATCAATGTATTCTTGGTATACATTTATGCAATAAAATATATATATATATAAAATAGAAAAAAATTTTCTTATCAGTCATCATCTATGTAATATATTAATTTTTTTTTTTTGACGCCTAAAGTTTGAATTCATTCATTTCTGTAGTTTTTCATTCAAACCCATATATTTTTCTACGTTTTTTGAATGATTAAACTATAAAAGCTTACAATTTCAAAATTTTTTAATTCAAGTAAAAATGACATCGAATTTTTTCACTGAAATTTCATTTTTTACATTTGCATCATAATGAAAAGGTATCATTTTTTTGAGAAAACTCACCATCGCGGATTTTTTTCAATCTTAACTTTTCGCGACCCTCTGAGTCCGAAAAAAATAGGTTTTACGAAACATTAAAAAAAAAACAATTCCTTTTTGTGTTCAAAATCTGCTACATATGAAAAAGGATGAATACACAAAAATTGTACACTTAAAAAGGATCCACAAATTTGTTATGAATCACTTTTCGATAGGATACGTAGTTTTTGTTTCATTCCTAAAAAATAACATTACAAATAAAAAAATTTAATCTTTTAATAAATGACATAAGCTATACCATAAATGAACAGACAAAAGTTGTTCACTCGAAAAAGATCTATAAATTTCTTATTAATCATTTTTTGTTATAACGGGTATCTTTTGGTCTTGTTCGTAAAAAATAACATTGAGAATAAAAAAATAAAAAATTTGTGGGCAAATGACACGAGCTACGAGAAAAAATGAATAAGCAAAAGTTATTTAACTAAAAAAGAGTTACAAATTGGTTATAATTTGTTTTTTGATAGGACACGTAGTTTTTGTTTTAATCGTAGAACATAACATTAAAAATAAAAAAATACAATTTTTTGGAAACACGACACAAGGTACGGAAAAAAATTGATTGAAAAAAGTTGTTCACCCAAAAAAGATCTACAAATTTGTTTCCAATCATTTTTTGATAGGAGTAGTTTTTTATTTAATATTAACCAGTCCCATTAATCGCCCTAACTTTTCTGTTCTTCTACGATCTGGAGAGGAAGCTAATCCAACAGGCGGCACTCGTATCAGGCAGTCTGAATTTTGTGTTGACAAACATTGCAGAGATTTGAAAATTAATAAAAAGAAAAAAAACGGTTAGTTTGCGAGAAACGTACGAAAAGTATTTCGAAAAAGAATGTAGCTTAGTGCATCTTTTATTTTTTCAAAAGTTGTCTTATTCTTAATACGGGGCAGATGTTTTAATCGAAGAAAAAAATTAACGGTCATTTCCCGGTCTACTCCCGGTTCGCAAAGAATTTTCACGGTCAATGAAATTAAAAAATTCGAATTCTAAAGGCTGAATCTTAACTGAAATAATATTTTTAATGTATTAAAAGCCGTTATTTATCAATCTATTATTATAAAGTTATTTTTCATTTAAAAATAGTTCATAAAGTTACAATCGGTCGTTAGCATTTTTTAACAACTGAGACTTTCGAATTGGAACAGTTTAATTTTTAAAGTTGAAATCCTGAAATTCTGAACGGATTTAAAATCGCCTAGTTAAATAAAGTATTTTTCACTTTTCAATAACTAAACTTACTTAAATGCTTACCCTTATTTTTGCATATATATTTTGCTGTTTATTTATAAACAGCATTAGGTTTTTAATTATTTTTGCTTGTTCTTAATGCAATTCAATGCAAAAACTAGACCATCTGAACGGGGCGCTATCTGTTAGATTAGTTTCACCGCCATTTCCCCTCCCGATCGTAAGAAAACTACTACCGCATACCAAACACGGCTGATGCAGGGGGTCGATCGTAACACTTTGAATGTCACTTGACATGGTATCCCGATATCTTGATTTGTTTTAAATCATTAGTTCATAGGAAGAAGCTTCGCTAATAGGGTAACGGAACCAATCACATTTCTAGTAAAATGCGTTTACCTAATGTGCCGTCCAGTCTCCACAATTATCCGTAACATCTTGGCCATAGTGGAGAACAACTACCAGATGTTCCGAAAACGACCGAGATGGGTAAAGATGATCGGGAAGACTTCTTTCTTCCAAAAGCAAGCTAGGACTCTTAACATCCCATTTAGATTTTCAACAACCGATCATCTACTCGATTCGACGTGGTCAATCGGTTATGAGGGCCTTTATTCATCCAAGTCCACTATGCCTACGACATCAAGCTGTAAATTCTCAACAATTAACGGCAGACCTTCCAACAATTCGCTTAACTCCTAGTCGACCGTTTCTGCATACTGACGTCGGTTATGTTGGGGCATTTACTTGCGAACAACTAAAGGTCGTGGTGATCGATTATACAAAGTCTACACTGCATTCTTCGTTTGCTCTTCCACTTGAGCTGTCTATTTGAAAGCTGTCTCGGACTGACAGCTAGTGCCGTTCCAGCTGCCTACTTCAGATTCATTTCTTGACGTGGAATTTGTGCTACATTAACCAGCGAGCTAAGTACAAACTTCGTTGCTGCAGACTTCAAATTTCAAGCGATTTTTTCAGCAGGTTCAAAGGATTCAACCTTTTTATAGAGCGGCGATTTAATCCACTAGTCTCTCTCACATATGAAGAAATGAGCACATTTTTGGTTCAAGTAGAGGCCTGTTTGAATTCAAGACTTCTTCAATCCATGTCCGATAATCCGTATCAGCTTACGGCTCTTACTGTCTTACAGTCTGCTTGTCTGTCTGTAGTAGCATTAATATTGGTGTATAACTTAATTTTCACCTATTTTTGCAACAAAATATTTTATGTTATAAATTATGTAAATACCAGATCAATCTTCGAAATATTGGCCATTGTTTTTGATGACCTCGCGCCACCTATCAGGCAACTTACGGATGTCATCGCGGAAGAAACTTGGAGTCTTCGAGCCGATAAAACCATCGACGAATTTTCGAACATCGTGCAGAGTTTGGAATCGCCTATTTGCCATAGCGTATTGCATCGACCGGAAAAAGTGATAAACCGATGGGGCCAAGTCTGATAAATATGCCGCGATGCGGGAGAACTTCGCAGCTCAAGTTTAAAATGGTTTACTGAGTCGCGCGAGCAACACGAGGTCGAGCGTTGTCATGGAACATCATAACTTTTCGGCTTCCTTGCCCAGTAAATGGCCTTGGGATATGAAGGGCGTACTCAATATAAATTGAACGAGGTGCTGGATGAGAAAAGGGGATTTGCTGGGCAAAGAAGCCGGAAAGTTATGCTGCTCCATGACAACGCTCGACCTCATGTTGCACGCGCGACTCAGAAAACCATTTCAAACTTGGGCTGGGAAATTCTCCCGCACGCGGCATATTCACCAGACTTGGCCCTATACGATTATCACCTATTACGGTCAATGCAACACGCTTGGGCACATAGGCAATTCCAAAATCTGGACGACGTTCAAAAATTCGTCGATGACTTTATCGGCTCATAGACTCCAAGTTTCTTTGGCGATGGCATCCTAATGTTACCTAATAGGTGGCGCAAGTTCACCGAAAACAATGGACAATATTTCCAAGATTGATCTGGTATTTATATATTTCATAACGCAAATTTACTTTTAAAAAAAAAAAAAGGTAGAAATTAAGTTATACACCTAATAGCAGCAGCAGTAGTGGTAACCAGGCACGATAACTTTGGAAAGACTGATCAAACTGGATTGAGCTTCGGCTCACGTTTTTAAGGCATAACAAGAAAGAACGAGCTGTTAGCCAGCTATTTGGATTAAAATTGAAAAAGTTAAAGCATTTTCAAAATTTTTTATAACGTTTTTTTATGTTTCAAAAATTCTATTTACAGATATTCGTAGTACTCAGAAAGTCGAACAATTTAACCTTATGGCTTTTTTGATAAAAAGAAAATTATCAGTCATAGCATTTGCGAAATTTGAAAAAACAAACGAAAATGAAGTCTCAAGCCAAAGAATGCACGATATGAAAAAAAATCAAGAAAAGAAAAACGTTACTTTTCGGAAGTTATACAAGATTATAATAACAATTTTTAAATTTTCTTGAAAAATGGAAAATTCAAATTTTGATTGCACAAAAAATAATTGAAAATTCTATTTTGCGGTATTTTGTTTTATTTGTAAAAAATAACATTAATAATAAAATAAATCAAATTTTTAGACAAACCGCACAAGCTAAGAAAAAACATAAAAGACAAAAGTTATTCACTCAAAAAGGAGCTACAAATTTGACATTCATCATTTTTTGATAGGATCGGTTATTTTCGGTTTAATCGTGAAAAATGACAGTACAAATAAACCAATGTAATCTTTGGATAAAAGATACAAGGTACAACAAAATGTTCAATAACAAAATTTTTTTTAAATTAGATGTTAAAATTTGCTTATAACCTTTTTTTCTCACGAGACACGTGATGAGAATATGTTCTATAAAGTGTAACTGTCATTTATTACATCTACTGAAGTTATAAGGAAAAAGATTTTTTTGAATGTTTCATTTAATGTTGTGTTTATGCTAATATCTAGAGATTTGTATTTAGCATGATTTTCATCAACATGATATTGGCTTCAGAATATATTCCTCGGTAACTGATATAATAAAAGTGAATCAAAATATGAAAAGTTTAAGAGGAAATAAAAAGTTATCCAGAATGTCCTCATTTTTTATATTTCTACTACAAAATTTAGACTTTTCACCCTTGACTTTACTTCTTAAACTTTCTTGAATATAAGTAGTATGTTACGATGGTGTTTTTGAGGAAGATAGAATAATTTAAACATATGTAAATGCTTGCAGATTACTGGTCCAAGTAATCAATGGACCAGTAATTTGAAAACGTTTAAATCTGTTTCAATTTTTTGACTAAATTCTTATGTTCTGATAAATGTTCAACAAGTTTCCTGTAGTCTGCATGTCAATATAAGGAGCCGTTCTCTAATGACTGCCACACAAATTTCAAAAAATCTTTTTTTAAAGCCAAACGCTAGTTTTCTATAAACAAGCTTATCGTATTTGAAAATGGGGTAATATTTCATTATCTTAAAATGAATAACTATATTAAAATATGCAAATAAATCGATTGAGAACCAGTTACATGATTTTTGTGTTGTAAAGTAATATTAAATTTAATATTAAGTATGCATGATACACTGTAGTAGACAAAATATTGTTATTGTTATTGAATTTAAAAAATAAAAATTCCACTTTAAACAAATAAATATTTCACTTCTGAATATAAAGGTCAAAACGATTTTTTCTTTCAGAAAAAAAATTTGATAAACATTTTTTTTACTATTCATTCTCACACAAAATTCTTAAAGAAAAAAAACCTACACTTTCTTTCCAGATGGCGAAAATGATGAAAAACTGCTTTTTGCAAAATAATAAAGTTTGCTTCCCATTTTCATTTTTCAAGGTTAAATATTGTAAATGGCAAAAAATGCTTATAATCCATGGAAAAGGCGTGGCAATACCTATCGAAACAGTAGCAGATACGTTTTTGTTTTCTACGTTTAGAAGAGTTAAAAAAACGCATAGCAAGTGATTTACGGAAGAGACATGAGAAGTAAAAGAAAACTAAAAGGAAAGAGTTGGAGGAAGAGAGCAAGAAAAGTAAGTGCTGTAAGTTCGCAAACTCGTCATATTTTCTGAGTTGAGGACATTTCAGACTGCTGCAAGGCACTATTTGAAAAGCTTATTGCATGAGGCTTTGACAGAGGGAGTGAATGTCCAGAATCGGACCTAAATCTCCTTATTGAAGTCGTGAGAGCAAGTAGAATAGTACCGCGGCACTCGTTTTAAGCTCACACCTCTCATTTGATGAGAGAGGTCCAACTTAAAAAGAGATAGAGGAGATATCAATGATTGAATGAATAGAATACTGAGTAAGATTAATTGTTTAAAGGCGCAAAAGAACTCGTTCAGAATAGTCAGACTTCGTGAGAATTTGTGTGCAATCGTGGATGTGCCATTAGTCATTTTCAGGGCTTGCCTGGTCACTGTCATACTATAGGCGCGGACGCTGGAGAAGTACCGATGTTTGACCTGAATGGGGAGGAACCACTTAATCGCCTTCGGGTTGCCGCGTACATACTGTAGTTCTGGCCGGCCTTAGTCAGCCGAACATCGGTGTCTGAATGTGTCGGGTCGGGCTTGCGGTTTAGCCCGTGAAACCGCAATTATGGAATTTTTGCACAATGTTATGTGTCAATGTCCTTTAAATTAAAAAGAGGAAATACAACTAGTTCATTTAAGGTACAAATAAAAATTTCCCAACACCTAAATTCAAAATAAGGACTTCATGCTTCCAAATGATTTAGAGAAGCGTATCTTATCAAGGTTCAGCAGCTTAAATTGTAAAGTTGATACTAAGTTTAGGCTTTGCTTAAGTCAATATATACGTTGGGGTCTTGACAGAATTTTTTTTTGGCAAAGTAGAAAAACTGTTGCAGATATTTCAAGGCAATGTAAGTCTTACGGTTTCATGAAACTTACATACCTTAAGATGAGTATGCGCTTTCATTGCAAATGTTTGACCCCATATTTGAATTTAAAGTGGCTTCTATTCTTTCAGTTTTGTATCCACACATTGATACTTTGTATGTTTAGAGGGATTTACGGATTATCTCAGGAATGACGAACAAATTTCGGCCCTGTAGGTGGTCCTTCGATGCGTCGCTTTCGTTTATGTTCCTGAGATGTCTCGCCGGTTGATTCTAAAGGATTAATTTCGCTTAAACTTGCCATGTAGATAGAGCCTCCAGCCGTTTTTATATAAACGTGGTTGATTGGTGGAAATATGGAATGGTGAATTTCATAATTCATCTGGGCATCGTACGGATGGAAAAATACAGCTTCATAATATTTGTTATGTTCTGTGTGTATTTTAGAGAAATCCACACCAAGATTGTTAACATCTACATAATAATGATTATGTGGAAACCCAAGAATTGACACACTATGGCCGTTAAATTCAGGATAACGACCGGCGGTTTCCTCTCGTATAAAAGCGAAACATCCCTGAGCCGTATGCGCTTGGCCAGGTTGCATCCAATTCGGTATGCCATCCCGGACTCCTTGAAGAATATTTCCGTCTAAAGTAGTTCCATCCTTCATTTGTACAGTCATAGTTTTTGGTGCAATATTGTGAACTCCACCTGCGCCTAAATCAGAAAAAAAACAACATTGATGATGATTTTTACACAAGCATAACTTAACTTTTAACGGTTTCAAAAACACTTTCATATACTTTCAATTTCGTAGAGCCTGATACTTGAAGTGCTTTGGACTTTTATTTCAATACCTAAATTAAAATTTGTTCAATTGAAAAATTTTTAATTTTTTACCTTCAATCACCTGGATACATTTTTGTAAACCGGGAAAGAGACCAGAAATTTTGTTATTTTTTTAGAGGTTGTCCCGAAATGTTTTATATTTAAGGTTAGAAAAATCTTATCCAGCGCATATCACTCAAATCATAAATGCAAGTTCATGATAAAATGAAATAATAAATTGTAGCCGTACTATAATACATCAACTTGAATTAATAATTAGTTTTAGGTGCCCAATCTCCTTTTAGAAAATCTTTTTCTTTTTGAAGAAATAATTTTCTGGGTTAATAATAATAAGACTAAATCAATTATTCATTAAACGTTTTGCACTTATTTCTTTGAATCAACAAAATATATATTGTTTTGAATAAAAAAAGTGATATCAACCAAAAAATGTAGTCAATTCGAAGACAACGATAAAACGTCAGAACTTAAAATAAAACGAATTTTTTATTTTCATTAACGCGAATCAGTTAAAGGGACGATTTCTAAAACAAAATTCTATGTGCAAGATAATAGCTAAAAACTTTAAACTTTTGAAGCAAATATGAAATTTGAAATTTATTTTAATAGGCATAAAGAATTCTAATTTCTCTATGATAATACATTTTTAAATATTGATTGTTATAAAAATTACGAAAAATTGTAGTCATCATTACTGATTTAAAAAAGAAATATATGATAGTATATCGGTTGCTGATTGAAACTTTGACACATAAACAATTTTTAAATTAAGTAATTAACTCCTAAATGCAAAATCGAAACATTAAAATCCTTCCGAATTTAAAATATTTAAAACTAAAATTCATAAATTTATCAAACTTTTAATCATGTAAAATTAATGATTAAAATCCCTTCAATGTATAGCATACTGCTATGAAGTTTTTACAATTTTGAATATTTTATTTGAAAATATTGTCAAATTTTAAAGCCCGTAGAATAAATCGTATTAAAAAAGAGAGTTTCCAATCAGAAGTATATTATACATGATTATTGCTCTACGTTTGAAAACTCCCTAAATATAAAAAAGCAGGTTTCACGGGGGTGCCCGAAAATTAATAGGCCAAAATTAATAACCCAGAAAATTTCTTTTATTCACCATTTTTTGATACCAGTCGTATTTTCCGCTATAATTATCAAAAAAATGATTAAAAATAATTAATGGGAATTTTTGAATGAATTTTAATTGAAAAGAAACGACAATTTTTATTGTCTTTCGCTTGCAGGCTCTATAATTTTGGAGGTTTATAGTTGTGCTTTATTCAATTTTTCAAGATGATAATTTAAAGTTTGTATAATTTTTAGTGTCTTATTTTGGAATATTGTCTATTTTTCAAGTCCTTATAATAAAATTTATTCAAATGAGAAAGCTTTAAATTGGCTAATTTCAATTAAAATCATGCAGAGAATTCCAGCTTAGGGGGTCAGAATGATTTGATATCGTCTTTTGCAATTCAATAAAAACATTTTTCTTTGACTGAAAACAATGATTCGAATATTACCTGCGAATTCTCCAAAATTTACCCAAATTTGTATCAAAATGCAGTATTTTGCAAATAAGCGCAGTCATTCGGGATTTCGTCTTTTTTTATTCAGTTTTTGACCGTTTTTATAAAATTCTGGATCAAATATTTTCTCAAAAACCCCACTTTTGGAAATTAAATTTTTTAAAGAAATAGATGCTAATGTGTTAACCAGCCTTCTTTATCCAGTGAATCTGGTTTTCAATCCCTTGAAAATAATATGCAAAGATAAAGAATTAAGATTCTGCGCCGAAGGATACGAGATGCGTAAAACAGTTCACTAAGAATATTTTAGTTGTTGATACATATCTACTGAGGTTCTTTCGCATTTGTGTTAGAACCAACGAATCATGAAAAAAATTGAGATAAAAGAAGATACATCTAGAAAAGTTCCACAACAATACCACATAAAGTGAACAGGATGCATTCCTCTCATTATCAGAAACTGTTGACAAATACGGGAAAAATAAGTAAGGTGGGGCTTTCTAGAAAACCTTGAAAAAAGTCTTAGTCATTCTTCGAGAATCCGCAAGTAGTCTTCAAATGATTGTCAAAAATCAAAAAACTTTTTTAACTGTGTAATATGTGTGTTCCTTTATCACTCTAGAATGATACATTCAAATCCAATCCAATCGAAATGGAATTGGCAGATCAGTCATAAATAATACATTATATTTGAAAGCTTCCAATTTCAAATGTTTCTACTTTTTGTGTCGACTCTTCGATTTCAAAACAGATCAAAATCAATTTGTAGTTTAGATATAAATCCCATGTAGAAACTTTTTCGGGAATTGACCGGGAATCTCCTGGGAGTTTACTCTCGGGAATCGAACGCGAATTTCTTGGGAGTGCAGCAGTAATCTCTCAGGAGTCCAGCAGAAAACTCTGGGGAATCGAATGCCACACTTTCGGAACATAAAATCTGCGCATCAGGTGTATAAAACGCATCTTTTCTTGCAAAATTTTGTTTTGCGAGTACATTAGGGTTTCTGCAGTCGTTTCCACGAGGACACGACATCAAATCCATTCCTCGGTTGTAATAACTACATCTTCTCCGGGGAAGTTTGGTTTTGAAAGTACTTTAGGATTCCTACTGTCATTTCCTCCAGAACACGACATCCAATACTTGGTCCACGTATATAAACTACATCTTCTACAGAAGGTTTAGCTTTACTAGTACTGTAGGGTAATAGAAGCCTCGGTCGCTCACACGATAGCACGTCAGACTTCCATGCAGGAGGTCTGGGGTTCGATCCCAGAGCCGGGTACCAATGGACATTTTTCTATGTACTTCTACCGGGGCTTCGGTGGTTCGGAACCCACCGTAAACTGTAGGTCCCCTCAGAAAAAGCGGTTGCCTTACCACGGATAAATGGGCTGTTTCGAGGGCCTAACCTTGGGGGTCGTAGCCGATTTTGAGAAGACTCAAAACTGAGGCAGCGATCTATTTGCGCTTGAGGCTCGTACAGGGGGACTCTTGCATTCGAGGCTCCTACGGGGGACTCCTGTGCTTGAGGCACCTACGGGGGACTCTTGCTCGGCGGTCGCTAGCCAATTTCGAGTAATGAACACGCATACACATACACTTACATTACACACCAAGCCAGTGCCCCCCCCCCGACTTGAGCACTGATTATCATTCTTCCCCCCCTTAATGAAAAAAAAAATCACGGCGGTAGATATCAATAGAGATTTCCGATGTTCTGGAAATCAACAGCTGCAAGTTTTCAGGGGATGTATAGGTCAACTCTACTGAGAGTCACACAATCGACGAAGATTCGAGATCCCTCAGCCTCCAAGCTCGTGCGGCAGAACTATTCTCTCTACAGCTGTCCTTTTATGGTGCATTCGGTCTCAGGCACTTTCACGAGGATGATTCTGTTAAGCCTCTCGAGGTCAGTCATGGACCAGGTCATCAACCAAATGAGTATGTTAGGAGAGGAATAGCATAGGTGTTAATTGTCTTTGTTACGTCCTTCGCACTGAGCCCAGACGCCAGAATCAGACTAAGGCGACTCGAAAAAGCAGTCTCAAGCACCTTTTTAATTGCAGAGTCGGAGTGGACCCCTCGCTTGCAATATGCCAAGGTACCTGTACGATTCTTTATCAGTCATCGCCTCAATCAGATCACGGTCGTCCATTATCTGTGGAGCTTAATGAATCACATTGGAAGATTCCTCGTTTAATGGGCAAGCACTGGGTATCTCTGATCACCCCACGACTAAAACATTTATTCATTGTGCACCACGTGTGCATAGCGTGATCCAGAAATTGGATGACGCGCAGATAGATCTTATATGTCTGAAGGACCCTCTTTAGCATACGAGTTACATCGGAGGCTGAGATGGATAGACTATTCATCCCAGGCAATCCCTATGAGTACCCCAGATTCTCGACCAATACCTGGCAATTTCCTCGGCCCGAGGTGGTTCACGATTATTTTGAGTCTTCTTTTTGCCATCTGCAAGTCCGCTATAGAAACGTTTTTCATCTGCCAAAAAAGTACTATTGTCATTCCTTCTCGCGATCGCTCTCTTAAATCGCCGCAGTCGCGCTGACAGGACCATGGGTGTCGAACATCTTTCTTGGGGCTTAGTTGTTATAAGCCTGACCTCTTAGTTTTTTGCTCATCATCCTAGCCCACGCAACCGCAGCAGAATATGAAACAGTCTGCACGCGCAGCAAGCTCATATCCTGCTGCAGACTCTAGGATGGTATCAGTGAAGCAAACCACAAGACGCAGGCTTTCCTCGTCGAGCCCTTCAATGAGTTCAGTAGGAGCAGAGGCAGGCTCCGGCGGCTGCAAGCCTAACTAATGTCGATCATGAGACAGTCGCCCTGCTACATCCTCCAGATCCGGACCCTACTGGCACCTGTTTTTCGATGTTACTTATTTTGACAACGGATATAAATTGGCGCCATCTAATGGATCTTAATTGATTAGCATTTCCGGTGTCCACTTGATCCTCTTTTTTGCCTGAGCAGCCTGGAGTTACTGGCGGAATGCATTGTCAACATCAGATCTTATTCGGTTTATGGTTCTTCCAGGGAGGAGGTTCACGTATATTATCCGACGCCTTCGTTGTTTAGGGTCGTCTTGAGTTACTGTTCTCATTTCCGGGAAATTCACTACAACGTTTTGGCGAAAGGCCATCCTGACAGGAGAAGTTGTGGTCGCTCCCATCTCGTATTCAAATTGGCAGCGCATCAAGTACTCATCATGATGGGTTTGAAAATTGATTCGCTGCCTTGGTATTCTTGTGGGATACCTGTGACTCCAGGTGAGATCGACCAGTCTATCACGTACCTCACCACCACCGGCTTGCATGCTGCCACCTCCAGCATTAAGGAACTTCTCCATGACAAATGGGTTTTTGGTGCTCCTCTTAGTCCCTTTCCTCTTCAATCTCTTCCTATCTGGCATGGGGAAGCCTGTAAGTAGCAATGTTACAACCAACATAGCCGTCAAATTCATGAGAGGAAAGCCTTTGCAGATAGCCGATAATGCCAACATGAGAACTAGGAGATCAAAAATCCACCAAAAAGTCTTTCTTAGGATGGACAAATTAGCTGAAGCTAATAATGCTCTCCCCGATATGCTCTGCAAAGATGTTAATCTCTGGAATCTGAACTGTGTAGTTTGCGAGAAGGCGTCTCCCTGCTTAGCGACAACAGAAGTAGTGATACTTCAGTACGCATGAGTAAGACTCGCGAGCGTATTGCACAGGTTCATTTGAAAATTAAAACGGCGAGACGGCATGCATCAAATGTTCAGTGTGTGATTAGCTACATAACATCAAATAAAAAATGCACTTCAAAAGTTAGGGCACTTGCTCGAAACTTAAGGAAAGCGAATCACACGCTGAACAATTATAAAGTATTGAGCAACAAGTAGCACTGGACGAAATAAAAGAAGAGTTCTCTCAACAGCGAAAAAGCGTACATTTATTTTGCATGTTGCTGCAAAAAGCCTTCCTTTGAATTGTAATTCTAAGAAACTAGCTATTAACCCGAATAGCATTAAACGTCGCCGAGAAGTTGTATGTAAAATGGTAGCATCTGATGTGAAAGCTGACGTACAGAAAAAGCTTCAAGCACCGCTCGTAGTGCATTGGGATGGAAATTGATGCCAGATAAAACGGAGGAAGGTCGTAAAAATAAAAATGTGGATATGCTACCTGTTGCAGTGTCATGAAATGGTGAGCAGCACGATTGTCAGTTCCCAAACTAAGTTCAGGGACTGTCTTAGTTCAGGCTACTGCCATAGCAGATACCCTAAAAGAATGGGAGCTTGTGGAAAAGGTATGCGCAACATGCTTCGATACAACTGCTAGCAACACAGATATGTTATCGACAGCACAGTTCCATAAAGTTTTTTTTTTCGTATAATATTTAAAGAAATTTTTATTCATATTTTACTTTTCTGGACACAAAAAAGGAGCAGCTTTTCTTTTAAAGAAGGAAATTGGCGAAAAATTGGTTCACTTTCCTTGACGGCATTGCCTGAAGGAGTTGGTTCTATCTGTGGCCTTTAAAACTTTCCTGGGTCCATCTAAATCACCTGTCATTGAGCTATTTTTTTGACACTGAAGTTGGGAGTTGATAGGCAACGTTTAATTGGCTTCGTGCGTCAATACTTGAACATAAGAAAAGATATAATTTTCTCATGAAGCATTTATAGTTAGAGAACTATTGGCAGTATAATTTTCTTTCTTCTAAAGTTGTTCAGCCACGAGAACAGTATAGAGAACTGTTGAAAGTTGTACTAATATTTTTGGGAGCAGTTCGAGCTGAGGAAGTTTACTTTAGAGCGCCACAATCGGCTGAAAACGTTCGATTTAGGGGGAAAATGCTTAGTTCCTTCAAGTTGTGAATGTTTCAAGAACAGCTGAAAGAAGATATCCTTTCAGAGCAGGCCAAGCCGGTTATCGAGAAGATGTGTATCTTCGGAATAAAAGTATTTATTCAAGCTTTGTTTACAGCTTTTCTGGCTGCCTCCGCTGCTCTTAATATTCTAGAAATGCTACAACATCTTATTAAGTATGTAATTTAGGGTTGTCCAAAAATTTATTTTTTCAAATTTTTATGAATAACGCGCGGAAATTTGTTCGAATCCACACAAAAATAAATCCTTTTTTTTTTCAATATTTAGATGTGGCGCAAGCTCCATGAAGTTTAACACGTATTTCGCATAAGAAAAAAAGACGTTGCAAATTATTATTCTTTACAGCTATTTTCTTCTATATTAATGCTAGATAGTTGCGGTTTTTTACTGGCATTTTTCACTTTTTGTCCAATTTTCAAATAGAGTGAAGTAATTATTAACTCAAGTTAACAAATATAATTGTTTATACAATTTATTATTATTTTTAATAATATTCTCTTTGCTCAATGGTAGAAAGTAGCGTTTTTTCTGAAATATATAACTATTTGTCTATTTTTTACTTGAAGTGATTTAATAATTGATTGAATCTAAAAAAAATGATTGTTTATACAAATTATTGTCGTTTCTTTATCTTTATCTTTATCTTTATCTTTATCCATATCAATGCCAGATGGTGGCAGTTTTTTCTGAAATTTTTAACTTTTTGTCCACTTTTCACTTCGTGAGGTAATAATTAGCGCAAGTTAACAAACATGCTTATTTAAATAATTTATTATTGTTTATAACTATCTTCTCTTAGAGTAATGCTAGAAAGTTGCTTTTTTTCTTAAACCTTTAGTTTCGCTTTGTCTTTTTAGTTATGAACAAATAATAAGTGAACCTCAACTAGAATTATTTTTTAAATAGTATTGTGTTGTTTTAAGTGAATTATTTTCGCTCTTTTTCCAATGTTTGAAGAAAAATTAATGTAAACAAAAAAGCTATGTGGCACAAGAGACAAACCAAATAATGGAATGATCAGGGGTAGGTGGGAGGACTAGGCCATTGAGTGACACGTCTCGTCGATGACAATATACATATATAAATATTAAAATGACCACAAAGAAATAATTAATTATAGATTTAATGCTTTCACGATGATTCATTATAATAAAAGGAGGTGTTTCGGGTTTCAATGGTGTGCAAAACTACGAATCTTGCTGACGTTTCGTAAACATTGCAGTTCACTTCTTCAGGGCCAGAGCGCCCCACCGTGAAGGCTGTTCGAACTTGATTGGCCAATCAAGTCTTTTTTTTTTAAATCAAGTTCGACCAGTCTCCACTCTGGCTATTCACAGGCATAGTAGAGTGTATATATATAAGAACAACATCACCTGAAACTCCAGTTTCAGGTTAGCCCTGAAGAAGTAAACTGCAATGTTCACGAAACGTCGGCAATCATCGTGAAAGCATTAAATCTATTATTAAGTAATTCTACGGGGATAGTTTTCTTACGAAAACTAACACTTTTAGTAAGCTCAGGTCTTCTCAAGCTAGGCTACTAACATCTTTAGCTTTCTTGAAACGATGCAGGGACAACAAGATCGTCCCAAAATTCTTACAATTGAAAACCCATTTGCGAACGTCTGAATCCAAATTAATTCCACATAAAACAAGTTTGCTTCTTTTGAAAGAGAGAATACAACATATCAAATTTGTCACGCACGCTACCTCCAAGAAACTGCGAAAACTTCACATTTTCCTTCTAACACCCTCAGATTTGACATTTGGTCTATATTGGACCGCATATCATTTGACCATTCCCAGTGAATTAAAGATCTTTCCACTCAAAAACAAAACAAAAATTTGACAAATTATTTCCAGAAGAACACCACTAACCAACACAGTAAAAAATATCTATAACCATCCTCTCAGCAATGAAATGATTGCAGCCTTATCCAAAGGACATAATTTTGCAGTAGCTCCCTGCGAAATCACGATACAAGAAATCATAAGTAATTTGGAATCCACAATATATGTATACCCTTTCACCCGGAAAAGCTAATGACATACGGCGTAGGACGGCCAATATCTTACGCCAAGCCCAACTTCCCTTCCCAAACTTAACAAAACAAGAAAAAACAGTCATTAAAGAACTCAATTAGAATAAAGACATAATAATATTATCCACAGACAAAGGCAACACAACAGTAATAATGAATTAAGAAGACTATAGAAACAAAATGATGGACCTTCTAACTGACGATAAACATAACAAACTTAAAAAAGACCCTACAAAAACAGTAGGCAGCAAGATAAAAACCATTCTAAAAGACTCTAAATTTGAATGCAAAACAATATCTAAATTAATACTTACTAATCCCAACTCTACAAAACTATACTGACTCCCGAAAATCCACAAAAAAAACATTCCACTCAGACCGACCGTCAGCGCAGTAAGTTCACCAACTTACAACCTAGCACGCTTCCTCGCCAAAGAACTGAATCCTTTTACAGGATCGATATTATTAAAATCTTTGCAAACTTTCCCTCCGATCTATACCTTTCATAGAACACTGTCTCAATAATACTAACTTCTCTTTCAATAACCAATTCTACGAGAAAAAAAACCTTAGGAGCAGCAATGGCATCTCTAATCTCACTTGTAATGGCCAACATCTTTATGGAACATCTAGAAACTAAAATCATCAACCAATCTAAGCTTAAACCGGAATTTTAGTGCCGTTACGTTGACGACACTTTTGTCATCTGGAGACATGGACTAGATGAACTAAACAAGTTTTCCCTAAAGATAAAAAAGGCACCTCTCAGTGATCCGGGAGTATATATGAAATCCCTTGCTCTTGTGGCAAAGTCTATATTGGAGAAACCGGGAGAGCAGTGAGCCAACGTGTAAAGGATCATGAGAGTAAAGTCAGGCTAAAACATTTCGCACAATTAGCACTAGCTGAGCATCATATTGAAACAGGACATAGCATTTTATTTGACAAAAGAACCGTCATCGCAAAAAAGAACAATATTTTTCCAATAAAACATAGAGAAGTAATCGAAATCTTAAAACAGCTTAATAAAATCAATAGGGACAATGGATGTAATAACAATCCGATTTGGCTTCACGACCTCCTGGGTTTTTTCGAAAAGACTTGATTGGCCAATCAAGTTCGACCAGTCCCCACGGTGGGGAGCTCTGGCCAATCACAGGCATAAGACGTCAGCAAGCAACCAGGCAACAGCAAGCAGGTTCACAAAACGTCAGCAAGATTCGTAGTTTTGCACACGATTGAAATCCGAAACACCTCGTTCTAAATGATTAATTGATTATAACATCTCACGGGACAAGGTAGACTTACTGCAGTCAGGAAACTGCTTCCGGTAATCTGTTACCACTTACAGTAAATATGGTTTCTGACTTTCGTCTCTGGTAAGAAGACATTTAATGTTAGATATCAATTTTACACCTCGTTCCGCTACGTCGTTGACCACTTTCAATTTTTTGACTATAGTCCCACCTTTCTCATATTTTACATCAGTTTTCCAAAGATTCGCGTCTTTTCTGAGAAAGGATGTGCTAATTTGAAAGCGTGTGAAAATATCTTTTGATATTTTTCAGATAAAATTATCGATATTCTTTGTGAGAATGCCATGAATGAATGAGGCTGACAGGCGCTTTAAGTTCTTCGGATGCTGGTCATCCCTTTCCAAAGCTTTTCGCATCCAAATTTTTTAATTTAAATTTAAATTAAATTAAATTTAAATTAAAATTTAATTTAATTTAAATCAATACCAGGAAAATGCAAATCTGACCACAAGCAGATTCTTTTGCAGGAGACATGAGGTGTTCCTTTTTTCAGCCGGAATATTCTTAGGCAGTAAATGACTTTTTCCATCCACCTTGCCCTATCGGTGCTGTTTTTAGTATATGTTTGATGATCGTAAATGCCTGTCCCTGTTTGTCTGTTTATTCCCAATGTACTTCTTGCTTTAATAGTTTTCGCAGATGTTGTATAATCTCTGCAAATTTCAAAATAAATTTTCTATACCACGACGTCATTCCTATTAATCTTTATATTTGCTTGAATGTTTTTGGACTTGGAAAACCTAATATACGCTTCAATTGTTCTTCACCTACCTGTCATATTTTTCATTTGCTTTGAATCCTAAGTATTTTATGTCGGAACATCCAAATTCATATTTGTCTAAACCTAATGTGAAACCTGCATCTTTGATTTCATTTAAAGCGATTTCTAAATATTTAGGATGTTCTTTAAAATTTGTCGAGACTACAATTATATCATCGAGGCATCAAAACACATTTGGTTTTAAATCTGGTGTTATTATTTTGTCCATCATGCGCTGGAATGTAGCAGGAGCATTTGTTAAACCAAATGGCTTTCTCTTTAACTGATACATTCCTTTGCACGGAACTATAAATTCTGTTAACGGTTGAGCTTCTTCCTCTAGCGGTATCTGATGATATGTCAAACGAAGTTCGGCTATTGACATTTACTTTGGTGACCTCTATGCATCTCATATTTCTAACATTATAGGAATTGGGTATAAATATTTTTTTGTGATTTTACTTACTTAGTCTATCTACTTCTTGATATTATTATTTATTATCAGATTATTTCTCAAATTAATTCAATAGCTTTACTTCATTGCGAATCATTTTTCTACCATTAAAGCATTTTTTCCCTTAACTTTATCACTCATTTTCATTATTTCAGAATCACTTTTCTCTTTATTATATTCTAATGGACCTATAATTTATTTTCATAACGTTCTATCTTTATTTTTCGATGGTACATTCGTGTTTATTTTGTTCTCGCTTTTTATTTTATTTATATTCTTATTTATTTTCCTACTTTCTCTCTATATATTTTTACTGGCTTGCTTATTCAACCTCTTGACCCCGTGCTGGGTCGTACCAGTGTTGTGTAGATCGTGTTGTAGAGTTTAGGGTATTGGGTGAAACGGTGGGAAACTTCGTAGGGTAGCAAATCTGTCTCTTTTCCTGAGATGTGATTTCGCAAGCTGGCCTTTGGTGCGACTTTCAATTTCTTCTGCTCTTTCTTCCCAAAGCTTTGTTTCTGGTAAATCTGGTACAAGTCGACATAATAAATAGTTTTCCATATGACCTATTTTGATGTGGATCAATATCTGACCTATTATTCTTAACTTTTGCTCATTCGCGACCATTAACGTATCATTTGATGGTTTCTGAATATCATAATCTAAGTCTTTGACTGTTTTCAAAGTTTTTTCACCAGTGAATCAGTGAGTTGCACTGGTATTACATAACACCCTAAATTTATGATCTTTAAAATCTGTCATTAAGTAAAACCTTGTTTCGTTCGAATCATTTGTATCTGTGTCTAGATATTCTGGCGGCATTTGGTTTCGTCGGCTATTTTCCGTCTTTAATATCCACCGTTTGCGTTTCCCTGATCTATAGTATACCAAAGATCGCGTTGAAAATGGCCTTTTACCCCGCCATTGTAGCATGTAATGGTTTGTCGCGATCTATAATTTGAATTTTGATGAATAGAGTTTGGACCTGGGCGTCCTTAGCTTTTGAATCCACTTTTTCTCCCCTTTGTTTCTCTTTAGCCTGTTTATTTTTGTCAGTGTTCTTATTATGACTTCGATTCCCTGATTTATTGTCTATATTTTTTGCCTAATTGACTATTTTGTTCGGTGTTATAAAAAAGCGCTGATATCTGCGCAGAATTTTTTATTTGTCGTGTCTGTGCCTTTTCTTCACTATTTTTGTCCCATATTCTCGTTATCTTTACCTGAAATTTTTAATTGCTGACCTCTAGTTTTTTATTTTGGTTATTCTGTTTCCCATTCGAGTCCTAAATTTTTCAAGTCTGAGAAATTTGAAGAAGTATTTCTTGAAATATAAACTTTATATTCTATCCTTGAATTCTCGTATGTTTTTCTTAATTGCCATTCTAGGCTTGGACGTGGCATTAATTTTTAAAATAATTTTTCTATTTCTGTTACGAATGCGTGAATGTCCTAACCTTTCTTTTGATTGAAGAACTTGATTTTTCTTTTCTTATTGATTCCAAATGCCTTTTGTTAACGTACGCTACTTTAAAATCATTAACAAGCTGACTTACATTTTTCCAATTGCCTCTATTAATGTGAAACCAAATTAACGCTTATTCCTAAAAAAACTGCATATAAATTTTCAAAAATATCAATTTTACTAATTTTGAATACTCTTTTAAATCTTAATAAACTATTCGAAAAGTAAGGAATAATTCTTCCGCACCGTTCCAAAATTTAGCGTTGCTTTCTAAAAATGAATTAATTTCGAATGTTCTGATATAGATGTTCTCGTTTTGTTTTTTCTGCCTTTCTATTACTTTTCGTAATCCATCACGGCATATTCTAGCTTTTTCTTATCTTTCTTTTTCTGTTCTTTCTCATGCCTTTCTAAGAGTTTCTTCTCTTTCTAAGCGACTTAATTCTAATCGGTCTTTGGCTTATTCTAATCTTTTGAATTATTTTCTCTTTGCTTGAATTTCATTATCTATTTTATTCATTTCTAACTCCTCGCTTTCTAATCTAAAACTATGCTTATCTATTTACATGCCCCCTTCGAGCTTGCCTATATTTCTATTTTGTAAATGCAATTAATTTGAGCACCTTTGAATTTCAATAAGAAAAAGTGTTGAAATTCAGAGGCAATTGCATTGTTTGATATCTTTTCTGCGACCATTTTTCTTTTCCAATCCTACCTTGACTTCATATAAGGTAAAGTGAGATTCGTTAGTTACTAGATAAGTACCTTTCCAAAAAGGATCTAAAGGGGTTAGCTTAACATTTCTGACTAAATCTCAATCGTTTGTTTTTATAACATCGAAAATCTTGTGTTTGTAAGTTATTTTTTCTTTGAGTGTTCTCTTAAAATGTTTTAGTTTATTTTCGTACACAGGGTGTCCCAGACTCAAGTGTCCGGACTTATATGGCTGTATAAAAATAAAAAAAATAAATCGAAAATTCCTTTTCCAAAAAGCAGTTGAAGTTTCGGTTTTTGAGTTATAAAATATTTAAGCTGGACCAATCAGGAGGGCGTTATAAATTGTCGCGCGTGTGTGAGCGGGAATCTCTATGCAGTGTAGTGACCGCTGTTCTTCCGTCGCTACCCCACCTCGGCGCTTGCTTCAATGACACTACGTTGTATTCTTGTTCACGAACGCACGTCTGTTTATGCCACGGTCCTGATTGGTCCAACCTATATATTTTATAACTCAAAAACTTCAACTGATTTTTGAAAAAGGAATTTTCTAGTTTATTATTTTTGTTATGCAGCTATATAAGTCCGGACACTATAGTCTGGGACACCCTGTATGAGTCTTCTTTCTTTTGTGAGAGAATCGATTGTTTTTAATACTTGCAGTGTGTCGTATATTATATTTGGTTCACATCCCAATTGCAGCTCGTGTGGAGTGTACCCGCTATAACTGTATATCTCTTTCATAATGGAATTTGATCTCTCATCCTTTCCATTACTTTGCGGATAGAAACCTACTGCGAATGAGTGTGTTATATTCATTACCATATGCAAAGTGTCATTTTTTGTTTTCTTGGAAAATTTTTCTTTGGTTTTTTTGTGGAATATAATGATTGGTGTATTTCCAAGTATTTCTTGAGGTGCTTTTATGTATTTTGCATTGAATGCAAGTTTTAATGAAGTCTTTAACGACATTAGTAATATCAGACCAGTTATGTTTTCGTCTGATTTTCAGCAGTCCTTCATGTACTTCTTTTATTAATTTCATTTTATCTGTTACCTCTAATTGTTGGACAATATAAACAGTTATTTTGTTTTCTTCGCAGCTAGAGAGAGAACAGTATGCAACATTTGTTTAGACGAAGAACGATTAGAAAAAATTGATAATTATGTGTATCTTGAAAGTTTATTTACTACTGACGAAAACATAGATGGGGAAATATCCAGGCATATATGAGGGTAGAAAGGTTATCGGCAGTGTAAATGCAAGTACCAAAACTAAAAATGTGACTGAAAAAGCTAAAATTATAATATATAATTATGTACTCGCACCCACTGTGCAGTATAGTATCAAGACCTGAAAATACCATAAAAGGATAAAAGTAAAAGTGAAAACGGTTGGTATGCAATGCCTGCGGAATATATGCGGTAAAACGCTAATGGACTAAGTCAGTAATAAGTGGGTTCTCAAAGAATGTTGTGTAGAGAAAACACTGATTAACAATAGTGAGTTTGAGTGTTTCTGTATGAACTGAGATGTAAGATGTAAGATTAATCAACTGCTCGCATCGGAGCGGTGTAACTGGACGATTGTGCTGCTTGAAAAAGCAAAACGTGAATTCTATATTGATTTTTAATATATCCCTTCTCCTGAACATACCTTACTGACCCTCGCCATATAAATTCCTCGCTTCCCGGTAGTATAACGAAAATTTTCTATGTACTTTTACCGAGGTTCTGGTGGTACGGATCCCACCTTGAGCTATAGGTCCCTCCATCATTCACTTGGCTGTAACCCAGTCCGTGGATGGTGGACTAAAAAACCAGGCTTTGCCCAATATGTCAAATTAGGCATACTGCTCTCTTTAGATCACTTAATTGCATTACAAAAATGCATCCATGACTAATGATATATACTGGGATATCCCCGTGCAGACCATTAAAAAATTCAAATCTTAACAAAAATACCTTCGACATATTGGGCTGTAACCATCTTAAGCCTGAGAGAAAAAATAGCTTCCTTATTTTAATGCTGAGCGACAATAGAAGTAACGATACTTCAGTACGCGTGAGTAAAACTCGCGATCGTATTGCACAGCTTCAGTTTAAAATTGAAACGGCGATACTGCATGCATAAAATATTCAGTGCGTGATTAGCTACATAACATCAAATAAAAAATTCACTCCAAAAGTTAGGGCACTTGCTCGAAACTTATATATATATATATATATATATATATATGGGGTGTCTCAGTACTCAAAATACATTTCTATATTTTTCAATTCCTCATAAATAGTGGAGCCAAAAACAATAATAAAAATGAGTTGTAAGGTTATTAATTGATAAGTATTTAACAACAAAAGATTAACCGATCAGAAGCACGTGTTAGATGGATGGTAGTTCATGTATCATTGGCGAGAGTGTATGCGCGAAAAACCTGAAGCTGTGTAATTTCACATTTGCAGGATGTTCTGAATATCAATAGTGCAACTTGACACGGCACCTGCGTGACGAGATATAAATTTGAAAAAATATCTTCTTCTTTAGGATATACGTTTATTTGTTTTACCCCCTTCCGAGTGATTTGAATTCTGGAAAATTCTAACGAAATCTTAGAATTCAAACGAATTCTTAGAGCTCATTTGTACTCCTTTGAATTCTTTCAAAGCTTTAAATCGTTAGTATACACCATGAATTATTTTGAATTTCTCAAAGTCTTTTGTATTCTCTACATTTTCCTAAATTCTGTGAAAAATTTTTGTAACTCTGAACTCTCCTGAATTCTCTGAAATATTTTCAATTATATGAATCTTTTGGAATTTTTTTTAAGGTTCTCATAATCCTCTAGCGTTTCCGGAAATCTGTTGAATTCTCTGGATTATTTTTAATTTGTCTCGACTCTTTGAACTCTTATGAATTTCCAGAATTCTCATGAGAAGAGTGAATTCTTTCAACGTTTTTTTAGTTATCCTAAAAACATCAGAATATACCTTGAGTTAGTTGAAGCTCCTTCACATCTATTTTAATTTTTTGAATTCTTTTGTAATCTTCAGAATACCTGTTAAATTATTTTAACTTCCTTCGAATATTTGGAATTTTGTATATTTCAACAGAATTCTCAGAATTTACTTGTAGTACTCCTTTGAATTATTTATTATTTGTTTTCAATCTCTTGAAAACTTTGCAATACCCAATACATTATTTTTAATTTTTCCATGTCTCTTGTATTTCCCGAATTCTCTGAACTCTCTAAATTATTTTCAATTTTTCTGAACTCTCTACACTGTTCTAAATTTTTTGAATTATCACGAGGCCGCTAAACACTTTTAATGCTTTTAAGTTCTCTTGAAATCATCAGAATAGACTCTGAATTAGTTTGAACACCTTCATATCTTCTGAATTCTCAAAATCTGTCTAAATTCCTCTGAAACAATTGAATTATCTTCCATTCTTTTTTTTTAATTTTAATTGTAATAAATTGTAATCAGTCAATTAATCGTACCTCGCTGGTACATGCATGCACGTAAAAGTTTTTAACTTAATTTTACCTGGGGTGCAATTTTAACTATGCACACACCACCAAAAAATAATGTTTGAACAACATCTTCACTGATAGGTTTTATTTTACTTTAAATAGTTTTCACTAATCAATGAAAGTTATTGAAAGCGTCAAGAGAATTCGACCAGGATCTTTGTCTCAGATGAAAATTCTACCCAAAAAAAGTATCTTGGAAATTTTATGATAAATGCGTGCAAAATTAAAGATTGAATCAGTACTAATTAGATCATTACTCATTGCAATAAGTCATTGAATCGGTTAGCTGATATTTCAAAAATCATTCAAGTAGTTTTTCCTTCGAAGAATTAAACAGACAAGACATTACTTTAACGCCTCATTCTAATTATTGTTGCTGATTAGTAAAACTTTTCGACGTCTGAAAATAATGCATTACTTCCGATGGCATTATTGGATTTGATTTGTTGAAAGGTTTTCTGGTAATTTTTTTGACAGCTATAACAACAGGCAAGGTATCATTTTTAAGATAAACTCAACTATTATCCATTTGTTCCAAAAGGAGCTGAAAGTTAGCAAAGTTGCGAATTATTGAAACCTCTGCTCTCTTTATAAAAATAATGCATCACCTTCAGTCGCATGATAGTAAAAGTGAGAATTATTCACACTTCTCATGATTTTCAGAGAAGAATGCATTAGTCTCTGTCGCATGAATAAAATTAAACTTCCAATAATTTTGTTGGTAGTTTTTTGGAAAACTATGACAGCGGTCAAGGTATCATTATGAAGAAAATCTCTTGTAAATTTTTTGAAGAGGCTAAAAGTCAGCGAAGTTTCGAATTATTGAAACTTCTCCTCACTTGCTAAAAATAATGCATCACTTCCAGTCGCATTATTGAAATTGAAGTTGAAAAAAAAATTTTCAGTGGTTTTCTGGCTAGAGAAGACAAAAAACGAGATCTTATTTTTATTACAAACTTCTAGTTTTTCAAAAAATTCGCCTAATGCCACAGAAGTTGAAATTTATTTAAAATTCTTATGATTTTCAGAAAATAATGTTTTGCTTCCGATCACATGATTGGAATTGATGTTTGAAAAATTTGTTACTCAGTTCGTCGAATAGGAAAGGCAATAGATTCTCATGACAGTTAAGTTAAGTTAAGTTCTCATCATGACAGCAGACTGATCACTTTTTTACAAAAGACCAAAGGTCAGAAAAGTTGGGAATTATCGAAAATTTCCATTATTTTCAGGAAATAATGCGTCCCCGTTGAAAAGACTACCCAAAAAACTATTAAAACATCAATTTCGATCATGCGACCGCGAGTAATGCACTATTTTCTGAAAATCATGAGAAATGTAACAAATTTCTAGTTTCGGTGGCATTTGGCCTCATTTTCAAAATAGATTGGATTTATTGGCCAAAGTTGAGACCTTTTATGTTTTCTTTCAAGTTAATAAAACACTAAAAAAAAAAACTTTCAAAACTTCAATTTTAATGAAGCGAACGGAAGTAATGCATTATTTCCTGAAAATCAAGAGAAGTGTAAATAATTTCTTACGTCGGTGATATTTATTGACTTTGAAATTATGGATAAGAGTTTTTCATCATAAAAAAATGCAGTATGTCGTATTCTCTGCTAGGAAAACTACAAAAAGACTTTTAAAGATCAATTTCCATCATGCCGCCGAAGGTAAGTCATTATTTTCTCAAAATTATAAGGATTGTGAAAATTGCTTCAATTTTGTGGCATTTGGCCTCTTTTTCAAAATGGAGAAGAGTTTGTCGTTCAGATTTGAACTTATCTGTTGGCTTCTCTCTTCGAACAATATCCTCAAATATTTTGAAACATCAGTTTCAATCATGCTACAGCAGTAATGCATTATTATTCGAAAATCATGAGAAATGTAAAACATGTCTGACTTCAAACGCATATGGCCTCAACTTCAAAATACATAAGATGCTGTCGCCAAAATAAGACCTTGTTAGTTTGCTTCCAAATTTAAAAAAGAGCACCCAAAAGAACTTTTAAAACATCAATTTCAATTATGCGAACGGAATTAATGCACTATTTCCTGAAAATCATTTGAATCATGATAAGTGTTCCCGAAATAGAATCAATTATGATTATGCAAGTGAGAAAATACGTGTGCAAGTTTTGGATAAAACGATACAAAGATTTTTGAATCAAATAAACAAATGATCCTGCACACAAGACGACACAATTTCATACAAAGCCATTCACAATTTTAATTGTGCTGGCTCCTTCATGATTAGGTGAACTTAGCATTTTGGTTACATCAACCAAAATATTTTCTCAGATCAGCAAAAAGACTGATTTGAATCAAAAAAAATGTTCTCTTGGATTGACCAAAAGCTTTACTTGGATCAACCAAAGGACATGGATAAACAACTAAATTATACTAACCAATACATTTTCTTGGGTAGCGGTGAACCAAATATTTTCTTGACCATATAATAACCACATTATAGGGTTGATTGGACCAAGATTGTGTTCATTCAACTAAGACTTTCTCTGGGCGAATAAAAAGAACTCACCGAATTTTAGAGAATTGATAGAATTCAGAAGAATTAAGAGGATTCACAAGAATTCGATGAATACAAAAGACTTCGAGAAATTCAGGATAATCATGGTTTGCCGTAAAGATTCCAACAGAATTAAAACCACTTTGAAAGAATTGGAAGAAGTACAATCGTAATATAAAAGTTCATATGGAATGTAAAGAATTCATAATACCAATAGGAAATTCAAATAAATCAACGTGTATCCTAAAGATTACGAGAGAATGAAAAGAACACTAAAAGAATTCAGTGGTCTCGTCAGAATTCAATAAAATCAGAATAGTTTAAAATGTTCAGAAAAATTTGAAGAATTCTCTAGAATTCCAAGAATTTGAAAGAATTCCGCGAATAAAAATAAATTATTGAATTTAACAGGCTTTAGAGAATTCAGATAATCCAGAAGAATTTAGAGAATTTAAAAGAATTTAGAGAATACAAAAGACGTGGAGGAATTCCAAGTAATTCATGGTTTTCTGTAGAGATTATAAAGAAATTTTGTTTAAAATAATAAGAAGAATTTAATGATCTCATGAGAGCTGAAAAAATTTAACAAAGTTTGAAGAGTTCAGAAAAATTCCAAGAATTTTAAGAAATTTGTAGAATTTAGAAGATTTTAGAGAATATCAAAGAACTCTGACAATTTCATAGAATTTAGATAATATAAAAGAATTTAGAGGATTCAAAAGAATTCATAGAATTTGAAAGGAATTCAGAGGATTAGGAACAAGTGAACTCTAAGTATTTGTTTGAATTCTATAGATTTCAAAATAATTTCTATAGGAAGAGCTATTTTCTAAGATTTATATCTTGTCGGCTTCAGCTTTTGCGCGCACATTCTCGTCAATGATATATGAACTGCCTTTCATCTAACGCGTGCTTTTTATTGGATAATCTTTTGTTGTTAAGTACTTAATAATTATTAGATCTACAACACGTTTCTGTTATTTTCGACTCCATTTTTTATGAGGAATTCAAAAATGTAAAAGTATACTTTGAGTATGAGGACACCCTGTATATTTGGGTATCTTAATTGACTGTGCAACATTTGGCTTTTAGTCAGATATATATACAATAATGCAACTCAAGAGATAAAACAAATCACAGCTTGAGCCTCGGCAGAGATAACGTTGGATAAACGAAAAAATTTTGGTTTAAAATTATCTTTACAGTGTGACAAGAGATGCCTGCCCAAGCAATTGTCTGTTCTATTCTATAGTATATATGTCATTTAACAAGTAGCATCTTATGAGAAAGTATATTAATATATGCTTGAAACAGAGATTCCTGAAAAACAGTTTCTTGTTGATCCAACATTATCTCTGCTAAAGCTTCTGTTACAGAGAAATAAATTTCAGCAATGACATGAGAATATTATAATTTGCACTTACAGTGGCTAGATCAATTTCAAAAGTGAGAGATTCCTGTAAGTCTTTTTTAGCTGCATCTTTGCTTGCACCAAAAATAACAGCTATGTCAACCATATAATCCAAGTAGGCAGTAACCTTCGGGTCTTTGAGCCCTTTTACTAAAAATTCACGACCAACAGTGAAAGGTGGTTGATCGATCTAAAGGAAAAAAATTATTTTACTGAAAGTATATTACATTTTAATGCTCATTTATCACATTTTACTTAAAACATGATTACGCACTTTAAGAACATGTTTTCTGCTGTTTAAAGGATCATTTACAACTATTAAACTAAAGAAGTAATTTGGTCCATATCCCAATTTCTGCAGAGTATAAGTCGATTTTTTCCATTCGTAGTTTGTCTCATTCCAAGACTTTTCCAGGAGAGGCCAACCACCTAATTGTTTTAAATCATCAGATACTCCACGGAGACCATTTTTTTCAATCGCAGCTATAGAAAGAGAAAAATTATTTCTTCTTATACAAATTTTTTGTATATAAAAAGGTTCAGGGTTTAAAATATGCTTACCTGTGTTCGTGCAAGAGGTGTAATAGTTTTTTGCGAGTGTGGTCCATCTTGGTTCATTGGGTTGAGCTTTCTCTTCAAGGCTCTTTTTCAATTGCTCCTGAATTTGGTCATCAACTATATTGTATTCGTCGACATAACGCTTGCCTTTCGGAATGGTTGTGTTTTTTAAAAAAGTACCACAGACAAATTTGTTAAAGTCATCACACGGTGCTACATTGGGGTCCATATATTTCGAAATTGTAAGTGCTGCAAAATGAAATATCAATTGTAAGTCCCAATTATAAAAATATCATTATAATCTTAATTTATGAATTTTTGCCATAAAGTTCAGAATAATACAATCCAAAGAATAATCAAATTTTTTTTCACCTTCCAAAATAGTTCATTTGCATGGTACGAAAAGACAAGAATTCATCTATTCTTGAACTTTATTGTTTATTATTGAAAGTATACTGCGAACTAAATTATTGTATATTCGTTTGTTTATTATCGAGCCTTCTCATCAAGAATTGTTAAGCGTCAGTTTGACAGAATATAGAAATTTTGTGCTTTCTGATTCCACATTAATGCAACCAAACAGATTAAAATCTTAACGTTTTTCTTATATTGGCTTTTTCCATATTGGCGTTGTTTGGCTTAAAATTTTAATTTTTTTCTTGCTACAAAGGCTATAACTCTGATAATTCGTTTTTATCAGAAAAAGTCGTAAATATACATTGTTAAACTTTCCATGTACTGCAAGTAGCCGTTCTTAGAATTTTTGAATCTTGAGAAAAATTGTCTTCAAATTTAGAACCTGCTCTAACTTTTATGTTTATGTTTCTGACATTCAAAGACATGCATACTGGCGGAAAGGGTACAACTGTGCACGGAGTGCACGGAGTCTCCCAGCTGTGCACGTTAAGCGTTGCTGGGGTTCCATCTGTGCACGTCGACATTTCAACGTGCACAGTTTAGAGCATCCCAACAGTGCACGTCTCAAATAATTCAATCAGATTTTGAAGGTACAAGTCCACATGCACAGATGGGATGCTTCTAACTGTGCACGTGCACAGATGGGATGCTCCTAACTGTGCACGTGCACAGATGGAAGACTCCCAACTGTGCAGGTAGAAATTTGCCAGGGGTACAACTATGAATGAATCAACTGAGTACTTGCTCAACTGTGCACATCAAGGGCCGGTGGGACAACTGTGCACGTTCTTGATCACTGGCACAACTGTGCACGTGCACAGATTGGGCACTCCTAATTATGCACATGCACAGATAAGAGACTCCCAAATGTGCACGTTGGAATTTAGACGTACACAGATAGTACCCTAGCAACAGTTTTTGTGCACAGATGGGAGACTCCCAACTGTGCACGTCTCAATTGATACGATTAGGTTGTTAAAACACTTTTTCCACGTGCACAGATGGAAGACCTCCAACTGTGTACGTATAATTACTACAAATCATTTTTCCAGTCAGAAGTCCAAGTGCACAGATAGGAGACTCTCAACTGTGCACGCATCAATTAATAAGATTAGACATTTTTGAAAATCCACGTACTCCAATGGTACGCTGCTAACTGTGCACCTCTCAATTAAGGAGATAACATGCTTAACTTACAAGTCCGCGTGCACATGGAGAAGACTCATAACTGTGCGCATATCAATTGATTGAATCCGGCTTTTCATTCAAATGTCTATGTACACAGATGGTATCCTATTACTGTGCACGTTTTGATTAATGCGATCAGACTTTCAACTTTTAATTCCACGTGTACAGATGGTTCCCTCCCGAATGTACACGTTTCAATTGCTACGATCAGATTTCAAACTTACAAGTCCACGTGTACAGATAGTACCCTCGAAACTGTATACATCTCAAATAATATGATAAGATGCTCAACTTACAAGTCCGCGCGCACATATGAGAGACTCCGAACTGGGCGCCTATTAGTTAATAGGATTAGACTCTTCATTTAAAAGTCCATATACCCAGATGGTGCACATATTTTATGCGAAATATGATAGCATCAATCGAGACGTGCATAGTTGCGGAGGTACCATCTGTACACGTTTTAAGTGAAATTGATGATTTGAATAGTTCTGAGTGGAAAATCTGATTTTAATAATTAAGACGTGCCGTGTCGAGAGTCTCTCATCCGTGCACATTGACCTGTGAGTCAATAATATGTCCGTATCAATTGAGACGTGCCCAGTTTGAAGTTTTCCATATATGCACGTGTACAGTTGGGAGGGTCCCATTTGTGCACGTGTAAAGTTGAGAGTCTCTTATCTGTGCACGAGGGCTTCTGAGTGAAAAAATTATCGTATTAATTGAGATGTGCACAGTTGGGAGTTTCCCATCTGTGCACGTGCCCAGTTGTGCCAGTGGCATACAACGTGTACAGTTGTACCACCGGCCTTTGACGTGCACAGTTGGGCAAGTGCGCAATTGTCCGTCACCCCATACAGGCATAAATACGTGCATACATGTAGACATACATACATACATACAGAGAGACAGGCACATTCGTTAGAACCCGTTTTTCGGGTTCACAGAGTCTCAAAACATGAACAGTTGACGAACACATGGGGGTGAGCGGAAGGGGTTAATTTTAGAAAAAAAATACATTCTCTGATGAGAATGTAAAAAAGCAAGAGATTAAGGACTAGAATTAATTAACTGAATAATTTTTTCTAATCACTTATTATTCGAATACCAGCAAGATGTATGTAATTACTAAGTGAATAATCATATTTTTTCAAAAAATCAGCCTACCAAAAACATAAATATTTTTTAGGACTGCTGCTTGGTATATATATATATACTTCAGAAGTTCAAAATCATTAAAAAAGGCTTAAAAAGTTCTGTCTGACAAAAAAAAGTGTTTCACATGATTAGATTTCAAAGTGTCTCTTGAAAATATAACCTTGTGAAACGCATCCAGAATTGAATTTTTTCTAATTTCGATTCTCTTCACTTCAAGAAAAGTCTAGCATACAAGAACTCCTGCTTTAACTGAATTTACCTATCCGTATATAATAATTTTGAATATTTTTTAAAATCATACGTACAAAAATAATAATTCTCAAGATTTTTGCGTGTTCTCGCTTGATTATTGATGTTATAGATCGCAATGTCAAGAAGGGGCTTCTTTATTGCACTTGAAGTTCGATACAAATTACATTAGGGGAAGTAAGGCGAGAGTAATTAGGTTAAGTGAGAAAACTGTGGTTCGGGGAACTGATATGAAGTGAAGGGAATTAGTGGGAGGAGAAGTAGAATAAGTAAGGAAATGATGAAAGGGGAAGTGGGGGAAATCATTCGAAGTAAGGGCGATTTTTGAGGGAAGTGACGTAAGAGAAAGTAGGGTTACAGAGGGAAAAGTCTAGAGGATTTCTAGAGGGGCCTAGGAATATTGATGCAACTTGGTTAAACTTTAGTGTTGGATGAGTCAAGTTTATAGTTAAAATGGTTTTCCAAAATTTTCAAAATTCAGGGAGTTGCAGGAATCCGAATTTGAGACCCGACTGCTTTGCAAATACCATATCTCCCAAACCACTAACCACATTTTACTGATTCTTGCAGGTGTAACGTATAATTTATCGGCCTTTGATATATTTTTTTATAGTCCCAAAATGGAGTGTAAGTTCGTTAACAAGATATTTCTGATCAAAATTGAAAAATTGGAAAAAATGCGTTTTTGCAAGAGTTTTAGACATTTTTGTCAAAATTTTTTGTACATGCCAAGAAGACTTGCTTATCGTAATGGAATTTCTTGTTGCATTATTTTTATTTTCAAGAGTTCCGTAAGTTGACATATTCAAGCTAATTATTAATTCAGTCAAATAGCTATATCAGGATATTTTGAAAAATAAGCTAAATGATTTTTAATATCTTTTTTGAACTGACTACAAATTTTTCCAGAGTTTACTTAGAACTAAACTTTAAACGAACGAAATCAAAGCTTAAATCGACAGGCACCATGGGGCGAAATCGAATAACAAAGTCTAAAATATTTTCTAGAAGGCAATTCTTAAAAATTGAGTTTTGCGAGTTTTTGAGGCAAAATATAATTTCTTTGCGGGGTTTTGAACATAAATTGTTCTTAATAAATGAAAATACTATTCTTTACTGATAATTAGAAGTTCATATAAATTGCTTAAACAATTTATTATTGTTTTCAGCCATTTTCTCTTAGAATAGAGAAGAAAAGCCACGGACGAATCTATTTCAAATCAAACAGGGTTCAAAACTTGAAAACGCAAAATCTTTTGAGGACGAAATGTGTTGTTTCTTACAAGAAATGAGGCGACACATATTTTTTCGACATGCAGAAAAAAAAAATTTATTTTTGTATTTGTTCTTGACAAAAAACAGATACAGAAAAATGTTCAGATAACAGTTTGCACGAAATGAACAAAAATTCTCTCGGCCTCAAAAATGGTTTAGCCTACATGATGCTGATGAGATGCATTTCTTCTCTTAGCAGGAATTGTGATAAATATGCGAAAAAATAAGGAGGTGAAAACAAGAGACATTTTTTATACAACTTTTTTAGACGTGGAAACTCTTATTTGGACATTTTTTCGTATCGTCATTGTTTTCAAGAAAAAGTATGAAAATTGATTGAAAGAAATCAAAATTCTCCTGGCCACACAAGTTATTTAGCCAAAATCAAAAATTCAAGATATCTTTCTTATCAAAGTAAAAGTTAAAAAAAAAATTTGCATGAAATTTAAAGGTGAGTTCTTGGAAAAAATCGACTTTTAATTTTTTCAGAAAAACCGCTGGACTTTTCTTAAGTTCAAACCTTGTTTAGAATAAAATAATAAACATCTCAATTAGGTCAAAAGTTATAGAGGTCTATTCTCAGGCTGATTGAAAAGATACATGTTGAGCTTCAAACTCGCCTCAACTAATACTGATTATTCTGAACCAAATTTACATCAGCGTCTTTTCATCTCATGGGAAATAAGGGTTAAACTTGACGGGGCTTGCAGAACATCTAAATATTATTTCAAAAGAAACGCATTTATTTTTTTGTGGTTGTAAAAAAATTTCCGCGCGATATACATGGTATTTAAAAAAATCCAATACATTTCTGAACAACATAATGTACACACATCATAATATTTAAATGCCCATATAAAAAATCTTCGACATATTGGCAACAATCTGAAGTTTTCATTATTGTTAGACAAAAGATCAATTATGAAAATATATTAATGAATAATTATACGTACCGGCATATTTGCATTGAGGAGTTGAACATACGTTCGCAGTTTGAGCATCGAGAATTTCGCTTTTGTGCAAAATACAAAAAAAGAGAAAAAGAAAAATAGCCATACGCAAATTAATCATGATTTTCTGATTTAAAGCGTTTCTTCAAAATGAAATAATAATATCCAATAATGAATAATTATCCACTCACGTTAAGCTTTTGTCTAATTACTCTTTGTGCACATAGCTTTGTGTGGAGAATTTGAAAAATAACGATAACTTGGTGAATAATATACATTAAACGTATGAGTTCGAGCTAGAAAAACACGGCATTTTACGATCACGCATTTGTCAATAAAGATGTTGAATTGTTCGAAAACATGTTTTTTTGAATAAAAAAATGTCGTTGAGGTATATCTGTGAATCTATACATTCCACTGGAGTAATGGTCAATTGAAGTACAGTTCTTTTACTGAAATTTTGAGATGGATAACCAAATTTTTAGTTTGGAGCTATTCGTACCGAAAATTGATCTCATTCAGAACCTCCCAATATGCATTCGTATTTTTATTCAATAAATAACTTGTACATCACGCATGAACGAAATATGCCATATTCCATAGCGGGTTTCCGTGCATTCATAATGAAAAATAGGGTGTGCAACACACTCGTCACACAATGTACTATTGTGTATTGCATTATCTACTGTATAGAGGTTTTCAATGTACAGTAACATTGTTCATAATTTAAAATATTCAGAAACACGCTCATCTTTCTGAATTTTAAACTATCATTTGATTAAGAAGCACTTTCTAGTACGCATACATTTCTCAGGGGTATATCGCTTATTGTATAATTTAATTGGTATGATGCATAGAATTAGGTATGGGCCATTGATCTATACGTAAGAAAATGATTTTTTCTATAAAAAATTCGGGATAGCTTAACAACCAATACAATTATAATTTAGGCAGCACTAAAAACGGAGGCAGATGAATAAAAAAAGCTTAACAAGCATTTTGAGATACCACTAGACAAGCAAAGAAGCAGATCCGCTACTTGTAAATTATATTGAAGGAGGTAAACAGCAATGTGCAAAAAAGAAGACGCCAATACGCCCGCGCTTAAATATATATATATATATAAAAACTAAAGGTTAACAACCACCGCAGGGTCCCACTGGGAGTAACTGTCATCTAAAGATCATGCATATGCATAAAAGCTTGCATATCAATTCGTCAGTTCCGCGATTATACATTTCATGCCGTCAAGGCGGACATCTGAATCTCCAGTGTCTTCATAAGCGAACTGTTCTGAGTGCAGCTTATATCGTTGCCAATGGCAGAGATCCTCCCTAAAAATGTTCAGAAACCATGAGATTATTGGTGAAGGAGCGTTCCTTCACAAAGCCACGGAGCAAGCGGCTCAGAACCTTAGCCTGAATTTTAACATCACAAGTGAGGAAAGTGCATTACTCCATCTAGATGCTTCACTTCTAAAATGCTCAAGTGAAGAAAGCAGAAGTTAAAAAATTTTATCAAGAGCTACTGGACAAGAAAATGCACTGAAATTTTCACATGAATACAGAAAAACAGTCCCCATAATACAGTCCTCATAATACAGGGGGGTTTCGCCGGCCTGTCGTTGCGATTTCGTCGTGTCCTGTGACCACCTATCTCATGGTTGTGAGACGTTCCCATGAGAGTGATTTACCACGGGCCTACTGGGAGCCGGTGTCATTTTTAGATGGCAGTTGCTCTCAGTGGGACCTAGCGGTGGTTGTTTAACCTTATTTTTCAATTATATGTAGTTAAAAGTTTGTCATAAGGACAAGCGCAGGATTTCGCTGGGAGCAGGTGCTAATCTGAAAAATTGCACCCTTTCCCAGCGAAATCGCGGTAAAATTTCAGATGTAACCACGTCGCACGACCGTGAGATAGGTGGTTACAGTCTGCGACGAATTCGTCCGATGACCCGTTAAAAGTCTCGTGCACCTCAAAGAGCGCCGATGATGAAGACGATTAGCTTAACAGAATATTTCGGTTATAACCGTCGCAACTCCTTTATAGGGTCTTCATACCTCTCTTTCTTTTCTTTCTCCTTGGCTATGACTTTTTTTTCAGCGGGTGCCGAAAATTCGATCGGGAACGTGGTACATTTCACGAAGTCAAGAAGAACTATGTCAGGCCTCAAGTGCGCAACAGAAACAATTGTCGAGAATATAAAGTTCCAGTATATGCGACACATCTCATTTTCGACAATTGACTCTATTTCCCTAGGAGCGTTTAGCGGAGCAGTATTTGGGCTGATGCCGTAAGAGGGACAGAGATGGTAATAAAGCACTCTTAGTGCCGCCTTGTGCCGTTGCGTGTAGGTCGTTCCCGCATGAGTTGGAAAATCAGGTATTATGTGTCCTTGATGCTCGGGGTTTGCACGACATGCTCTGCAGCTATCATCGGGAAAGTCTTGGCTCAAAATGTGGCGATGGTATGCTAGAGTGCAAATGACACCGTCTTGGCATGCCAAATTAAACCCTTCATGCCCGACTTCAATCCGGGTGATTTCAGGAAAGCCAACGTTAGCTAATACGACATCGACAGATCCTCCACATTTCTGTGGAAGATGCCGCGCATCCTCTTGTTGAGGAGCTGTTCGCGGGAATTTTTCTCCCGTGTTATCTTAATCAGGGCCTTCAGTAGTGAGTAATCGGGATGGATAAGATTTGATGTATTTTGCTCACCCCTGATATTGGAGTCAAGGCCTTGTGTTTCAGCAGCCTCCCCCGCTGCTTTGTACAGAAACGCCCCTTATCCTGCTTCTTCGTGTTTCCTGACCATTTTAAGAAGAGGATTGCAACTATGTATGCTGTACCCGAAATAATCTTGTTGTGAAGACATTCAAGTTTTTGTATTCCGCGACCACCTTGACGGCTTCAGATGTAAAGTTGCAGAACATAAGATTTAAGGTGCATGCTTTTGTTCATGTGCATAACCTTTCGGGACCCGACATCGAGTGATCTGAGCTCGTCCTTAGTCCATGGAACCACTCCAAATGAATATAATACTACGGGGACGGCAAGCATGTTCGTCGCAGATACTTTGTTCCTCGCCGACAGTTTGGAAGACCAAAATCTTTGGAGGGAACTTTTGTATCTGCATCAGAGAGAATCCTCTATAGATGACACGTCCTGAATGCGGCTCTGTGGCCCGCGTAGGTATGTATAGGTTTCTCAAGCGACAGGATTTCGTATAGCGCTTCTGTCGACGAGATCAGCGTCTTCCAGGATGCCTTTAAGAGATGGCGGCAATAATGTGAGGCAAAAGAGGAGAGGGGTGATGGTGTCGCCCTGAAAATGTGTGGATGCACCTTTAAGTCTATCAACAGACAGATGATAAGTCTATGACGAATTACTGATGAAAAATGTTTCGATTTTTCTTATTTTATTGTTATCGTGCATTCGCAAAAGTTATTTTTAAATATATTCTAAAGAACTTTGGATAATTATCTTGTTTAGTGTTCATTTATTTCATCACATGTATTCCCAAATAAAATGATGAATTAGGACTGATCGTCTGAAAATACCACGTGTCAATGTTTTGAGATCAAAAAGCTTCATCAGATAGTATGTAATAATGAACAAAGTGTGTAGTTACATCGAAGATATTGGTAGTCGCGGATAGTGTAATATATGTGAAATGTAAATGTCTGAATTATAATTGTATGAAGAAAAATTGAAGTTACAAACTATTTTGTTTATGAATATGGAACCAATACTTTTTGTGAGCCTGAGGGAGCTAGAAAGGGGAGGCTCGGTTCACCGAAATTCGGTGATTCCAGCATACATATTTGCGGTGGGGCTGGATACTTCGATTTATGTTACTATGAAATAATTTGATTTCGTTAAGTGTTTCATATAATGCAAAAACTGCAAATTATGAAGCTAAGTGGTTGTTTACATACAATGAACATTTTAAAAAAGTGTGGCCAAAAGAAAAAGTAATCACCGAAAAAAAATTATATGAGCTGTGCATCGATACCAGCTGATTACCTTCTTGATTTACAAGACATACATAAAATAATGAATTGTATTTTTCTTCGAGCCAGCTTCACACTGTATGAAATGGATATTGCGTTGCTTTAAATTTATGAAAAATGTGTTCCTATACATTGAGGAACCATTGCTGTCAAGTTTAGATAATCGCGTTAAATAAATTTGCAATGCAATAGTGCAGTAGTTCAGATTCCTCAGTTCACTCAAATAAACGGTTTTTATAAAAATATAAAAGTCGCACATTTTCAAAACGTCAATTTGCGGTCGACTTTCCCACATTGTTTGTCTCGTTTTTTCGTGATACATTCACGTTAGGACTAAGACTTCATTGTAAGTATTCGTAAATTCACTCGGATACTCGGGGACCCAGGTAGTAACCAAGAACTCGGGCACCTCATTTCAGTTTGATAACGACCAGAATCATGAACATGTTCCGCATAGTAAGAAATCGCTTGTGGAATTTGGTATTTTCCAAGAGCTAAACATCGTAATTTTTATTCAGTAAACCGTGAGAAAACCTCTTAGCAGGCGTCCTTCCATGAGTTTAAACTTGGACCTACGTGAATTGAGCCTTTCGGCGGTAACCATCTGCGATAATCTGTTTGGCTCATTTACTAGTGCTAGCATTCTTTTTGCAATTACTTCCCCATCGTCCGTATCTGATATTCTTGTGGTTGTGAAGCGATTAATGGCACAAACTATCCGGAAATCTTCCATCAAATGCGGAACCGATCTATTTTACCAGACTTTATCAAAATATTTAAAAATTCTCCTTCACATGACCATTACGTGACTCTACAACGTACCTGCACTTAGTTACTAAGCAAGACTTATTAGCATTCAGAGTATCCAGTTGCGAATGATTTGAATCACAGAAAGCTGGTAATTGTACGACAAAGCCTTTATTTTCGAGAAAAGGCACTGCATCACAGAACCCGCGATCTACAATGAAAATGTCACCAGCTTTAAACATTTTTTGCACTAGATCATCTCTTATAAAGATGATTTTGATGATTGTTGCATCGTTAACTGTATCTGCGAAAGGACCAAAAACATCTATGATATATCAATCGGGAGCTTCCATCATAAAAGGTTTGAGAAGAAGTCTATGCTTATGACCAGAATAATTACGGCGCAGAAAAACGGCTTGGGCGTGCTTTTTCTCACGGATATTCCATTGTAGATCTTGGCACATTAAAAAAACTGGCAATTTTAGCATCAGATTATCCTTTCCTATACTTGGAAAGTAGTGTGGGTAATGATCTTTCGGATAACTTAATATGTTCAAGTGATGGACACTCATTTAGAATGATTTCACATTGTTCTTTTGTGACTCCATTTTCGTTCCGTAGCTATCGCTCTACCTATATTTAAAAAGATTGGAGAAGTAGCTAGTGGATCCATCAGACTTGTGTCTACTAAATGCTCTGTAACAATTTATACAAATATGAGATAATGCATCTTTTGGCCAATGTTAAGACTTTGTTTTGCATTTCTAACTCTACGTTTATTACAATGTTCGCCTATCCACTTTTTTAATTCTAAATGATCTCCTATCGGTTCAGGAGGAGTTTCTTTACTCATTTTTTCAGAGTTCAGTGCTTGCCTACAATACGCGCAGTAACTATTGTTTCCTCCAGTCACCAAATCACCCGATGCCACGATTGAGGAGACCCGTGGCAAAGAAGACCTGAAGCTTCTTCCAGTTTAGATTGGGAAGGAAGCGGTCATTCTGTCGTCCGTGTAGCCCTCTCCCTGACTACTTGCTCTCTTCGGAGCAGGACAAGATGCATGAGATCTGCCACAATCACCCATGGTGGAACGCACTCCAGAAACCTCCTCTGCAGGCCATGTTCATTCCCCTCACTGCTCCTTGAAACGCTGTGGGAGTTAGTTCCGCTATTGTTGGTGACTATATTATTAGCACAGTAGTTGGATCAAGTAGCCAAAGCACTAAGCTAGTACTCTGGACGGAGTCTGCTGATTGGAGAGGGATGCCTTGGTGCTAGAGCCGACCCCTTTATGAGCCTTTCGGAATGCGCGTTGGCAGGGCTTGTGCGATAGAGCCTGCGGGTGGGTTATAACAATTTTCTCTCTCTATCTCTGAAACCGCTCTATTAACAGAAAAACAAAGAACATGTTTAAAATCAGCGTACCAAAAAACATGGGGTAATACGCTTCTCTAAGATGGACACATTGGGCCCAAAATTGGTACCCTCCTTTCTATGAATTCTCCGGAAATTTATGAAACTTTCAAGAATATAATGACAATTTTATAAAAATTCAATAAATGTAAGGGAAATTTATCTCACTTTATAGAAATGTATGGAATAATGTATGGAAATTTATAAAATTTAATAGAAATTTATGAAATTTTATGAAAGTTTGTGAAATTTCGTGGAAATTTATAAAATTGTAGAGAGTTTCAGATTTAAAACTTCAACTGTTAATGAAATTTTTATGATATCTGAAAGCCATGTGTGAATTGAAAAGAACTTTGGAAATCGAAATCAGATTTGTGAGATTTTTGGAAGTCTGTGCAGATATATGAAGTTTCTAAGAACGTACAGAAAATTTTGAAAGGTTATGACATTTTTGGAAAATTAATAAATTTGTAAAATTCCGAAATCTATCACATATATGGAAACAAATCAATTTTAGGGACAATTTCGGGAGCTTTCGAAATATAGACACATTTTTCGTGTATATTGGCCAGCTGCTGAAGGCTGGTGTCCTTTTCAGTATTCAACATAAACTCGCAAAATAAATTTCTCGCATCCAGTTGGTAGTTGAACGTCACTATAGACAATAATACAAATAATACAATAGCCGCACAATGGACTGAAACTTTAAATGATGAAATGCATGCACCCGTTAAAGGTAAAGGTATAGTTTCAGGTACAGAATGGAGACTGCGTGCTTTGAATGCTATAGGGGCGAAAAATCTTAAAGAAAGAGAATTACGAGAAACTGTGAGCGTAAGAAAGCTAAATGTTTCAAGTTTACCTGTAACAAAAAAAAGGGATACGATATTAAAGAGATAAAAAATGAAAAGTCAAAAGGCGGGCTTGAAATATGATCAGAGATAGATAGTGAATCACATGGTAGTCAAAGGGTCGAATTTATTATCAATAAGAGATCAAGAGAGCATGTGAAGAAGCATGGATATTTATCTCGCAGATTGTTGTGCGTTAAAATTAAAGTGAGAATCATAGGATTATTTATCATAGCGTGCAATTCCCCAGTTGCGGGCGAAAGGGACGAAGTGAAAGATTCCTTCTAGAATACTTTAAATGATAGTATTGGTACTTGCGATCATGAAGAAAGAATCATTCTATTACTAGGAGATATCAATTGACGGGTTAGTGTCTAACGTGAGGGTACGCAAAGGGTGCTAGGTAATTTTGGGGATCCAAGAAGAAATGCTACCGGAGACAGATTAGTTAGCTTAAGCTTATAAAATGGATTGTTTATTAAAATACTTGGTTTATGTATTAAATGATGCATATGTACACATAGTACAGAGAAGATAGCCACATTATAATTGGCTTAGTTGTTGCAGATAAAAGACTAAGAGATCTGGTAAAAGATACAAGGGTTATAAAGGGTTCTGAATGCAATACTGATCATTACCTTCTAGTCTCAAAAATAAACATCGGAAAGAGCTGCGTTCAGAAAATATGATCGTTTATTTGAGTCTTTATTATCAACTCCAAATTCTATTAATCAATATGGTCTATCGTATACTCCCATGGCTAATAATTCGTTTGCTTTGGGATACAAAATGCTTACTTTCTTATAGTCTAAGTCTAACCTTATGCAGCTAAATCTGCTTTCCTGCCTCTATTCGCACATTTGATTCTACTGGATTTTAATTTTTCGAATGTAGTAATGATATCTGGCGCATTTGTAAGATGCTCAGTTGGACCTGAATCTACAATAAAAGATACATATTTGCTATTTTTCTGATTCTTTTCTTTCTGAATATTTCTATTATTAGAAATGTAGTTGCAACTAGTGGATAGAAAGGACTTTTCTACATTATCTGTTTGGCTACTTACTACTGTGTTTACTACTACGTCCTGTCCTGGACACTCGCTGACGACATTCGTATCCATGTTGGTAGTAAAGTGGTTACATTCATAACATTTTCTTAATCCTAGACCTTTTCGTCAATACTTGTTTTTCATTTTTCCATAATCATCGCACTCGTAGCATATTTGCTGGTCTCTCAACTGGAATCACAATGTTTCTATCAAAATTTCGTGCACAACTGCTATATCTGAGGCATTTTTCGATGGAACTTCACTCTACTTTACCTCTGTCTTATGAACATTGTCATACTTCACCTCTAAAATTGTTGCATAAATACATAAATAGAGTATGGATATAATCTCAGATTGTGGGACTGTGGCGTAGAAAGCGATCGGAATTATGAAGCCTGTTCCAGTCCTTCTACGATATACACCAGCTCCTTGCTTCTGGAGCCATCAGTAATCCAGTCGTCCCCATAGTGGGCAGGTGTGCTTTGCCGCTAACCCAATCCTTCTTCGTAAACAAGCTAACACCATACTTTTTGTCTCTGAGCATGCTCGGGGTTGGCCTACTCGCGATGTCGGTTGGGATCCGTACTGCCGTCGAGTTCCTTCCGCCTTTCACCATACTTAATCTCCAGGCCGTCTTCGCAGCGATAGGTTTGATTATGAGAGGAGGGGCTCCGACCCTGCCAGTGTCCCCAATGCCATTGTGGATGTCGATTTCGAGACACTTTTGACGCCTCTTAGAAACAGTCCCCTGATTCTTTCCAGTCGCGACTTCACAGTGAACAGTTTGACCCTGCTCCACCAGACCACCGCCGCGTTGGATAGCCTGGGGCGCAGGATTGTCGTGTAGATCCACGTGAGTGTCTCCGGCTTCAAGCCCCAGCTTTTCCCGGTGGCTCTCCTACAGAGCCATAGAGTTGCTACTAGCTATTTGCAATTGTTTTCCAGATGCTCGTTCTACGACAGCTTCTTATCTAGAATGACTCCTAGATATTTAGCAATTTCTTTGATTTCCAGTTGTTGTCCTACCAATTCAAGTGTACTCGTGGTTCCCCACTTATACCGTCTGGTGAATGCAACCGCATCGGTCTTACTCGGCACGACCGATAATCCAGTCTTCTTGCACCAAGAATCCTCTATCCCAAGTGCTTGCTGCATTACGCGAAAAAGCGCATCCTGATGCTGGCCGCGAGATAACCAGTATATCGTCCGCAAAGCCTATAACATGGTAGTCCTTACGCGTGAGCAGATAAAACAATTCATTCACTACTAAGCACCACAGCAGGGGCTATAAAACGCCTACCTGTGGACATCCTGATTGAACGGTTCTACATAAAGTGGTATCACCCTCTTCAGAGATGTATTTAAAGTCTCTTTCCTTTTAAAGCCCGGAAAATGTGCCTTGATGAGTGAGCCAAGATCTTTTCAGTTGACGCTGAGTATCTCCCGCCGAGAAATTTTAGGGTGCCAATAATAGCAACCGGGTTTTAAGAGAGCAGCTTGTCCAGTCCATCTGCCTCTGCTCCTTTTTTATATCTGTGCAAAAGTTGCTTCAGCTTTATTGCTTCGCCTGGTGTACTGCACCACTGTATTCATGCCTCATCGTCGTAAATAAGGTCCATAGTTCATCCGTTTTGCCAGTACTAGCACGTTTAAGCCTCTCTCTGATTTCCTGCGAAGCTCTTTGAGTTTTCAGTCCCACCAGGGTGTCTCCCTAGCCTTCTGGAATCTTGTGGGTTCACAATTAATTTGATAAGTAGATTTTATGACCTCCAAGGAAATCTTGGCTGCCGTCTCTAGGTTGTCCGCGTCTCTAATTGTCCTGAGCATCTCGGAGAGTGCACTCCTTAGTTCCTTTAAAAACTGGTCCCAGCCCGTTTTTCTTGAATTTCTGGCCCACCCAAGGCCCGCGGGCACAAAGAATTCCAACTCCAACTCTATATGTGCGTGATCTGCAAAAGTGGGTTCGTCTGAGACTTTCCACTTCTTGAAATTGTCTCTCAAACCAGCGATACGGAGACTGATGTCGATGACTTCCTCCCTAAATGAGTTACGAAACTTCGGGATGTCCCTCGTGTTAAGAATATCTGAATCAGCAGTTTTTAGGTATTCCAATAGATCATTACCTCTTGATTTGATGTCTTTGCTGCACCAAAAAGTATGGTAGAAATTAGCATCGCACCCCAGCATAAGAGGAAGACCCCTTACCTTGCAGTAATCCACCAGTGTACGTACCTTTACTGGTGGGTTGATATCGCGGTCATATAGAAAGTCGGTCGATCCCACGACTATCCTTCCTATTCCTTTAAGATCGGTGGCTATCAGCATCAGGTCTCTCGAAAATAATTCTAGCAGCGGGACACTGTTGACTCTCTTCGCCAGTATGCAGACCCTTGGGTTGGCCTTCGGACAGTGAAAACCATACGGCACCCAGAAGCCAGCAAGGTGTATATGCACACATATTTCTTCATCATTGATTAGGTGCAAGAAATTTTGATAGAAACTCTGTGATTCCGGTATTTTCTTTTTATGACCCAGAAAGGTAGGCAACCCGCTTCCACGACCAATCGCCATGGTCGGCATATGCCTTTAACTACGGAATGTCAAGTGGGGGACCGGTCCCGACCCATCGAAGTCACCGAAACGGACGATTTGTTAAGTTTTTGAGATATACCCCTGTTAGGTAGGCAATCCGCTATACCTCTTCTCTCCCGGGGTTGCAACCTTTTTTTTACTTCTTGAAAGTAAGCTGGGGCTCTATACTACAAATGTGCTAAGTCTGAATGCTCTAAAATAAAACGCAAGGTTTGTCGCAATATCGTGCATTAACCGCCGTACTATAGGAACTTTACAAGCAAATCCTTGTCATCGATACCGAACGTGTAACCTTGTCGACCTTTTAACATTTAATTGAATGAGAATAACTTGTCTTATGCAGTCATATTTTCTGAAGCGACAGCATGTGCTATGTCGAGAAGATCCTCGAGCAAGGTTTTGAAATGCTCTTCTATTTTCTTGCTAGCCTCCAATTTTCTCCCAGCGTGTTTTTGTTGTTGTCTACATTCTTGGTAGAAAGATTATAATTTTGGGATGCAGTTTCTTATTTCCTCACTTGGAATTCGTCATCTCCTACAAAAAGCAATAACTTCTTGCAATGCTAGTCTGGCAATTCCGCGTAAAGTTAACTTCACCGCACGAAGATTGAAAAATGATACACTTGAAACGTCTTTATTTGATGGCAGTTTCTTTGCAGTTATTTCGTGCCAGTAATATCCAAGTGAATAAATTGTCTCACGTAATTTACGAATAGAGGACATTGTAATATAAATTTTTTTTGTTTGACTCATCCGATATGCGAGATAGAACTGCGCCAGGTAGGTGACTGAATGGTTGACTTCTTTAACATAATATGATTATAGTAATATTATAATATTGTCTATTATATAATTGAATTATTTCGAGAATTGTTCTTGAATCCTAAGGGAATTTCTTTCTTGTGGCCAGCTGATGCCACTAGACGTTGGGCACTTTTCTCCGATCTACTGTACTGCCGTGCAAAACAAAAAAGCGGTAACTACATTTTGTATTTGTGAGGTGGTTTGCAATTTTTTCCATTTAAAGACATTGGAAACAAAAGCTTATCGGGAAAGAGGGTCTGGCGCATTAAAGAAAGATAATTTTGAGAAGGATAATGCCTTGACTTTTTGTTGTGATTACCAGTTTACAATGTTGTTTACACGTTTTACTATAAAGGACTTTGAGATTGGGTAACGGCTGCCTATGGGAGTTTCCTGTATTTCATTTTGGTTTAATTCAGCAACTGCACCGTTGTCCATATTTATTTTCGCCCGTTTAATGCAGTAAGTTGAAGTATATATTCCACGAAGAAGTGTATTATTACAATACAATATTGCCATGGCGTCACCAGCGGATGTTGTTAAAACCAGTTGCTCTTCAGTTGGTATTAGTTTAGGGGCACCATGTGCTACTCTCCATAGCATTCGTTTATCGATAGGGAAAGTAAATCTGCGAATGACGAATACCCGGCGTAGATTCGTGCGAGGAATAAGCCAAAGAAATTCAAGTTCTTCAAGGGGATATCCAAGTATGAGAGGAGAACTACTCCTTAAAGAAGGCGACCTGGACCTGTCAAGTTGAGGCGGTACGGCAGGAGAAGAAGAACTGATAGTAGAATGACGTCTGCGAGGAGGAAGAGACCTGTCAAGAGAACGATTTCTGTCAGAAGAACTATAAGTTCCGGAACAAGGAACACCAGGAAGCGGGTCGTCATTAGGCGAACACTTGGAAGATGAACTCAACTCTGGAATAAGAAGCAGGGTATTAATTTTTCCTCGAGTACACAATTGTATGTTAGTATTGACTATGTGCAGTTTCCAAATAGGAATTTAGAAATTACTGACACGGCGAGAAGGTGACTGTAGAACGAACGATTATATGTTTTGGATCGATTGAGTTACACGGAGAATATTTGTGTGTTAAATTTTACGTAACTTAGTTCGGTAAACTGAGTACATTACGGCATTTTATTAAAATTTGACTTTCAGTTATGTTAAATGAAATAGGGTAACATTTGATGTAAGTATATTAATTATTAATAAAAATTCATTATTATTCAATTCTTGAATCAGTAAGAAATAATACAATCAGATGATGAAGATTACCTGGCCGTTAGGTATGATCTCTGATATGTGTATTCTACATAACACTCAAGTAAAATATCGTGCGCCAGCAGAAAAAATAACCATGTGATGAGTGGGTCACGTGACCGGCTTCCTACCTTACCGACACTTTTTTATTTGTAAAGTTATTTTCACACGAATAGCCACATCAAGTTGAAAATTTGGGATGGCAAATAAGAAGCACTAAGAAACGCGGCCAAAATATTCCATTTTTAACACATTCAATTCGAAATTTTTTATTTGAAAAAAGAACTATTTTTTAATATATAGAAATATTTGTAAAAAAAAACTGTTCAATTTTGGTACGAATAGCCAGATTTTTTGGTACAAATACAATTTCTGGACTACCCCTACATGCTACCGCTGGTCCTTCAAGCATCCCAACAATTCTCTAATTTTAAATTGGAGCCTTGTGCTTTCGTTTGGGGGACGAGAAAGAAAGAGAGTTTACAGAGTAGAGCACACATTACGGGCACAGGAAAATTATTAAAATTCAATGATAAACATTCAAATCTAGTGGTTACTCTCGGGGTAATGTGACTCCCGAACTAGAAAGCGGAACACTCTACAATTCACACTTCGTCTATTGAAATCCTGGAAAATACTCCAAAAGTTTACTATATATATATATATATATATATATAATGTTTAAAACTCATATTTTCATGTTAGAAAGTCAAACTAAAATCTTTTTTGGATGAAAATTCAAATTTTTCGTTGAAATGTTGTCTTTTTGAGTTAAAAATTAATCTGTTTTTAGTGGAAATTTCAACTTTCTTGGATAAAAATGCAACTGCTTGGTTAAAAATTAATCGTATTTGCTTGAGGATTCAACTATTTTGTTTGAAAATGTTATTTCAACAACTTTGTTGCAGAACTTTTGTTGTTAAAGATTCATATTTTTAGTTAAAAATTAATCTTCTTGATTAAAAATTTGAATATTTTGTTGAAAATTAATTTTTTGCTGAAAATTCATATTCTCTGGTTAAAAATTCAATGTTTGTACAGAAAAATCGTCTTTTGGCTTCAAGGTTCAACATCTTAGGTGAAATTTTTTCTCTCATGCCTGAAAAATCTTTATTTGTTAAAAATTCGTCCTTTTGGTTTAAAAATTCATTTTTTTTTAAATAAAATTTCATATTTTTTGTTGAAATATCAAGTATTACATATTGTTTTGGAATTCATCTTTTTAGGTTAAAAATTTAATTATTTTGTTGTAAATTTATTAATTTTTTTGAAAATTCAAGTATTTTGTTAAAAAATCATCTTTTATGGTAAAAATGCCTTTTTTTGGTTATGAAAAATGAAAAATTGGTCAGGGAAAAATTAGAGTATTTATATTTCCATTCCTTTTTTTCAGTTGCTTCATCCTGAAGATTATTTTTTTAATTACAAATTTTATTATTTGTTTTGGAATCCAACAATTTTGCTCAAAAATCATCTTTTTTTATCGAAAATTCAAGTGTTTTACTGAAAATTCATCTTTTTGGGTTGAAAATTCGAATATTTTTGTCGAAAATTTACTTATTTAAAACTCATATTTTGATGTTGAAAATTCAAACTAAAATTTTTCTTGGATGAAAATTCAACTGTTTTATTGAAAATTTGTCATTCTAATTTAAAAATTCATCTATTTTATTATAAATTCCATATTTCTTGGATAAAAATGCAATTTTTAGGTTGAAAATTGAACAATTTTCTTAAAAAGTCATCCTTTTTTGTTGAAAATTCATCTGTTTTCTTAAAAATTTCTTTGGGTTTAAATTTAAGTATCTTCGTAGGAAATTTACTTCTTATTTTAAATTCATATTTTGATGTTCAAGAGTTTAACTAAAATCTTTTTTGGATGAAGATTCAAATTTTTGTTGTTGAAGATTTGTTTTTTTGAGTTGAAAATTCATCTGTTTTATTAGAAATTTCATCTTTCTTCGACTAAAATGCAACAGTTAGATTAAAATTTAAACAATTTTGTTAAAAAGTCATCCTTTTTAGTTTCAAATTCAACTGTTTTGTTGAAAATTTTGTTTGGGTTGAAAATTTTTTTTGTGTTGAAAATTCAAGTATCTTCGTAGGGAATTTACTTCACGTTTAAAACTCATATTTTGATGTTACAAACTCAAAATAAATTATTTTTTGGATGAAAGTTCAAATTTTTGTTGTTGAAAATTTGTCTTTTTGCGTTAAAAAATCACCTGTTTTTTCTTGGATAACAATATAATTTTTAGGTTGGAAATTAAACAATTTTCTTGAAAAGTCATCCTTTTTTATTGAAAATTCAACTGTTTTGGTTAAAACAAAATTTCGGTTGTAAATTTAAGTATCCTCGTAGGAAATTGACTTCTCATTTTTAACTCATATTATGTTAAAAATTATGTTAAGAAGTCAAACTAAAATCTTTTTTGGATGAAAATTCAATTTAGTTGTTGTGGAAAATTTGTAGCTTTGAGTTAAATTTTAGTAGAATTTTCATTTTTCTTGGATAAAAATGCAATTGTTTGGTTAAAAATTCAAAAACTTTGATAAAAATTCATCCTTTTTGGTTGAAAATTCAACTATTCTGTTCAAAGTTTTTTTTTTTGTTGAAAATTCAAGTATCTTCGTAGGAAATTTACTTCATGTTTAAAATTTTGTATTTTGATATTAAAAACTCAAAATAAATTTTTTTTTTAATGAAAATTCAACTTTTTATTTTTGAAAATTTGTCTTTTTGAGTTGAAAATTCATCTGTTTTTGTAGAAATCTCATTTTTCTTGGATAAAGATGTAACTGTTTTGTTGAAAATCTTGTTTTTTAATTAAAATTTCATCTCTTTGGTTGAAAATTCAACTATTTTGTTCAACATCTTAAATGCATTTTTTTCATTACTGAAAAATCTTCATTTGTTTGAAATTCGTGTTTTTGGTTTCAAAATTCATTTTTTTTTTTCAAATAAAATTTCATATTTTTATTTGAAATATCAACTATTATTTTTTTTTTGAAAATTCAAGTATTTTGTTAAAAAGTCATCTTTTATGGTAAAAAGTCATTTTTTAAATAAATATATTTGAAAATTTCAAATTTGTATCTAAAATATTGTTTTGTTCCGTTTTTTTTTCGTCGAATGTTTTAGAAAACAGTTGACTTTTAATCCAGAAGATGAGATTTTTCAACAAGAAAGACAATTTCAAATAAAAAAAGATGAATTTTCAAAGAAATAGTTGAATTTCGAACCAAAAATGATAACTTTTCAACAAAAAATACAATCGTTAAATTTTCAGTTTAAAAAAATAATTTTCAATTTAAAAAAGGAATTTTCAACCAATTAAATTCAACTAAGAAAGACGAAATTGGAAGCAAATAGTTAAATCCTCAACCAAAATTATGAATTTTTGACAAACAAGATTAATTTTCTACCCGAATAGACGAATTTTTAACAAAATAGATCAATTTTCTACAAAGTAGTTGAATTTTCAATTTATAAACGAAAATTTTTTAAACAATGATGTAATAGCTACATTTTTAGGTGAAAAAATTAATTTTTAGACAAAAAAAACTAATTTAAAACAGAATAGTTTAATTTTTGAACAAATAGTTTAATTTTTCAACTAAAAAATTAAATTTTATACTAAAGTAGTTTAGTTTTTAACCAAAAACACGAATTTTCAATAAAAAAGTTAAATTACGACCAAATAGTTGAATTTTCAACTAAAATTATAAACTTTATAAAAAAAAAAATGAATTGTTCACAATGTATTTCAACTTTGAACCAAAAAGTTGATTTTTCAACCCAAAAATTGAATTCACAAAGAAACATGTAATAGTTGATGTTTATATAAAAAAGGGTTTAATTTGAAATAAAAAATATTTGAATTGAACCAAAGAAGACGATTTTTTAACCAAATCTTTGAATTCTCAATCAAAACAGAATAATTTTCATCCAAGCAGTTGTATTTTAAACCAAAAAGGACAAATTTTCCACACAAAAATTTATTTTTTGACCAAGAAGATTAATTTTCTTCCAAAAAAGAAGAATTTCCAATAAAATACATGTCCTGTCAACCAAATAGTTGAATATCCAAAAAACAAGATACATTTTCAACCAAAAAAGGAATAGATAAACTTACAGTTCAAAAAACGTAGTTTGTAATATTAAAAAAAAAACGAAATTTTAACAAAATAATCCAATATTTAAAAAAATGTATTTTTCAAAAAGAAGATCAACTTCAAAATAAAAAAGATACATTTTCAAATGAAGATCAAATAGTTGAATTTTCAGTTATATAATTAATTTTCAATAAAAAAAAAAACAGAAGTGCAAAAAAACTTTAACCTTCAAGTTCAACCTTTAACCATCTAGTTTCATTTTTAACCGACTAGTTGAATTTTAAACCAAATAGTTGAATTTTTAAATAAAAAAGATAAATTTTCAACAAAATACAAGAATTTTCAAGTAAGAAAGATCAATTTTCAACCAACAAATAAATAGTAACATTTTTAGTTTAAAAAATTCATTTTCAACTAAAATGATTAAGTATTCAACTGGGTTAGTTGAATTAAGAAGATAAATTTTCTAGAAAAAAAAATTGAAAATTCATCTCTTTGCCTGAAAATTTAACTATTTTCTTGAATTTTTTTTTTTCAATAATTAGAATCAATTGTTTTACTAAAAATGTAAATATTCCATTATGGGTAGCTTGAAAATTAATCTTTCCTCGTTAAAAATTCAACTATTTGCTTGTAAATTTATGTATTTTGTTGATAATTCGACTCTTTTTATTGAACTCAACTGTTTCTTTTATGCTAGAAGATGGCAAAAAATTTAAAAACAAAATGTAGATTTTTTAAGATTTGGAAATAAAGTATTGGATTTTTGAAAGGTTTCGAGGCAAAAAAAAGTTAATTTTAAGAGAATATTTAAAAACATTTGAAAACATTGGAAAAGATTTAAGGATAAAAATCCAAAATATTCGATTGATTTAATTAAAATGATTGTGAATTTAGAAGCATTCAAAGGGAATGTGATCAAATTCATACAAATTCAATATGAATTAGAAAATAATACAATTAAATGGACCAAAAATTTTTTAAATCCAAAAAAATTTAATTGAATTCAGATAATTGGGAGTCAACAGAATTAGTGAATAACAATCTGATAAAATCCATAATAATTTAAGGTGAATTTAAAACTCATCAAATTTAATTTAAAAAATTGAAAATTTACAAAAAATCGATTGAATTCTGTGGATTCCAAAGGAATTCAAAAACAATTCAACAGAATTCAAAAAAATTCAAAAGAATTTAAAGGAATTCAAAAGAATTAAAAAGAATTCAAGATAATTTAAAAATACGTAGAAGCGTCTCCAACATGTTGAAAAAGTTTTAAGCAAATAAACATATTTTCCTAATTTTTCTGGCAAAATTGTTAATGAATTTTTCATTAAAAAAAAAGTTGTTAAAGAAATTATTTCAAAATATTGTAAAACATTCCAAAAGGTTCCCAAAATTATCAAAAAACAATCTGGAAGATTGTGAAGCAATTTTTTTGATTTTTCAGAACTTTTTCAAAAATCAAGGAAAAATTCAAATCAGTTTAAAAGATATTTAGAAGATGAAAAAAATTTTCAAAAATAATTTTAAATGTTAGAAGATGTCAAAAAACTTAAAACAATATGTCGATTTTTGAAGATTTGGAAATAAAATTTGGAATTTTTGAAAGGTTTCGAGACAAAAAAATTAATTTTATGAGAATATTTAAAAAGATTTTAAAACATTACAAAAGATTTCAGGATAAAAATCCAAAATATTCGATTGATTTAATTAAAATTATTGTGAATTTAGAAGCATTCAAAGGGATTCAATAGAATGTGACCAAATTCATACAAATTCAATATGAATTAGGAAATAATTCGATTAAATAGACAAAAATGTTTAAAATCAAAAAAAAATTTTATTGAATTCTGATTATTGGACGTCAACAGAATTAGTGAATAACAATCTGATAAAATCCATAAGAAATTAAGGTGAATTTAAAAGTCATCAAATTTAATTTAAATAATTCACAAAAAATCTATTGAATTCAGTGGAATTTAAAAGAATTCAAGAGAATTCAAAAGAATTCAAAAGAATTCAAAAAAATTCAAAAGAATTCAAAGGAATTCAAAAGAATTCAAAATAATTCATAAGAATTGAAAAGAATTCATAAGAATTAAATAGAATTCAGAAGAATCCAAGCTAATTTAAAAATACGTAGAAGCTTCTAAAACATGTTGAAAAAATTTCTAGAAAATTTCAAGAAAATAAGCATATTTTCATAATTTTTCTGGCAAAATTTTCAATGAATTTCTCATTTGAAAAAGATTTTCTAAAGAAAATATTTCAAAATATTGTAAAAAATTCCAAAAGATTTCGAAAATTCGAATCAGTTTAAAAGGTATTGAGAAGATTTTAAAAAAATTCAAAAATAATTTGAAGTAATAGGAGATGTCAACAAACTAAAGCAAAATGTAGATTTTTGAAGATTCGGAAATGAAATTTGGATTTTTTGAAAACATTTTGAAAGGTTTCGAGACAAAAAAAATCAATTTTCAGCGAATATTTAAGAAGATTTTAAAACATTACAAAAGATTTCAGGATAAAAATCCCAAATATTTCATTGATTTAATTAAAATTTTTGTGAATTTAGAAATATTCAAAGGGATTCAATAGAATGTGATGAAATTCATACAAATTCAATATGAATTAAAAATAATTCGATTAAATTGCTCAAAATTTTTTTCATCCAAATAAATTTAATTGAATTCAGATAATTGGAAGTTAACAAAATTAGTGAATAACAATCTGACAAAATCCATAAGAATTTAAAGTGAATTTAAAAGTCATCAATTCTAATTTAAAGAATTCAAAATTCACAAAAAATCGATTGAATTCAGTGGAATTTAAAAGAATTCAAAAGAATTCAAAATAATTCAAACGAATTTAAAATAATTCAAAAGAATTCAGAGGAATTCAAAAAAATTCAAATGTATTCAAAAGAATTCCAATGAATTTAAAAGAATTTAAAAGAATTCAAAAGAATTCAAGATAATTTAAAAATACGTAGAAGCTTCCTAAACATGTTGAAATAATTTCTAGAAAATTTCAAGAAAATAAACATATTTTTATAATTTTTCTGGCAAAATTTTTAATGATTGTAAAGCAATTTTTTTTATTTTGCAGAACTTTTCCAAAAATGTAGGAAAAATTCGAATCAGTTTAAAAGATATTTCGAAGATTTAAAAAATTTTCAAAAATAATTCGATATGTAAGAAGATGTCAAAAAACTTTAAACAAAATGTAGATTTTTGAAGATTTGGAAATAAAATTTGGAATTTTTGAAAGGTTTCGAGACAAAAAAATTAATTTTAGGAGAATATTTAAAAAGATTTTAAAACATTACAAAAGATTTCAGGATAAAAATCCAAAATATTTCATTGATTTAATTAAAATTGTTGTGAATTTAGAAATATTCAAAGGGATTCAATAGAATGTGATGAAATTTATACAAATTCAATATGAATCAGAAAATAATTCAATTAAATAGACAAACATTTTAAAAATTTAAAACAATTTTATCGAATTCTGATAATGGAATGTCAACAGAATTAGTGAATAACAAGCTGATAAAATCCATAAGAATTTAAGGTTAATTTAAAAGTCATAAAATTTGTTTCAAAGAATTCAAAATTCACAAAAAAATCTATTGAATTCAGTGGAATTTAAAAGAATTCAAAAGAATTCAAAAGAACTTAAAAGAATTTAAAAGAATTTAAATGAATTCAAAAGAATTTATAAGAATTCAAAAGAATTTACAAGAATTCACAAGAATTGAAAAGAATTCCAAAGAATTCAAGATAATTTACAAATACGTAGAAGCTTCTTAAACATGTTGAAAAAATTTCTAGAAAATTTCAAGAAAATAAACATATTTTCATAATTTTTCTGGCAAAATTTTTAATGATTGTAAAGCAATTTTTTTGATTTTATAGAACTTTTCCAAAAATGTAGGAAAAATTCGAATCAGTTTAAAAGATATTTCGAAGATTTAAAAATTTTTCAAAAATAATTCGATATGTGAGAAGATGTCAAAAAACTTTAAACAAAATGAAGATTTTTGAAGATTTGGAAATAAAATTTGGAATTTTTGAAAGGTTTCGAGACAAAAAAAATAATTTTATGAGAATATTTAAAAAGACTTTAAAGCATTACAAAAGGTTTCAGGATAAAAATCTAAAATATTCTACTGATTTTATTAAAATTGTTGTGAATTTAGAAGTCATCAAAGGGATTCAATAGAATGTGATGAAATTTATACAAATTCAATATGAATTTAAAAAAATTCAATTAAATGGACCAAAATTTTTAAAATCCAAAAAAATTGTATTGTCTTTCTTGAATTTAAGTGTCATCAAATTTAATTTGAAGAATTCAAAATTCAGAAAAAATCGATTGAATTGAATGGATTTCAGGTGAATTCAAAAGAATTCAAAATTCCTTTTACTGTGAATCTATTCAACTTCGTCAATATGTTCAATTTAAATCGATTTATCCCTGAAAAACTTGCCAATTGCAATCTTATTTTCCGCCAGTCTTCAGAAAGGTGAAAAAAAGAAGAGAAAGCAAAGGGAATGAAAATATAAAAAAAAAAGTAATGAGTACATAAAATGATAATTTTGATAATTTTCTGGTACAGACTAAAGACAGTAGATAAGCCCGTGTTTGGTCAGACAATTAGTTTCGAGCAGCGAGTGTCCCTGACCTGATTTGCAGGTTTATCACAAGTGCAAAAAGAGTCAAGAAAATATTATGACAAAGATAATAATTATTATCAGCTGATAAAAACTTTTAAAAATAGATTGAGAATGCTCTCCTGATACATTCTAAAGTCTATTTCTTTCTTATCTCATTACTTTAGTGGATAAGTAGGCTAAAAATAGAAACATTGAAGCTGATTTGTTTTCTCGTCACTTTCTTTGACGTTTCGTAGTTAGATAATTCTCTATGTAAGCATTTGCTTCTGTGAAGACGATCCACTTTCATGATTGTTCTCTTTCAAGGATAGACATTCGTTATTTCATTTCCAAAGTCAAGTGCAGGGTGAAGGTAATGTAGATGGAGATAACGGTGGTAAACATTATAACTTCAAAGGTGTAGCTCAATTGAAGTTATAGCGAAAGTAGTTATTACTGGAATGTTGATATAGTGGATTGCTGGTATTACGACACAAATTGCATTTCTTGCAACGAGAACAGATGCATGTTTTATAATGGGCACTTTTTTATACGATTTTTTGCAAAATAGAAAATATGGAAATAAAAAAAGGGAAAATTAGTAAAAATATTTTTAGTGTAGTTTTATAAATTATGTAACCCTTTTTTTAAAGAACTAGAACATTGTCTCCTTTCCCTTTCTTCAGAATAAAACTCGGTTTATTTTCCAACTTCACAACTTTACACTTTAGAGGTTTTCCTTATTTTTCATTATGAATACCTCAAAGAAAGGAAAACGGAAAATCTGGAATTTACATGGTATTTAAATAAGTTCTTGCTTAAATCATCCTCTACATTTGATTTTGTCCCCAGGATTTTTCTCCTAATATAACTAATAGTAATATAATTTTATTAAATTTTGAACATTTTCGCTAATCGCGAATAGCAACTGAAAAACCTTTTTCGGTGCAAAATTCAACTGCGTAGTTTAGAGTGGAAACACTTTGTTAAACATTCATTTTTTTGGTTGATGATTATTTTTCGGTTGAAAATTCAGATGTTTTGTACAAAATTCGCTTTTTTGGCTTGAATATTCAACAGTTGAGCCGCTGGATAGTGTAAGGGCATATAAAATTAATATGGCCGTTGCGTTTGACCCCTGTTGTCTTTAAAATCGATTTTGAAAATTAAATTTTTGAAACATATGGCCATGACATTTTCTACAAAGCCATATGTTTAAAAAATTTAATTTTCAAAATCGAAACATATGAAAACATATGAAACATATGGCCATGCAATTTTCTACAAAGCCATATGTTTAAAAAATTTAATTTTCAAAATCGATTTAAAAGACAACAGGGGCCAACCGGAACGACCATGTGAATTTTATATGCCCTTACACTATCCAGCGGCTCAATTTGGTAGAAAATTAAACTATTTGATTAGAAATTAAACTTCTTGTTTTTTAATTCAACTACGAGTATTCTGTGGGAAATTTCTTTTTTCTGATTAAATTGTTTAAATCTTAAAATGTAGCTATTTCATTTTCGGTGAAAAATCCTTCCTTTATAAGTTGAAAAATCAAACTATTTGGCTAAGGATTCAACTACATATTTTGTTAAAAATTTGTCTTTTTTAGTTAAATATAATTGGTTGCGAATTCATTTTTTTTCGGCGTTGAAAGTTAATTGTTTTTTTTAAACTGAAAATTGAGCAATTATATTTTTGGGTGAAAATTTATATTTTTTAGTTGAAAATTCATCTGTATTTTCGAAAATTTACTTTCTGGTTGAAAATACCTTTTTTGTTTCAAGAGTCAACTGTTTTCTGAAAGACTCGACATTTAAGCGCGATTTTTAGCAAATTTAACTCTTCCATTTTTTGTTGAAACTGTATCTGTTTAGTTCGAAATTCAACTATTTAGTCGTAGATGGACTTGTTTCTTGAAAATTCCAAATTTCGGGTTAAAAATTCAGCTTTTTATAGAAAATTTGTCTTTTTGGCTTGAAAATGCAACAATTGGGTAGAAAATTAAACCATATGAATAAAAATTAAACTTTATATACTGAAAATGTAACTATTCTTTTGGAAATTTGCTTTATTTCTGGTTAAAAATTAATTGTTTTGGTGAAAATATAGCTATTGCATCTTTGGTTGAAAATTTACCTTTTTTGGTTGAAAATTTGACTATTTCATTGATAATTCATCTTTCGTGACTGCAAATTAAAGTTCTTTTTGAAAATTATTATTTTTTCGGTTTAAAAGTCAACTGTTTTCTAAAAGATTCCACTTTTTAGTTTGAAGACAGAATTATTTTGTGAAAAAATTTGTCTATTTGCGGAGAAAATTAATCTTTATATATTTATATACTTTTTCAATACTTTCCTTTTGTTGAAGAATAATTTTTAGTTCAAAATTCAACTATTTTGTTGAAAATTCGTCTTTTGGTAAAAAATTAATTTTCGAGGTAAAAAATTATTCTTTTTGGTTAAAAATTTATCTTTTTTAGTTTAAAAATTCGACTATTTCGTTGATTATTTCAGTTGAAAATGAAACCATTTGGTCGAAAATTTCTGTATTTTATTGAAACTTTGTCTTTTGTGGTAGAAAATTAATCATCTTGGTGACTAATTCACCATTTTCATTGAAAATTCATGTATTTTGTTAAAAAGTAATTTTTTTGCATCAAAATTAGTTTTTTATTTATTGAAAATTATTTTTTTACCTAACAATTGAACTATATCATGTTTGAACATCAATCTTCTTCAGTGCAAAATTCAACTATTAGGTTAAAAATTCTAATCAAAATTGAAATATTTAGTTGAAAATTCATGTATTTTGTTAAAATTATTCTTTTTTGGCAGAAAATGAATCTTTTTGGTTGAAAATTCAATTTCCTGTGTTGAAAATTAATTTTGTTAGCTAAAACTTCAACTAAATTTGTTGTCGAAAAATTTGCTTGATAGACATTTCATCTTTTTGGTAGAAAATTCATTTGTTTCTATGAAAATTTAATTATTTCGTTGAAACTTCGATTTATTTGCTCAACAACTTATTTGTCTAACTCAAAATTAAACTATTCTGTTTTTTGTTGAAAATTGATTTTTTTTAGTTTCAAATTCATGTATTTTGCTGAAAGATTGTCTTTTTTTTGGTAGAAAATTATTCGTTTTTATGAAAATTCCATTGAAAATTAAAATAGTTGGTTGAAAATTCATGTACTTTGTTTTAAATTATTCTGTTTTGGTAGAAAATTAATCTTTTGGGATGAAATTTAATTTATTTGCTTAAAAACTTATTTCTCTAACTGAAAATAAACTATTGTGTTTTTTGTTGAAAATTTATCTTTTTTAGTTGAAAATTCATTCTATTTTGTTCAAAATTTGTCTTTTTGGACAGAAAATTAAACTTTTTGGTTGAAAATTCCATTAAAAATTTAAATATTTGGTTGAAAATTCATGTATTTTGTTCAAAATTATTCTTTTTTGGTAGAAATTAATCTTTTTGGTTGAAATTTCATTTGTTCGTTGTTAAAATTGATATTTTTTAGTTGAAAATTCATCTATTTGGTTGAAATTTTAACTATTGCGTTGAAAATTTATTTTATCAGATTAAAAACTTAATATTAAAGAATAATAATAAAATAATAATAAAAGATAAATTTTCCGCAAAACGATTATATTTTTTATGGATAATTTATCTTTTTTAGTTGAAAATTCATCTATTTTGTTGAAAATATGTCATTTTTTTTTTGGAGAAACTTCATCTTCTGGGCTGAAAATTTAACTATTTGGTTGAAATTTTTTTTTTGAAGATGCATTATTTTAGTTAAAAATTTTTTTGTTTTTGTTTAAAAATTTAACAAATTTGGTTGAAAATTCGTTTGTTGTTGTTGTTAAAAATGAATTTTTTTACTAAAAATGTACTGAAAATTGACCTATTTAGTTGAAAATTCAACTGATTGGTTGAAAATTATCATTTTTGTTGAAAATTCGTCTTTTTGTATTAAAAATTTAACAATTTTGTAAAAAAATTCAACTAATTGGAACAAAATTGAATTGTTTTGTAAAAAATTCGTTTTTTTAATTAAAATTAATTCATATAAATAAAAACTAAACTATTTTATTGGAAATTCAACTGATTGGTTAAAAAATAATATTGGCCTCCATCCGAGAGAGGCCTATTGTGGGTGGCACTGCGTGATACTGGTGACGTAACCGCATAGTTCGTTGCGTTCGGGAGTCAGCCCAATGCAACGTGGCTGACTGCAAGAGCCGTAGCTCTTGGGCGATAGGGTCATTATCATTATGCTTTGATATTTGTTCACATATTTAATTACATAATTATTTATTATTACGAAAACAATCACTATATTAACAATCGCACGCTATTAAAAATTCTTATTCGGTGTGGGTTCGAACACCCTACCTACGCATTCGCAACTCCTAACAAAACGTCGCAGCTAACTTAACTCGGAGTATAACAACAAAAATCTAAAATATAAGCTACAGCTGTGCAGGGCTGCGTGATAAATTTTTGCGATCCGTTTCATTAGAAATTTTTTAGCTTTTAAAATTTTATTAATTGTGGGTTCAGAATTTCTTCTTTTCTAATAAATGAATGCTTTTAAAATAAATTTTCTGTTTATCTAGAATATCGATCATTTGAAAATTCTATTATAGTTTCATAATTTAGGAATTTTAAATTTCCGTATTTTTATATTTATATTGTCGGGAATTTCAAAATTATTAAATTGCGAAAATTTAGTTCTAAATTTAGGGAATCAAAAATTTCTGGGTCTTCATCACATTTAAAATTTTATAATTCACGCAGCTACATTTTATAGAACTGAGGTCTATAGATCTCATATTGAAGTAGTTCACAAACACTTAATATCTGAAATCGAATTTCTATGAGATTTTTCAACATTTTTTCAAGAATTTTTCTGTACATTAGACTGAATTGAGGTATTCAAACCATATAATGATGTGGTTACAAACTATCAATACCTCAAATATGAAAGTGCAATTGAAACAGTTGACATTTCGGCCAAAAATATGAATTTTCAAACATGAAGATTGATTTTCAACCACGGAAAAGGCTAACTTTCAATAAAATACACACATTTTTAATGAAATAGTTGAATTTTAAATTCGAAAAGGTCAACTTTCAACCAAATAGTTACATTTTCAAAGAAAAAAGATAAACTTTCAACCGTAAATGCTATACCTCAATTTTCAGATGGAGAAATAAAAACGGAACAATAAAAACTGTCACTTTTTATAATTTACGTCTTGATGCGTTATCTACTACCACGAAAATTGGAATGAAAATAGAAAAGTACGCCGAAACGACGCTGCACTGCCTGCTGCCCTACCCCCACCCACACTACTGTGCTTCTATCACACTGCACTCCCATTGGAGTCACCACACGCTCCCGTTGGAGTGATACGCATGGTCACTCCTCTTTAGGGTCAAAAGAGTGACTCCAAGAGTTGAAGTCAACTGAATTTGACTATAATTTTGAGCGAAGATGTAACTCCAACGGAGGGAGTCAAGCCTCTGACACCAACGGACAGATTTCATGACTGTAACGGAGTTGATATAGCAGTCGCTCCAGAGTTGGAGTTACATTTTCGCTCCAAGAAATGTAGAGAGTAAGAAAATCGTCATATCTATAATTTTAAACATTTCGGCCACTGCGTTATATGCATTCTTCCTTTGAAAAATAGTAAACAATTAAACGATATATCTCTAAAAACTGTATGCATACAAAAAAATGTATCCTAATCTCTTTAGGCTTAATTCAAAATAAGTATGAAGCAATAAAACTATACACCACTAAAAAAATGTATGCATTTCGTCGTATGTATTTGGTTGAAAATTGGTTATTTCTTTTCATTAATTTTTCAACCGAAAATTTGACTATTCCATTTTTGTTTGAATATCAATCTCCTTCAGTTAAAAATTCATCTATTTTTTTGCCAATTTTTTTTAGGTAAAAAAATAATCTTTTTGTTTGAAATTTAATTTCTCTGGTTGAAAATTAGTTTTTTTACTAAAAATTAATTGTTTGACTGAAAATTCAACTATTTCATGTTCGTTGAATATCAATCTCCTTCAGTTCAAAATTCAACTATTTGTTTGAAAACTTATGTATTTTGTTGAAACTTTATCAACAACAAGGTTGAAAATTCCACTGAAAATTAAAATATTTGATTGAAAATTAATGTGTTTTATTAAAAATTATTCTTTTTTTGTAGAATATTAATCTTTTAGATTCAAATTTCATTTTTTCCAATTGAAAATTAGTTTTTTTTTAAGGAAAATTCATTTTTTTGATTAAAAATTTAACTATTACATTTTATGGCGAAAAATTTTTGTATACAAATTTAATCCTTTTGGTTGAAAATTCATCTGGTTGGTTGAAAATGAAACTATTACGTGGAATATTTGTATTATTAATTTAAAAACTTATTTCTCCGACAAAAAATTAAACAATTATGTTTTTTGTTGAAAATTTATCTTTTTTAGTTGAAAATTCTTCTATTTTGTTTAAAATTTGTATTTTTTCGCTAGAAAATTCATAATTTTATTTAAAAGGTAATGTATTCTTTTTTAATGTCCGGATTATAAATACGACTATGAAGAGACTCAACCTATCAATTTTGTAATCGCCATTGGAAAAAACAAGGTTTAATATTATTACGTTGCTTTGTAAAAATAAATGCCAATAAAGATAAGAAAATATTTTCAAGTTTGATCTCTATTGGTTTATTATTCACCTGATTGCAAAGAATGTTTATCAGATGCAAAAGAGTTGACACAATTATCGCAAATAAATAATTACATAAATTTGAAAATTTTTTTTAAAATATATATTTATCTATTTAATTGGAAGAAATCGTCGTTCGAATAAACAAGCTGCAATTCATTAAATCGGACACATATATGTTCGTATAAAGTTAATACTTTTCTTTTAATAAAGGCATTTGCATTTGGTGAATTATTTTTTTCAATTGAGAATTTTGGCATATTTCTTTTCATTATATTTTTATTTCAATGTAAACAAAATTTTTTTGAATGAAATGTTGGATAAAACATTTAGTTAGTTTATAAAAAAGGTATGGATCGTTCTACATACATTAAGAAAAATTGTAATCAGAAGACCAGATAAGACGATTTTGTTTCTATTTGTACTATTTTTATACAGTTTTTCGAAATTTTCACAGTTCAATAACAACAACACTAACAGCTTATATTTCTTTTATAATTACTTTGCCAATTTAGATTTCAATGATTATGTTGATTGTACTTACTGATAAATTTCTATTTAGTGGAGTTTTTTGCATCGTATATTTTTTTGATAAGATTTTCCTTTTTTCAAATAAAAACCTTTATAAAAAAAATACGTATTTCAAATAAGAAAGATATGAAATACGAAACTCAATATTGTAGGCTTTAGGTCTACTGTAATACTAAAAATTTGAATTTTGTGGGTATAAAAAGTCCTATGTTTTGATCAACAATCTATGAATCCTAATTTTATGAAACTTTTCAATTATTGTGGTGTGATAATTATTGCAATTTGACAAACCTAATTGTTCAAAGAAATTGTTATTGTTTATAACTATCATCTTCTATATAGTAATGCTAGATAGTTGCGGATTTTTCTGACAATTTTTACTTTCTATCCACTTTTGACTTATTGAAGTAATAATTAATGCAAGTTGAATAATTATTTGATCAACTGATTATTGTATATAATTATCTTCTCGTAGATTAATGCTAGACGCTTGTGCTTTTTTTTAATCTTCATTTTTTCTTTAATTTTTCAGTTATATGCAAATAATTAATGAACATGAACAAGAATAATTTTTAAACAGCATTGTATTTAATCAAAGCAAATTATTTTCACTCTTTCTCCAATGTTTAAAAATACTAATTTAAACAAAACGGCTATCCCACAGTAGAGATAAAAACAAAGAATGGAATAGTTAGGATTAGGTGGGAGGACTAGGTCTGTAAGTGACTTGTAAATGTTTTGTTTTGAATTACAACAAGAACTTTATCACAAAGCGTAAAATACAATTTTGGGTTTGCAAATATTTTACTATCAGCTCATCCCCCCTTTAATTCCCTGAAGAAAATACATTGTCATCGATGATTAAAAAAGGCCGGAATAAAATAATTAATTTATCATAACATCTCATGGAACAAGTTAGACTGACTGCAGTCAGGAAATTACATTCGATACTCTGTTACCAATTGCAGTAAATATTGTTGCTGATAATATGGATGCCAAGCAGCTACTTAGCGTTTTTCGGCTTTGGAGAGTGGTGTCCGAAACTGCCATCCTATGGTAAGACCTTCCCGATGTTGATAGGCTTCAACTTAGCGTCTTCTTTTTAATTTGGTGCGTGATGTCTGAAACTGCCATCCTATGATAAGACTTTCCCGACGTTGCCAGACTGCTACATAGCGCTTTATAGATTTGAGGAGTGATACCCGGGTAAGATCTTTAGAATGACATTTAAAAATTGTTGCAAAGTTTTTTGACCTCTTTTATTCTTGAAGATTAGTTGTTTAAACATTTATGACTTATTTTGATTTGAAAAAATGTAAATCATGAAAATTTCGAATTTGTATACAAAATGCCTAAAAACTGAGTTTGTATTAATTATAATCTAAAATGCAAGCAAGATCAATTTTACTCAATGGTTTGAGATATCAAATGAGTGTCTTTCCAACTGATGTGAGTGATACAATAAAGGCTGAATGTGTAATTTTTAGTTTATTGAAATACTAAACACAATATCTTACGCTTATTAACTTGATGTTTAAATATGATTGACATGCCTTTCAGTTTTTACAGAATTACAGAAATATAGAATTTCAAAATATATTTATTCATTGACAGAAATAAATATAGGATTAAACAGAATTCTAATTACCATATTTGAAATCGCATTTAATAAATCATTAGAATCATATAAGCAAGTAACTTTTTCTCATATTTTCATTTTTTTACATTCGACTGCTGAAAGCTTCAAGCTAAACGGGTCTACAGATTTTAACTCTACCAAGTGGAGAGTGTGACGTAATGACAGAAAACTCTTTTAAAATAGTCATTTTCAAATTTTAATTCCTTGTTAATTAATGCCACAAGAGATTCCGATATTTTCACACTAAAAGTATTTCAAATAAAATCCAAAACCCTAAGAAAAATATATTTTTAAGACCTAAATTCTAAAGAAGCCGGAATTGATTAGAGTGTAGGTTTTAAAAATGTATTTCTCATAGGGTTTTGGGTTTCATTTTAAACACTTTAAGCGTGTAAATTTCAGGCTCCCTTACGGCATTGATTTACATGAAATTAAAATTTGAAAATTATTATTTTAGAAGAATTATCTGTAATTATGTCACAGTCACCAGTTGGAAGAGTTGAAATCTGTAGACGTGTTTAACTTAAAGCTTTCAGCAGTCGACTGCCAAGAAAATAAAATATAAAAAACAATTACTTGTTTTTATGATTATAATTATTTATTAAATGCGATTTCAAATATGGTCAAATATGGTCTCACTTCAATCCTGTTCAATCCCATTTTGATTTCTGTTAATGAATAAATATATTTTAATTCTGTAAATTTCATCATTCTGTAATTCTATAAAAACTAAAATGCAAGTTAATCATATTTGAACATCAAGTTATTAAGCTTAAGATCTTGTGCTTAGTATTTTGATACAGTGAACATTACGCATTAGGCATTTATTGTACAACTTATATCAGTTGGCGTTACTCACTATGAACACATAATGAAACACTCATTTGCAGTCGCATATGAATAAAGTTAAATTTAATTTGAGTTTTTCAATTTTTTTTAATTCAGTTAAATTCTAAAAAGTGGGAAAGTAGTCTTATGTAGCCATGATCTTTATCGTCCAGCAGGATTGCAAGGTCCCTCAAATCCTAGGCCCACCATAGCTAAAATAATGAATTATATTTATGACCATATTAGAAAATCATTAGGGAAAACGATAGAACATTTTTTGTAGTATTTCATGATAGTAATTTCTTAATTCCTCAACAATCGTGATATTAAGATCACAGAAGGACATGCAAATATAAAAAGTATTGACTATATAATTTCTTTTTTGTGAAGGACTTCATCTAATCTCCTTTTTGTATCGGAAGATAATTTCTTATTTACAATTGTTATTATCAGCTATAATGAAAATATTTTTCCGTACATCTTACCTAATGCGCAACCTGTTGCGCAACCTACTGACTGCTGGGTTTTCGTTTCACAATAGCGCGCATTTTTGTTTGTCTAAAATCATATATTTTTAAATTTATATTTCACGATTTTCTTGCAAAAATCAAACTTCAAATGTAAAAGAGAGGAAACAAAATTTTTTATCCTTACCTTGCAGAGCTCTGGGCATTCTCCTGCGGCAGACTTTTTACAATGACCGTTTTTAGAATGGACAAAAGCATTATGAAAGAAATAAGATATATGTTAGCATGAATACTGAAAATGTAAATTAATGAATAATTCTATTATTTCTAAATGAGCAGGAAGTTATTTATATCTCTTATTAGCAATCAAGGACGAAAAAACACCCATAATATTTCTGAACGGGTTTTCAAATTGTTATCACTAATTATAAAACATAAAACTATTGAAGTTAAACTCACCTCAACACCGGGAATTGCGAAGATCAGTAAAGACGTCATTGCTATAAAAAAATTTTATTTATATTTTGGTATCAATTTTCTGACGAGCATTGCCAGAAATAATAAATTAACAATAGAGTCAGAATTAAAATAAATCAAAACTATTTACTTATTTTTATATTTGATAAAGATCACTTACTTAGTAATATCGAAAATATGACTGCTCTTCTCATGTTAAAGAGTTGATAAATGTTAGCAAAATTTGTTTTATGCTGAATGTTAATACGAAATAAACCTTCCTTCAAATTTTTCCTGCTTATATACCAGTATGGCCCAGAACAATATTACGTGTGACGAGCATATTATGAAGGTTTCTTTTTAAATTTTTAGGACGCGATCACGAAATAACTGATTTCAACATAAAAATATTTGTTTGTCGAAAAAACCGCTGCGTGATGCCGGCTGATTACTTCAAGGCTAGTCCACGTCTTGACTTCAGAAAAACGTGTGCAGCAACTGCTTTAAAAAATATATCAAAATAAGTATATATAAGTCATTATTTTTGAAGTTCTTTGATTGATGAAAAAAAACTGTTGCCACTAGGTTTATTTTTTACCTTTATTTATAAAGGAAAAATATTAGTTTTCCAAAGAATGATTCCAATAACAAATTAACACACGCGACGAATCTTTAATTTTTATCATCGCTGAAATTTCTATTCCACGGGTGAAGGTTTTGATTTTATGATTCAGAACAGATATTCACAGATATTCACAAAAAAATTCTATACAGAGGGATGATTTCTTTTTATCTCAGAAATAATATCCTGTCACAATATATTATCTTTTGAGAATATTTATTATTTTCAGAAGCAGCCGTTATTAATAAATAGACTGATATACTTAGTGACAATTGAATAAATAAGGTAAATTGATCTGTAATAGAAAATTTCTATCCGTCGAAAGTGTATTTACGGACTATATTGGTTTTTGAGGAAATGTCAAAAAATATAGCAAAGTAGGTAGCATTAATACAAAAAAATACGCTTTTTGGCATCTTTCATCTTAAATAAAAAATTGATAATTTTGTTTAATGAGTTGCGACAAACAACTTTTTGAGGCCATACACGAAATACGTACAATACAAAATACGAACTTTAACCCCCCCACCCCTATGCGTGATGCTACTACCATTTATTTAACATGGAAAAGGAGACATTGACAGACTGCTTATTCAGATATTGTAAAATTAAGTATAAACGTTATTTTTGATGAATACTTTAATATTTGTTCCTTATCAACCAGAAAAATCTCAAAAAAGGTCAAAAGCAAATTTTTATATCTAACTTAGGCGAACAATGTTGTTATTGAATATTTTATTATACAGTGTGTCGTTTTTCAAAGAACCTAATTTGTTTATTTTTAATTTTGATTTACTTGGTTGAAATCAACACTGCGTGTCATATCAAAAAATAATTTATTAAAAATCTGCTATCTTTTTTTGATAAGCAACATTTCGTTGTTTTTTTCGTGTCTTGTGGCGTTCTTCCCAAAACATTTTAATTTTTTTGAGCTATTTTTGACGAATAAATCAAAAACTACGATTCCTGTCAAAAAATTTTCAACCAAAAATTTGATCATTTTTTTGGGTGAATAATTTTTGATGATTCATTTGTTTCGTATCTTGCATAGTTTGATCTCAAAATTGAAGATTTATTCTTGATAATATTTTTCAGTTAAATTTTCAAAAAAAAAATTCACTTTCAACCAATAAAATTACTTTTCTACCATAAAAGATCAATGTTTAATCCAAAAGGACGAACTTCAATTGAAATAGTTGAATTTTGCACAAAAAATTATGACTTTAATAACATAGCAAAACGTTCAACAAAATAATACAATTTTCAACTCAAAACGACCATTTTTAACAAAGAGTTTGAATTTTTCACCAAATGGGTAAATTTTAAACTTTTCTAGGATAAATCTTCAACGAAAAATGGAATAGTTATATGTTTAACCAATGGGATGAATTTTTGACAACAGACCACAACATTTAAACAAGTAGTTGAATTTTCAACCAAAAAGTCGAATTTTTAACCGTTTTCTAAAAAAAGCAAAATTTTGAACGAAATATAAGAATTTTCAACAAAATAGTTGAATTTCCAACTAAAAAATCTCCCCGCTGCGCGGGCACATTCTCATGATGCGCGGCTCGCACCGCTCGCAAGTTTGAGCGCTGCACGCTCGGATATTTATTCTTTGCACTTGGAATGCTTGAATGAAACATTATCAAAAATATCTCTTTTAGATCCCAGTATTTATATGCATCTTCAGATTCTGAATTTTGTACGTAATTAAGTATAGTTGAAGATTAAGTTGCTTAAATCTCTGTAAGGCTTTGAGGTACACATTCTCATCGTGACACTCGTGCTATGCACTCGATTCTGGAAACACATTTGTAAATGTATATTCATTGTCTGAATTACCTCGAAATAAATGAAAAACTGCAATCCTTTCAGCAGACTTTCTTCCCTATTTCGCGTTGTTCTGCTGAAAATAGAATTTTTTCATATTATTTTTTATCGCGAAAACAAAATATCCTACAAGTCTTCTATTAGATTTTTCACGTATCTCACGTCTTTTGGCGTAATATTGGAATTTTCGATTTTCGCATATTAATTTAGATAGATAAATAAAAAATAAGAAGTTCTGTCAAGAAATGGTTCATAGTTTTTTCGACGAATAAGACCCAACTGACAAGTCCTATCAAAAAATGGTTCAATTAAATTTTGTAGCAGATTTTGAAAGTTGCAATTCCTTGTAAAAATGTTGTTCCTTATCTCACGCCGTTTGGTTCAAAATTTGAATTTTCGATTTTCTGATGAGTACTTTCGATAAATTAGACCAAAATGACAAGTCCTATTTTCGATTGCTTTTTTTATTTTTATAAATGTTATGACTCTGATAATATTATCTTTATCAAGAAAAATCCTTAGGATAAATTGTTCAAGTTTCCGAGTACTACCAGTATTTTTATATAACATTTTCAAATCTTGAAAAATTAGTCTTAAAAATTTTGAAAATGCTCTAACTTTTTGGATTTCTATTCAAAATATCTGGTTAACGAACTCGTTCTTTCTTTTAGCACATTGAAAATGTGTGCCAAAGCTGAATTTGATCCGTTCATTTTATCGAGAGTTATCGCGTTTACGGACGGACGGACGGACAATTAGTACACATACCAAACTTTTTTTTTTAAACGAAAGAAAAAGAATTTGATTAGCATACAATTTTAGAAAAAAAATTAGGTGCTTAAGGAAGATGACGAAATTACTAAATATTAACATTTTTAGCAACAAAACAAAACTAATTATAAAATTGTAACATATCTGCGCCAATTTTCCATTTTCCCAACACGACATTAAATACAATTCTTCATGCTCGAATTGAATTGCGTTTCACCATAATTGTCGATCAACGATTTCATTTCGCAATTGCAGTCAATCAATATCCTTCAAATTTTTTCTGCAGGCGTTTTGTTTTTTTAATTTTGATTTTGATTTTTGATTTTCAATTTTGATTATTTATTTTTACTATTTTATATACTTGCTGATCAAAAGTATCGATTTATGATTGATTGGAATTAAATGGTTGAAAAGAACCTCTTATCAGAGAAAATAACAGTAGTGGGATTAAAAATAATTGGCAAACGGTTCTGAATTAATAGTGTTTTTAATATTGTGGCAGACATGACTAATATCCACTATAATAGCGAAAATTTCGCAAAATTCATTAGAGAAGCTGGAAAAGGGAAGAGTGATATTTTCGTCCCGCCAGGGCTATTTATAAAAAAAAAGAGCAAAGTGAGTTTTGACTGATTCTAAGCTAAGATAAAAAATGTAGAAATATATACAAGAAAAATTTGTGCCTGGCTTTGCAATTGTTACGTTTGCAGAAATGTATTACACAGATGTATGAAAAAAACGCTGCAAAACATAAAAAACTTATGAACTTGTTTGTGAAAAATTTTCAATCTGTATCGAAGTCATGAGTTTGATAATTCTCAAAATTTTTGCTTCTGAGTTTTTTTGCATTTTTACATAGAGTTTAGTAAACAATCAGAATATATACCGTCAAAAAATGTATGCATTTGGAAAATGTTTCCTCATCTCTGTCAGCGATATTAAAAATATGTAGTACGATTTTCATTTTTATTATATGATTGAAAACAAGAGTCTTAAAAAATATGAAAAAGTTAGGAATTTTGTTTTCAAATTTCCAATCTGTACAGAAATCGTGCGTTTTATCACTTTCAGAATAGCTGCCTCTGAGATATGTGAATTTTCCTTTAAAAAGTAGTAAACAATTAAACTATAATACTCTGAAATCTGTACGCATACAAAAAATTACTAATCCCTTTAAACGATATCAAAAATTTTCGGTAATATTTTTTTATTTTCGTGATTTCCAAAATTGGCAGTCTGTACCGAAGTCGTGAGTTTGATAATCTTCAAAATGGGTGCCTCAAAATTCTATTCATTCTTTCAATAAAATTTATTACACAATTAGACTGTACACCTGTAACAACTGTGTGCATTCAAAAAATTTTCCCTCATCTCTTTTAACTTTAATTACAAAAATCTTTTATATTTGCATTATTTTCATGTTTTTGAATACACAACGCCTAAGTTTTATGAAAAAGTTATGAAGTTGTTTTTCAGAAATTTTCTATCCCCACCGAATTCGTCAGTAAAATAATTTTCAATATTGCTGACTCGGACTTCTATGCATTCTTCCGATAAAATATAGTGAACAATTAAATTATATACCTCTAAAAAATGTATGCATATAACAAGTGTTTCCTAACCTCATGAAGAGTTATTGAAAAGATTGGGTATTATTTGTATCATTTACTTATTTTTCAATAGACGAGGCATCAAAAATATAAAAAAGATATTAATTTGTTTATTGAAAATTTCCTATCTCTAAGAAAATAATGACTTCTAACATTTTTTAAATTTCTGCTACTGAGTTCTATGCATTCTTCCTTTAAGAAATAGTAAACAGTCCAACTATATATCTCTAAAAACTGTATGCATACAAAAAAATGTTTCCTAATCTCTTTAGCGATAATTAAAAATAAGTATGAAGCAATAAAACTATACACCACTAAAAAATGTATTCATTTTGTTCTATGCGTTTCGTTGAAAATTCAGCTATTAATTTGAATATTCCATTAAAAATTAAAATATTTGGTTGAAAATTCATATATTTTGTGAAAAATTATTCTGTTTTGGTAGAAAATTAACCTTTTTGGTTGAAATTTAATTTATTTGGTTGCAAATAAGTTTTCAGAAAAAAGGTCTTTTCGTTTCGCTCCGCTGGGATTCGAACACCAGGTCAACTTTTTTTCTCTGTAGTAGCTCAGTGGTTAGAGCACCTGACCGGACATCAGTTGACCTGGTGTTCGAATCCCAGCGAAGTGAAAGGAGAAGATCTTGTTTCTGAATGAAATTTAATTTCAAAAAGTGTTTAATTTATATTTCCATCTTGTCCGAAATGACGCTAAAATATTTTCTGTATAGGAGAATATAACTTTGGTCGATATTGTAGATTTCCATATTATGTGTGGATTTCTCTTCCCGATCCGTTACCTTCTCCGATGATAATACAGATTTCTAATAAAAATTGATATGTAACATCTTGCTAAATAAAGCGTGTAATTGTTATTAATATATTGCAGTTTTGTTTTCACGTATGTGTAGTCAAAATATGAATGCATCTATATGATTTTTTTCAAATTTTTCACACTGTTCAGTTCAAAGATGTCGTCATTGAAAGTTAAGCAAGGACAGAGGGACGAGAAAAAATCACGGTTTTCATCTTTTCGCTAAGGATATTTTTCAAAAAAATTGTTGTACATAAACAAATGGGTACTTTTTTAAGCTCAATAAAGTAAGCTTTATCATGGTATAAGCTGTGTTTTTGTGCAATTTTTTTCTTACGAGTAAATTACCAAAATGTGCAGCTGTTTCGGAGGGGCCTTCGTATCGTGAACGAATAGTAGGTACAAGCACAGCTGTCGTTCAGACATAATACCTGAGTGCGCGAGCTATTGAAATCTGAGATAAAATCATTCTCGCATAACGAGCCGCGATGGGGCATGCTACGCCTACGCATACAATACCAACGAGCACAAGATAGAATTATCTTTACCACCACAGGAACTTATCCCTTTCGAATATTGCGAATATCCTGAAGAGGATTACGAAGATTCGAAAGTATGCTACGAAGGAAATGATGCATTTGAATCACCGCCAGTTCCTAGAGAAGAACGCATCTTCAAGAGCCTTCATGTATCCCATTTAAATGGGCCAGAATGAGATGTCGTCTTAGGGTGGGTCATGGATTATCCTGATATATTCCATGTGAATGGCAAGGTACATCACAGGATCCCCACTACCAGCGAAGTCATCATTTCTAAGAAACAATACCGCCATGCACCCGAGGCTCAAAAGTAGTTGGTAATTCAGATAGAGAAGCAGCTTAAGAGTGGTATAATATCCCCGTCCAAGTCACCCATAGCTCACCAGTCATGACTCTTCCAAAGAAGCCGAAGGCTTCCGCGGAGAAGAAATTCAGAGTTGTGATTGATTATAGGGCATTGAATGCTAAGGTAATAGGGCTCGCATACCCATTACCCAACATAACAGACATTCTTGACCAATTGGGCAAAGGACAATACTTTTCAATATTTGACCACGCTAGCGGGTATCACCAAATAGAAACCCATTCCGTCGATAGGGCCAAAACAGCCTTCTCAACACCAAGAGGCCATTTCGAATACATGAGGATGCCCATGGGTATAAAAAATGTCCCGGCAACATTCCAAAGTCTTATGGATACCGCCCTTAAGGGAATGCTCGGAAATAAGGCGATCGTGCACTCGGACGACATCGTACTGCTCTCGGAAACTCTAGAAGAGCATGATAAGAAAGCAATAAGATTGTTTGAAAGATTTCGAGAAGTCAACTTGAAGCTTCAGCCCGACAAATGCGATCTACTATGCGATAAAAGGAGTTTCCCCAACCGAAAAAGTTACCTGCTATCCATCAGTTCCATGGATTTTCAGAATATTATCGTCGGTTCATGGAGAATTACGCCAAACTCGCTAAACCGTTAGCCGACCTATTGAAGAAGGATTTCAAATTCAACTGGGGGTCTGCGCGGAGCCAGTGCCTTATTTTTCTAAATTATTGAAGAATTTGAACCCACGGAGAAGTAATGTCTGGCCATGTTACACTCAGTCACTAACTTTCCACCATATCTGTACGGAAGAGAGTTCATCGTCGCCTGCGACCATGAGCCGGTCCACTGGATAACGTATGCTGACTATCCAAAGGAACGACTTGTTCGCTGCAGACATCGACTCAAGGACTATCAATACGTCTTTGAGTACCAAAAGGGGAAACTGAATCGAGGAGTGTAGACCTTATCGGGAAATTCTGTAGGACTAGAAGAGCATCTTTTTCAGATCGACCGCAAACCGACTAACAATAAAAGAATAACATCCTTGGCCCAATCACTCAATGATGATAAGGCCAAGCGTAACTGCAAAAACGCAGACCTGGATACGCCTTCCAGTAACCCAATCAAGGACGAGAAAGAGGAGATGGCTCAGGGGAAAGGTATTACTCATATTGTATACCGATTTTTGCCGTTGAAATCAACGACAAAAAAAGGCAAGATACAAGAGAGCACCGCAACTCTTACCCTGGTAAAGCTCAATGTAAACCGACTCTATTAAAATCTGTCTCGAGCCATGAACTACGTCTCTTGGCTACCGAGGTTAGGGCAAAGCAGCTCTAAAACGTATTCCAGGTCCTCGCCGCCCGCAGTTACTGGGAATATCTACCGCCGAAGAGTCGCATGAAACTTATCAACCCTCCTCATATCATTAGAAACCAACCCTTGATCAGAGCGGAATAGCCACTCATCTCCGACCATGCGCACAAGCGTCGGAAGGGCCCAAAAACCCTATCCACAGCTGTCAGAACTGCTCGTCTGATGAAGCATCATCTGAAGGAGAAGACAGCAATGATTCTAATCCACATGTTTATCGAAAGGATCACAGTGTGTTGACGAGCATCAAACCTGTTATTTCTTCTTGACAAGAAGAGTCAGTTTCTAAGAGCGCACCGCCTTACTCACCAAATCACTGGGTTTCCGCCCTCTGCGACAAACCCACCGAGGTATATATAGACGAGACTTGCAGCTACAATAATAAGAGTCAAAATTCGGTCATAAGTTCCGTCATAATCACCCTTGGAATATTTCTAAGCCCGCCCAATAAAGGTGAACAAATAACGTTGCGCAGATTCAGGCAGTTACAGCCGCTGCGAGAAAGTCCAGTGAAAATGGAATTTAAAAAATTAAGCATTTTTACCGACTCCAAATTCTTCATCGACAGTTATACGAAGTGGATCCCCACTTGGGAGGCCAATGAATGGAAAACCGCGGATGGAAAACCTGTCGTGAACCGAATCGAGCTCGAAGAGTTACTTCAAGCTCTAGCACCCTTGGAAATAACTTGGAATCATATACCAAGCCATCAGGGTATCGAAGTCAAAGAAGCAACTGACCAACTTGGCCGAATAGGGATCACGAAACATAATACGAGGGTTACCGAGCATCCTGAATGTATCACCTTCCAAAAGGACAGGGCAGAGAAATCAATGGGACCATTTTCTACCACCGTTGTGGATTTTAGTCCCCGCTTTACGAGTAGTGACGAAGATAGCGACGATAGCTATTGGAATCCCAACTTCGAGTCTCACTCCCATGATCCTCGGCTTTCAGAAAATCGTGCTACTGCGCAACAATCGATAAAAAAATTTAATCAATCCTTCAATGAGCATCAGCCCTATTTTTTCGACGAGGAAGGTTTAAACCAACCTCCTACCACTGACGCCGTACAAGTAAAAATTACTGCGGTCTCTGAAGGCGAAGAAGTTAAAGATGTATTGTTACGTTTACAAAACATGGATCCCTGCACAGAAACAGATGATCCACTCCCCGACGGAGAAAACAAGTTTTTGAAATCATTTCAGGAACACCTTAATCAAAGAAAGTACTCGCAAAGTGAGGATGCACTCCCTGGACTTGAGGATCCATATAAATCTACGCTTGAAAGCAAACAAACAAAAGGTACCGTGCGGTTTAAGGATGTCCCTGAATTTATAGAATCTCCAATAATTGAAGAAAAACTGTTCCGAAGAGCACTATTTCAAACTCCTCAGACCCTACCTACAAAATTCTCCAGATCTATTCCTGAAACTTCTAAAGAATCAACAAGGTCTCCACACCCCACAGGACAAATCCTCCGAAGAGAAATTTAATGGCAATACCCTTGAAAGAAGAAACAGTTGATGATGACACTTCCATGACACAGCCAGAAGTTTCTATTTGTAGGAATATTCTTGACATGGACGTGCCTTACATTGACTCACCCACCCCTTCGCTAGAATAAAACGAAGCTGAGAGGAAAAACCAGGATTCCACTCCGATGGAAGAGCCCTTATTACAAACCGCCCTCTCCGTGCGTGATGAATGCACTGAGACACTAACTTGTCTTCGAGATACGCATGCTCATTTAATTTCCGAGGATTGCGAACCTACAAACGAGATCTTCAAATTATTTATTGACATCGAGCGCATTAATCCACAGGTCAAGTATTAGTTACACCAACGGCAAAATATAGGGTGTACTTTATTGTTATCAAACGAAAGCACTTCGATCATGTTGAATGAACACAGATTGTGCACAGAACAAAGTGAGAGAGTTGCTGTCCGAGATATTCCGGGGTAGTCCCCCCACCATCACATTATGTCATGGCAAATTAGAATTGCAGCCAGAGGAATCGCGTTTCAAAACAATAGCCGAAAACCACAACATTCTGTTAACTGGGCATAAAGCCATAACGAAGACCTATCGTCGCATTCGATAAGGGTACACATGGCCGGGCCTACATAATGATGTAAACAACTACATTCGCAAGTGTCAAAGTTGTCTCAAAAATAAACTAATGCGAGCCCGTACTCAAGAACGCATGGCCATCACTGACACCCCTCTTGGATACTAGTAATAGGCAGATCCTCACCATGCAGTATAATTTTTCAAAATTATGCATCGCCGTACCCATAATAGATTTGCACAAATTGACCGTCGCGCACGCAGTCGCTCAGAATCTATTCGCGCAATACGGAGCGCCGCGCTGCATTCTTACGGATCGAGGAGAAAGTTTTGTAAGCAAATTAATGAGGAAATTGGAGATCGATTATTACCATTTGCGATTTTTGCGTATAACACTTCCGTTCATAAATCCACGTATTTCACACCTTTCGAATTGCTCTACGGACGCGTTGCTCGAATATCTACTTCATGTACATCTGCCGATAAATTGCAAACATACGGAACCTATATCCGTGACTTGGTTATTCGACTCCACGAAATTCAAAAGATCGCGGCTCAAAACGTGATTCAAGCAAAAGAACGCTCAAAGTTGCGATACGATTAAAAGGTACATCCCCGAAACGCAGTGATTAGTGATAAGGTAATCATTCAGGGACGTGCGTAAAAATAATTTCGACAAAAGAACCATCGGAACCTATACCATCGTAGGCTTCACGGAAAATCATAATGTAATCTTTGAAGCTGACGATGGTACAAGGTTCACAAAAGCATGCCGATAAGCTCTTGGTAAGTTATTTTCAGGATTAATACTAGGTACTTTAGTTACCATTCTATATATTTTTATATAAAATTTTAGGAAACTACCAGCATCTTAAGTTCTAGGCCAGTACTGGCATCTTTTTACGAGAAACAACGGTCCATAAGGCGAATAATCCGCCATTGGAGCAATAACACCTTCCTGCATGTCAATAAATTCCAGAATTCGTTGACAGAAATCCAGAATCGTTTTCAGTCATTTGCAATCTATTGCTCACCTAAATTGAAGGAGAACTGCCAACGAATCATCCTGGACTACAACATGCAGAATAAATTGGACATCGCAAACTGGCGTATCACTCCAATAAAAACCGTTTATTATATTTTCCGATCGGCATGCGTGCACGAAGAACCACACCTATGTTGGGATTTATAGGAGGAATCGTGGGGCTGGTAGCAGGCTTGTTGACCAGCGATGAGGGGCAGACCATGGAAGCGAAGATCGACGACTTTAATGTTGCTCAAGCAAATTTGTACCACATGGTCGGTCAACAAACACATATAATCCGATCCCAACTCGAGGACTTGCACCGGATCGCCGAAGGGCATGAACATCGACAGCAGCATTTGCAGAACCAGCTCATCCTTCACCTAACGCATGTGAATGACGTTTCCGCAGTACTTACCAATCTAACCTATTCCTATGTATTAACTTAAGTGCTACATTCTATAAAAACTGGCTTAGACGAGTATACTCGATCTGGTGATCGAATAATAGATGTTAATTAGGCGGCAAGGAAAGGAAAGTTTCATTCAGCGTTGCTAACATCAGAACAATTAGAACCAGTATACCGGGACGTTTAAGACCACTCACCGAAAGAAGCCTTCCCAGTTCCAGGGTCTCATATGAGCTTCGAGGAATTAGCAGAAATCGCTGTAGTAATCATTAACTGAAGAAATGGTATACTGTACGTTGTATTGGACATCCCACTAATTGATAAAATCGAATATACCATTTACGAAATGCATCCCCTCCCGGTACAACAACCGATTGTAGGAAATCGAACAGGAAGAGCGTATGTACGATCAAAGTTCGCATATCTAACCATGGAGGAGACTGAACGAACTTACATGCTAATAACCCAAGTGGAGCATGCCCTGTATAGAAGGACGAACAGCTATCTTTTATACCCAGGCATGTTCCCTATCTACGAGACGGCCACTCATAACATTTTCAAAGCTCAACTCCTGCTTAGTCCATCCTTGAAAACATTCCGGTTGTGCGACATACAAGTGTCATACGAAAATCAGCCTTTACGGAAGGTCATACCATCGCTCAGTGGTTGGATATACTCGATAGCCGATGCAATCGATGCCGAACTCATTTTCTCTGCTGAACCCTCTCTTCATATCAATCTCCAAGGTTTGGGATTACTTCAAATTGCAGTAGGATGTACTTAAAAAACAATTTTGGTAACGCTACCAGGACTAGACCCTATTCATGAACGAGTCATAGCCATATATGAACCACATGTGCATCTAACGTAAGTCCGTGTTGCTGTTCTCGAACGACCTCGGGAAGGAAGAAATCCCTTGGTCAACCAATCCCTCAGAAGAGGCTGGTTACGTACCAAAGTGTAGGCACAATGTCGAGGAGACTAGCCTTGGGGGTCGAAGTCGATTTTGAGAAGACTCGAAAATTAGGCAGCGATCTCTTTGCGTTTGAGGCTCCTACGGGGAACTCTTGTACTTGAGGCAGTCTCCCTATCCTGCTAGGGAGGCTGCCTAATGGCAAAGTCGGTGGGGGCCAATTGGTCACAAACAATTAGGACGTCATTTACTGTGCGATAGGTACGCCTGGTACCTGAGAGGTACAATCTCAGGTTGAGACCTCACGGGCTCTCCCGCCTACATTACATACAAACAAACAATACTATGATCGATGATTAATTTCCTGACTACCCTGAATCCTAGCCTAACTCACCATGTATCAAGGGAAGCATATTGGTAATTCCTCATTACCCTTAGGAATATTCTCGAGATCAATCATGGGGAAATCACCGTAATCGAAATGTAATTTAGGCAAATTCCTTCTTTTCATAGTAGCACAAATATCATAATTAACGTGTTTCTTACATTTTCTAGTAAAAATGTAACAGAAGTTAGTGAGTCGTATTTGTCGTGTATGAACATCTGTACGTCTCGCGATTACTCTTGGGCGTACAATCCCCCACAGATGTTTGAATACTCGTGAGTGACGAGGCTCCAAAGGTCCTAATCTTGCGACATCATTTCAATCATTTACTCTATTCGGAAGATCATTCATTTTCTATACAACATTAGCATTTCTCTAAAATTCTGCTCTTGAAAATGAGTTATTACTGGAAATCCCTCCACACGATTTCCGTGGGTCTTGAGAACCAATTTTCTCTCGCGATAATATATCCATTGCTTCAAATACTGAGAATGCTTTCCTATTAGCGCAATTATATTCATACTTTGGTAGGCGGGAAATAATGCAACTCTTTTCCTATATGCGGTAAAAAGAGAGTCTATCAATGTATTTAGTATGGAAGCAGGAATTACATCGGACACTGGTAACGTTCGAGGACGTTTATAGGAATTCCAGGGCCGGTGTATTGCGGTTAGTCCTGTAAGGGTGGGCAATTGAAAAATCATTTTCAATTGCTTGTCCCCACAGCCTACACAATTGATAGTATATATGGCCGTGGCCAACGTTGTTGCACCTCCCGTGGTAATACACTAGCATACATAAGACCCGTAGGCTAGGGAAGGAGAGAGCAAACAAAATACATTAGAGTCACAAGACAATGAACACGCTACACCAAGTACAATGTTGATGAGCAGTGGATCGTCCCAGCCTACTTCCCCGCCTAAAGACGCATGCCACTTCCCAGCCTTCCTACCATCCGGATAATTTCGAGTCTCAGCGCGACTGAAAAATATTAATTAACAATGCAGATTATTATTGAACATTAAAATTGTATTTAGGTAAAAGCATTAACTTTAGTTCAGCCATCTATTAAGTACATTTAGAAAAGATATATCATTGATCGGTATCTCGGCAAACGATATCAATCAATAACACTACCCTTAGTCGGAAAGATCGATACTCTTGATGAGACATCTATTATTATTCCCTATTTTGACATATAACGACCTTGCGCGAACTGGAGAAATTGTTTTTTAGAATTCATCTTTTTCGGTAGTTATATTGGCACCTACCAAAAAATGTTTAGCCCTACCCAACAATGAAAGCAAAATATTTAATTTTTTTGATACGACTTAGTTGTATTCCCAATAATGAAAAAGTTTTCCTCACATCAACAAGATAAACAATATATTTTTTGAATTTATTAATTGGTATTGCTAGGTCATAAGATGTCATAGAAGGTTCGTCAATAGGTCATTCGACGTGTCTCAAGGACGCGAACAAATACACTACATATACTATTATCGTATTTTGAATATCAAAAAAAGTTTTTCTCATATAAACAGAATAAACCATTTTTGTGAAACTTTTTAAATCGTTACTGGTAGGTCATCAAAATTTGAACAATAGATCGATCGATGGGTCTCAAAATCGCACAAAAATACGCTAGATATCGTATTGTTGTATTTTGAATATCAAACAAGTTTATCTCATATAAACAAGGTGAATTTTTTTTTAAACTCTTACTTTTCGAGATATAGTGAACAGAAAAAAGTTAAAAACATACACACATTCACTCACAGACATGGATATCTTTTAAAAATTATATTTTTAAACTTCTGGCGGAGAGAAAGTGAGAGTAAACACTTCCATAGAAAGCACAACTATCAGTATAGTGGCGCCTCTGCGCCCCATTTTGGGTAGTTTTGTCAATACTCTCACCACCTCACCTGTATCCATTAGAGCGGGGTGAAAATGATTAAACTAGTCGAATCGTTTAAGCTGAGCGAAAAAAGTTGTGGATTGACATCCGAAGGAAGCAACAAGAAAAAAAATTTGTCTTCGTCGCCTAGCTGAAAGTACGTTTTCCCGGCTGCATTTCTGTCCAGGAACAGTGGCTTTTGCGGCCTGCTAGAGTTAACGCGATCTCTGATTGGCTGTGAGATTTTTGTGGCTCGCTGGCGTAGCAACCCTCACTCAGTATTGTCTTATTGGGTACTTAGCCTCCGAAAAAAATTGATCTTGACAGGTGAATGGAAAAAAGAGAGCGTCGGTGTGTTCAACCTCAAAACTGATGATTTAAGGTTAGTGCGATTTTTGTGCATAAAAAGTCGGCACAAAACCGAGGACGAGGAAGGAGTATTAGGTAAAAATAAAAAATGTGTTTTTGATGCCCGCCCCGACTAGCAAAACCTCGGCTCCGCCTCGGCTTTGCAAAAGTCGTGCGGGCGACCGAATCCCATGCATCCGCTCAGCTGACCGAGAGCAGCGGTGCAGTGGCACTACGTATTTTTGGCTGGGGATGAAGAAAACTAGTATACGACACACGGCCAGAAATATTGGATGTCCTGGCGTGCGTGATATGAGGTCTCTGCTTCGCCTCGGCCTTCATATCACACGCGCCCGGAAATCCAACTTTCTGGCCTTGGGTTGTAATATACTATTTTGAAATCGATTAATATCTTCTGTCCTCTTCTTTTTATGTGAAAATTAAAAGTTTGGAAAATTCTAAAAAATTTCCCTATTGGTTAGAAAAGTAAACGTGTATTATGGCCATTTTCAAAAACTTCTAAATTAAGCACAAAAATTGTTTTTATTTATAATTTTTTATTATTATTCACTAGCACAAACTGCACATAGAAAATTTTGTTTATACTTTTCGAAGCCATAGGAGCAATTTTTGGAAAATTAAAAAATTTGAATTTTCAAATGAAAAAAGAGGACAGAAGATATTAATCGATTTCAATTTTTTTTTTCTTTTTGCTTTTTACGGATGTCAACCCACAAATTTTTGTCTCTCAGCTCAAACGATTAGACTAATTTGATCATTTTCACTCCGCCCTAAGAACCATCATCGCGCATACGCGACGCTCTCAGGCGCAACTTGTTCAGCGGCAGTTCGCGAATTTAAGAAACGCGAAGGATTTAATTTTCACGAGACATGCGCTGGGTATGACGTATGTGGCCTCTAGAGAGATTATCGGCATGTGTCAAAACCATCTGAAAACGTTTGCACAATTTTGACAGTTTTCAGGTTATGTATTTAAAAATCGAAAACGGCTGTGGATGAAAATTTGTTATGCTTTATTAAATATAAAAATCTCTTGATTTTTTTTTAACGAAAAATTATCCGACGATGTCGCAATGGAGTCAAACATGCTAATAAAATATAACTTTTGTTTAGGTTTGTTAGGGTTCATCAATCTTGACCTCCACCAGGCTCATTTTACATAATTTTTGCCGAATAAATTTTTTTTTTGTAAATTTAGCGGTTATCCAAAAAATACGTAAGTCGATTTGGGGTAAGGGAGGTTTTGTTAAAATCTTACTGTTTGTTATTTTTTTTATTTGATGATTCATCATTTTGGTTCAAAATTACTTTCTTTGACCGAAAAGTTAACTATTTTGTTGAAAATTTTTTGGTTGAAAATTTAGCTATACAAGTGTATGTAGAAAGTTGATTTTTTTGTAGTTGAAGATTAAATTAGGTGGGTGAAAATTGGTTTCTTTTGGAGAACGGTAATCCTCTTCTTTCAAAATTTAAATACTTGGTTGAAAATTTATGTATTGTGTTGATAATTCGCCTTGTATGGCATAAATTTAATCTTTTCCGTTAAAAATGCAACATTTTTGTTAAAAACTAATCTATTTTAGTTGAGAATTAACTGGAAATTGAACTGATCCATTTTTGGTAGAAAATATATCTTTTTAGTTGAAACTTCAACTATTTGGTACAAAATTGACGTATTTTGTTAAGAATTCGTCTTTTTTGGTAGAAAATTAATCTTCTCGGTTAAAAATTGAACTGTTTTTGATTCAAAATAAAAGTCTTTTTTAGTTAAAATATTAGCTATTACATGTTTAACTCAAAGTTCATTTTTTTATGTTTAAAATTCAACCAATTTGTTGAAAATTTGTTTTCATTTGGTTGAAAAATAATTTGTTAACTGAAAATTTAATAATTTGGTTGCAAATTCAACTTTTTGGTTGCAGATTCATTTAATTTTTGGAACGTTCCAATTTTTTGGTAGAAAACTAAACTTTTTGGTTGAAAATTCAACTATATGGTTGAAAATTTATGTAATTTGTGCAAAAATCGTCTATTTTGGTAAAAAATAATCTTTTTTGTTAAAAAAATGCAACTTTTTGGTTGAAAATGAATCTGTTTAAGTTGAAGATTGAACTATTTTGTTGAAAATTCGTCTTTTCGATTCAGTTCAACTGTTTTTTATTCAAAATGAAAATCTTTCCTAGGTTGAAAGTTGAACTACTTTGTTCATTTATGTCAAAAGGTAAGATTTTAATAAATCCTCCCTTATCCCAAATCATCTTACGTGATTTGTGGATAACCGCTAAATTCACCAAAAAAATTTATTCGGACAAAATTATGTAAAATGAAGGCGAGGGAGGTCAAAACTTATGAACCCTAACAAAGGGGGGTACGTGGTTCAAAACTTCAGAATAAAAGTTTACGTAATTTATTCACAGCCCCTTACTTGACATGCATCAGTAAGTAACGTTTATTTGTTTAAAATTAAGATGCGTTACACTCTTGTACAAAGTATCGCATTTCATACAATTTCATCATTGTTAGAGTACAGCTATTACAAAATATATATTCAGAGTTTGATGCTTCCTTAGTGATCGCAATAGCGGGATGAAGGGAGAATATATTATTCGTTGATTATAAAAGATCTTATCTTTAGTGCATTGATAGTGTAGTAAAATACATCATTCCAATGATTTGTGTCGTGTATACATAAAACATTTGTATAGGGCAGTTCAGCAGGAAGTGTTCTAGGGTTTCGTATGAGTTCCTATTGTGCTTCCTATGGAAGTGTTTACTCTTAGTTTCTCTTTGCTTCTGGAGTCCAATTATATCGAAATATGTCAAAAAATTATATTTGAAAATTTAGGTTATTACAAACCTTCCTCTATGAGGAAGCAATATATTGGATATAATTGATAGAATTCACTATATCGACGCCTCCATTCAATATGAGTCTATGTGCTGACAGTGCCCTGTATGAGACTATTTCCTATGCTTATACACAGCACTGGGCTGGAAGCGGCCACATTACGCCTGCTTCACGTGCATGCAATGGCGCGTTTTCAAGGGGGTCGGACAAAAAATTTTTTTCCTTACCCTCAACATTTTTTCTGTGATCTGTCTTAAGCTAAATATTTCATCTGTATATCGTCATTAATACTGCGACAACGATTATCTTATTTTTGGGTGCAATTGCAGAATAGGGGCGTCAACTCTGTTTTGGCAGGACAATATGGGTCTGTCATGATATCGAAATGATCATATTTATGTAACTCACAGTTTAGGTGCTTTTAAACATCCGTACGGCTATAAACTCTGTAAATAATTAATTAAAACCTCTTTGACTAGTCACAAAAATAATGTTGGTAAAATCCCTACCTCTTTCCAACGTCTCGTAGGAGCGGGAAGGCACCCCTTTGACTGGACACAAAAATAATGTTAATAATCTCGATCATAATATGACCATTCCGATATCGTGACAGACCCAGATTTGAGACATCTGAGTAACAAAAGTAACAGTAATTTAAAACGTTTGCCTTGTCAAATCGCTTCATTTATCGTTCAATTAAAGATTCTAATAGTTTGTTGCCGACAAAAAAATGTTTCTAGCCAAAATAGGGGTGACGCCTCTATTCTGCAATCTAACCTATTTTTGCTAACTTTTCAGGACAGCCGAAAAACTGGCAGTGTTCATGGGGCGATTTTTGTTACGTAGTTTTGTCATCAATACGATTTTCGCGATGTTGCAGTATTGGCGACGATATGATCTTCCTGGCATAAATCCACTTTGGACTTCCTATATCTTTTCTTCTGTTATTTTCATTACCTTAGAATAAGTATTTTGGAATATATTTTACTTACGGTACTTAATAAGATGATACCTCTGTAATTAATGCAGTTGATTTCATCTACCTTTCCTTTATATATTGGTACGATAATCGCTTTTTTCCAGTTATCTGGAACTTCTCCCAACTCGATACATAGATCGATACGCATCGTGTCTTATATCGCGATTGTGGTGCGCTACAGCTTCACCTCCCAATAATTCCTTAAAAGAGTCTGTCAAAGCGTCTAGTATCCCGCCTATATCATATAGCATTTTACCCTTGCTATTTCTCATGCTGACTAACTCTGTACTGTTATCTCCCTTCATAATTATCGACGTCCGTTTATGATACAGTTTCTTGCTTCCTTCAAAGTCTTTTTGCATTTTCTTTTCTTCTTCTGTTATGATTTCAGTTTTACTTTCCTTGACTAGAAGTTTAACTTTCCTCTTTTTGTGTCTTAAATAATTTTCAAGTCTATTTCTCTCCTCCTCGCTAATGCCTTTGACATTCTTCCTACAATTGCAGTACCACACACTTCAGTCGCACTTCTAACAATGACATCCTTAAACAAAGCCGAAGCGCCCTCTATATTTTTATTATCTATTCGCACTTCTGGTTTCTGTAAATTCTCAATCTTGATTCGCGTTTGATTGTTTTCTTGGTTATTTAAAAAATTTATTCAATTTGGGGGTACAATTATTTTATACTTTAATTTTCATTAATAGAAATAATCAAAGGAAAAAACGGCCAGTAGAAAAAAGTTAGGTCTGAATTAAATTTTCTTTTCCAGCATATTTTGCCAAATTTTAATGATCTCTTCCGGCATATTTTTCGCTATCGGAGAGAGGAAGGATGATATGCTGGAGCTTCCATTAAACCACGAGGCCCATTTTCTGGCGGTTTTTGACCCCCTCCCCCATCTGGCCCGTTTTTCCAACTTTTCCTATAGTTTCTCGCCATTGTGTGGCACTCGGTTGCCCCCTCCCGTGAACAAACCACGTGGTTTATGGAATTATGTAGATACATTTTTCAACTTCTTGGAATTAACCTTGAGTTCTTTGGAATTCATCATAAATATTTGGAAATCTTTAGAATTCAAGGCGAGATTCGAGGTCAAGCGTCAGTTCAGTCACACTTCTCAACCTTTCCATCTCTTGTGGGTGGAGATGGGGAAGGGGTGCATACAAATGTACGGATGAAATATAACCTCCATCTGACAAATATCACCCTTTAATTTTCTACAGCTCTGTGCATCACTCCATATTTGAGACTTTAACTTGACCCCGATACTGTTCTAAGTTTATTAGTTCCCAAAATCTCCACCTCGGCGCTAGTTGTGCTAATTCTTCCGGGTTTTCCATTGCTTACAATGAGAGTAGATTAATTTTTTGCAATTTTTTATGGAACAATCTTTTGTTTTCATGTAAAAATCCATTAAAATTGAAGCATTGATATTTATTTCATATTCGTAAAAAGTTTTTTCAGACATTCCTTTTAATACTAAAGGGTAAAAAACTGGGTAAAAAACTGAATATATGAAATTTAAAATTAAAGGAAAATTATAAAGATAATAAAAGAGAAATTAAATCTCTCCGACGAAAATGTCAATTAGATATTAATTTAAAAGTCAGTATTTGTCATAACCTGTGGTAGAGTTGGGTGCAATGCAACGATATCCGCCCATGACTTATTCATTACGAAAATCTCTTCAAAATTACTTCAAAACTATCGAATAAAGCGGAGAAATCACAATATGTAATTTAAAACAATCAAATCATTGAATAACTTGCAGAAAATGCAAAAGAACTAATGCACTCTGATTGTAAACAATCTTTGGAGCAATGTAACGGGATCCACCTATAACTCTTCCATTCTGACAATCGCTTCAAAATTACCGGTTAAAGCGGAGATATCACAATATCTAATTTAAACAATGTAAGTATTTATGAAATTACAAAAAATGCGTAAAAAATAAACCACTCTTATTGCACGCGATGCAAAAACCGGGTGAGGTAAGACAACTAGTGCTCTCTACTCTGCATATTTTTTGTACTCATTTTATGCTATGTCCTTGGGACGCTAAGGGATCGCCATCTTTGTTTAAAATGCATAGGACTTATTTTCTATTCCAGCACATTTTGCAGGATATACAGTTTTAAGTTTGTTAGAATTAATAAATGTGCCGAAAAGAAAACTAAAATCCGACGAGATATGCCGGAAGATAAAATTAAAATCCGGCATATTTTCCTGGAAAAGGCAATACTCGATCTAAGTTTTGTGATTGAGGTAAATTTTTTATTGGATTCCGCAAATAAAAAAATTATTAGCAAATTATTTCGGTGCATAAGGTTCAAGAAAAAATAAGATATTTTAAATCCGATCTTATTTTTCCTTTGACCTTATGCATCGAAAACTTTTTGCTATAAAGTAGAGGTCAAAACTCAAGAAAGAAATACAAAAACATAATTTCTAAAGGAAGCAGTCCAAAATTGTTCATGGAAAAATTTTTTTCTGAAAGCAACCTAGGCTGATCGATTAAAAATATTAACATTAAAACACAATTTTTAAGTGGTACAATTAGGAATTAATTTATAACAATCCTTTAATTTATTGGCGAATAATTTTTAGTGCTGAAATTATGCTCGGTTATTCTATTAGGAACACAAACATCGGGAAAATTTTTTTTGTTGAGAAAAATGGTCAAACTGTGAATTTTTAAATAATATTAACAATAATTATTCTATTACAAACTTCTCCTATCACGAGATTATTATTAGGATACAAATTGCCAGCAATGTAATAAAAGCAAACGTTAAGATAGGGGAAATTGAAAAAATATACTTTTGACAAATAAATAATTAAAATATAAAATTAATATTATTAACTATATGTTTTTTTTTATTTAAATAAAAAGTATTTCTGGTGAAAATCACTAGCTTAACCTACAATTGTATAAAAAATGTATCTACTGTGAAACCTAATGAATTTTTTTACTAAAAATACCGATCCCCATTGTAAATCTCGAACTTAACCTAAAATTTGAAAAATTTGGAACCTTCTTTGAAATACAATTTTTTTTAAAATATAAATTTGTGTCGCAAAACACTAACCTAGTCAAAAACTAAAAGATTCTAAATGTTGTTCAAATTATAATGATTTTTGTTCGAAGATACCAATTTTCGATGTAAAACGCCAACGCAACCTAAAATAATTGTTAAAAAAGTATGAATCTACTTTGAAACCTAATGATTTTTCAATATTAATTTTAATTTCGGACGAGAAACACAAACACAATGCGAAATTCTACAAGTTAATAAATCGTTGGATTTAAATGAAATGCTTTCTGTTACTTAAAAATACCAATTTCAGATGAAACACACGCACATAATCTAAAGTTGTCGAAAAATGGTAAATATTGTTTGAAATTTAATTTTTTGAATAAATACCAATAATTGCCGACGAATAACACTGACATAACATAACAAAAAATTGTTCAGAGTTGTAAATATTTTTCGAAATCTATTGATTTTTTTCTTAATAACCGATGTTTTGTCAAAAATATTAATATAACCTATAAAATTGATAAAAATAAAAAATAAAATAATAATAATAAAAAATAAATATATAAATGTATAATAAATAAAAAGATTAAAATTAAAAATACTGTTCTAAAATACCAATTTTTGATGCAAAACGCTAACGTAACCTAAAATTGTTCAAAAATTATGATCCTTTAAAATCTAATGATTTTTGTTTAAGAATGTAACTTTCCAATAAAAAAACGCTAACAAAACTGGAAAATGTTAATTTTTGAAAAATTCTTAATATTTGAAATCTTATAATTTTTGATTAAAAATACCCATTTCCGATTTGAAACCTGTAAAATGCTAACATAACGTAAAATTGTTGAAAAGTTGTGAATCTTCTTCGAAATAAATGATTTTTTAAAATAAAGATACCAATTTCTGACCAAAAACGCTAACACATAATCTAAAATTGCTAAAGAATTCTAAATCTTCTTTAAATTATAATAATTATTTTTGTTCGAAGATACCAATACTTGACGTAAAATGCCAACGTAACATGAAATTGTTCAAAAATTATGAACCTTTAACATTTATTGAATGAAGATTGTTAAATTGTCAACCAGAAAAGATTATTCACTCAAGAAAAAAAATGTTAGAAAAAAATTACAAAGCAAAAATTTCGAGATAATATTTATTTTTTAAGTTTGATTGTTTATTTGCATTAAGGCTATATAAATATATTTTTCTTTGGTTTTCCGAGAAAATTCTAAAAGATTCTTGGAGATTTCAGATATGTCGAAAAAGTATCTACAAAATTTCCAAGCAATTTTTATGTATTTTACAGGATTTTACCAAATTTCAGGAAAAATTTGAGTCAGTTTGAAATATATTTAGGACATTTTGACGATTGGAAATTTAAAAAAAATATCTTATAAATTTTCGCAAATCTTTTAAACTTTCAAAATATTTTTAATCTCTTCAAGACTTCTAAGATTACTAAATATGTTTTAAAGTTACTTGCATTATTCCTGAAATCGTTTTAAAATGTTCCGGATTCATTTTGACAATTTTGGAGATCTTTTGTAATGTTTTAACATTCTTTTAAATGATCTCTTCAAATTAATTTTCCAAAATAAAGAATCACAATAAATATTGGCAAGATTTCAGATAAGGCAAATCAAAATTATGAACTAAATAGTTGAATTTTCAATCACAAAAGACGCGTCCTCAACGCAAATTGTAATACGTAATTGATGTTTCAACTAAAAAGTATATTAATTTTGAATCGAAAAGGGTGGAATTTATCCAAACAAGATGAATGTTCAACAAAACAGTTGAATCCTCAACCAAAACATAATCATTTTCCATCAAAAAAATTAATTTTTAACAAAAAATATGTTATTTATAAGCAAAAAACGAGCATTAAAAAAAATTGTTGAATTTACGTTTTGTTTACAATTTTTGAAATCTTTCCAAATTTCAAATTATTTTTGAATCTGCTTGAAACTTCTAAGCCTTTCAAGCGTCTTTTAAATTTGTTGAATTACTGTTAAATTCTGAAAAATTGAAGAAATTGCCTTAAAATCTTTCAAATTCTTTTTGAATTTTTCTTTTAAATTTCGAAATTAAAAAAATTTTTTATAAATATTCACTTGAAATTTATTTTTTTAAATAATAAAATTTGAAAAATGGTCTTGAAACCTTTTGAAATCCTTAAAAGGCGATAAGAGTTCGTGAAAAATGTATCACGTATTTTGTGAATGGCCCCAAATGAAAAATCATTTCAAATTTTCCCAGGAATTTTAAGATTTTTTTTTCATCTTCTTGAAACCTTTCAAAATTTTTAACAAGCTTCTGTTTTTTCGAAATCTTCAAAAATCTATTTTTCATTTAAATTAGTTGAAATCTTCTCTAGGCTTAAATTACTTTTGAATCTTTTTAAAACTTCTAAAACTTCGAACTATGTTTTTAAATAATTCAAAGTTTTCTAACAAAATTTTTAAACCCTTTAATATTTTCAAAAAATGTCTTTAAATCTTCTAGACTATATTTTGACATATTATAGAATCTTCAAAACTTTGAATTAATCTTTCAAAGTAAATCTTAAATAATTTTTATTCCCCCAGCAATTTTATAGTATGTACCGGTAATTTTTTGGTTACCGGTACCAACAATTTTTTTTACCTTACCTGCTCAAAAAAATGATCTCAAAATTTGAACGAAATCGGTTAATATTTGGGGTTCGCGCAAAGACCATGACATGGGAAAAAGTCAGCTTTTTGTGAATCTAATATTTAAATGCGATTATATGTTAGAAATAATTTCGTATTTCAGTACATTGTTTAGAATTCGTCAGATAATAAGAATCATTATCAGAAGTAGAAATATATCCAGTAAAGCTAAAAGGGCAATAAATAATTATATATTTATACAGACTGTGCTATACGGTAGCGAGACCTGGACCTACGAAGAAGAGGATAAGAGGAAACTTAATGTGACTAACATGAAATTCTAGCTTATGGTGTGCGGTAAAACACTAATGGACACAGTGAGTAATGAGATAATCCTCAAAGAGATAATGCACAAAGAAGAGTCTTAGTGGAGTGAATGACGCCTGAAACAAAAGACCTTGTATATTAATGGGCCTGAGTGAGGAGCTTTACATAATGACTTTGTGAGGCTCTTTACTTGGGGTGATTGCTGGAGAGATTGATCAGCAACCTGGTTCGGTACAGTGTTGCGGAACGAACGTGTTGTTTGAATAAACAACACGGGAATTCTAGATCGATATAAAATACCTATACACCCTCCCCTACATTACTTCCTTCCTCACTGAATGAGTCACACTTGCCCCAAAACGGATATGGCCTAATAGTATAATAATAATAAACATAAATTTTATAAGTGAATGACTTTAAACCGTTCTTATGGGTCCCTAAAGAAAACCCCATTAGTACAAAATTTTAATTGTACATAATATAGCTATTTATTAACGACTTTTGCATTTTTTCATAAATAATTATTAATCGGTATTTTAAGTATACACAGTTATGTTTTAACTAGTTATCAAATTGTGTAAACATTTGTTTGTTCTGGACTTATTGTTATCAATGATAACAATAAGTTAATAATAGTTTACCCCAAAAAGTATAAAAAACATTTGATCTCACAAAATTTCCGACAGATTTTAATAACTTTGAATTCTAATTTGTTTTCTTAGAATACTAGTAGATAAGAAAATACTGATTAATAAACAACATGGTGTAAGAGATGTGAAAAAACTAGAATTTTCCCCATTTTTCCTATGAAAAGGAGCAATTGATATTAATTCTATGAATAGTTGCAAACTGTTTTTCTCAAAAAATATCACCCACAACATTGCATGATTTACAAGAGGAAAATAGTTTGAAAGAATGACAATTATATAAATAATTATTTTTGATATTAATCAACTATATCATTTATTCAAAAAAATAGGAACTTTTAATTTTTTACTGGTAAACATTGTTTTAACAATTAAAAATTAGTTATAAAATACTTGGTAACTTGTCACTTATCAAACAAAAATAATTCATGTTGGAAAAATTCAAAGAGATACCGTCGTTAGCATGTAGTTGACATAAAAAAGCTATTTTGCATTTTTTGGGGCATTTTCCGGGCATAATACAAGAGGTTTGTGGGTGTCAGAATGAAAAATTATTGGGTAGAAATTATTCCTTGAACATTTCTTAAGAAGTGACTGAACTTTATTTTACGAAAAGGAAATAAAGATTACTTCTTATTTCCATTTTATTGAAAACCGAGCTTTTCCAATTTAAAACCCCATATTTCAATTTTAAAAGCCTGGATGCGTGGATTAATATTGACTGATTAAAATTGACTGATTGAAAAAAATTCGGAGTTTCTTTTTCCGGAAAGCGAACGAATTGGGGAGGGGGGTGGGGGCGATCACCAAAAATCTAAAGTTGAATTTTCGGACCACTCTATCAGGCAACTTTTTCGGGGTATTAAAATTCAATAACAAAAAAGGTTGAAAAACCAACCGGCCTATTCGACAGGCCGCTGAGTCAAGATTGGAAGACACCTTTTTTTGTCTTTGCCCTTCAATTCCCAGACTTCCTCTAATTGCCTGATAATGTTTTGATCGAAAGATCGCCCTAAAATTTATCGTGATCTTCAATTACAGCAATTTAGGACCGTCTATCGTCTAGAAGAAACCACTGGCGTCCGGATGAAACCAGTTTCAATTAAAGTCGGGCTTTAGCGCCAATCGACGAGCCCTTATGTTTTCTTGCGCACATTGCTTTACATTCATATAGATCGTAATTTATTTTTTTCTGACTTTTTTCTTAAACGCTAATTATTTCATTAAAGCTTGCAACGATGCTCGCTTCCGTGTCACGTAGAAGTGACTGATCACCAGTAAAATGACATAGGGTCGAATCAGTCATAGGATCGTAAAAGGACGCGATAATCATCTGGGATCGCGATTTTTAATTAAAGCGTGCGAAAAATTGTTGGAAGTGATGAGACATTTCGTATGAATTGGAGAGTGACATTTGCTTAGCTAATCTACAAATGTCTTGTTTGAGAATTCTGAGAATTTAGACAAGACATTCTCAAGATTAATAATCGGCGTGACAAATTAGAATTGCATTTGAAATTCTTTCCTGAAGTGATTTCATGAAATGTTGCAAAAATGTCTTGCTCTTCATCAGTATGACGATAATAACACATTTTTTATTAAAATATCCGCGGACGTGAGTGATTGGATTAAACTGAATGAAACAAGTTTGATTGGAAGTTTCCCATGACGTTTTGATTTGGAAATAATCATCATCATTTAATTTTCTTTTACACTAAATTTGATGATCCAAAAGGAAAATAGAACTAATATGAAATTGAGATATTATATGAAATAAAAATAATTTTCAAATATAATCCTTAAAAAAACAGTTATATCTAAAAAAAGGCTGTGTAACGATATGTTTTGACATTTTCGCAATCATTGATATTGAAAACCTGATTAATTTTTTATTACTTGAAGTTGTTTTAATGTCTTAGATGAAAATTCCCAAACAATAATCTAAAATATATAAAAAAGAATCGTTCTTAAATTTGAGTATTACGTATTTCAAAAAGTGCTCGATTTTCCTCTTGAATATAAAATACTTCGAAATAAGGAAAAAAGTACTCTGTAAATAAAAGTCCAGTGTCTGTTATAAAAGTGCGTAATGAAAAATCAACACTTTTCTTCATATATTAAAAAATCTACAAGGAACCTTTTATTGTCATCGTAAAAACTATTGGCACTCTTAAACTATGGGCGACATAAAATAATTGTTTGCAGAAAAGATATGTAATTTATAGAGACCTACAGTTTTCGTGTGTAAGATTTTTCTCTTAAATGCTCACTTTTCGAAAAATAGTTTATTTTCTAACCAAAAGATTGAAAAATCAGCGTGATTTTCATTTTGGTCGACTTGTAAAATGATTTGATAAGTAACAAATCAATCCTTTTCTTCGTCCGATGATGTTTAAGAATAAAATCCAAATAATCAAAAATTTTGGTCTTTACAGTCTCATAAAAAACAGCTCATTTTAATTATGGTGTTAAATTAAAATGCAGGTTTGTCAAAACATGACTGGAATTTTGATCATCATTTTGATTTCGAATTTAAAAACATTACAATTTTGGCACGGGGAAAAAAACCTATTTAAAAGACGTATTTTGGAGTCCATTTTCATTAATAAATTCCACAAAAAATCAATAAATTTACAGATTGAAACTTTAAACATTAATAAAATGTATCAAAGTATATTAAAATATTTTGATCATGTTCCTTACTCATTTACACCCGTCCTACTTTCAAGTTATTTGAAAATTGGCGCGATTGCCTCATTTGGGATTGTTATGATGTTGCCATCGTTATAATTGCTAGAGATTTAAAGATATTTTGATTTTTGACCCGATTGTCTTTACTAAAAATTATTTTTATTGCCTACCAAATAATGGACGTTACATCAATTTTACTATTAATGTTTTTTCCGACAATTTTCTCGACTTCAGGTAATGTTTTTATTTGTTAGCAAACCTTATATATTTATTAATTTCGTTTGTTTCGACTTTGTTCATATAACTTTGTTCATTTTATTACATTTTATATAATTATTTATTCAGATCTTGAGAAGGGCTCAAAACCGAGCCGAAACTTTGATCATAATCAAATTTTGACACCATAATTAAAATGAGTTGTTTTTTATAAGACTGTAACGACCAAAAAATTTGATTATTTGGATTTTATCTACAACAGTCTAAGAACGGAGTATGGTTTCAGTTTCCACCAACCGATATTAATTGTTGGTGTTTAAGAATTTTCAATTGTAAATTTTGTATGTCTTACGGTCCACATCAAATTAAATAAAAATTGATACAAAAAAGGAACATCAAAAACCAATGTCAATTTTGAAGAATTCGAGTCAAAATTTGAGTAAAAAATTTAGCAAACATTAAAATTGTTATAGAAATTTCAAAAAAATTAAATTGACTTCACTGACTTTAAAAACTACATCTTAAAAATAGAAAAAGAGATCTCTATAATGGTTAGGAAGGACGAACAGTACGTAAAGGATGGAGAAAAGAGTTTTTTAATTAATAAATTCTCAGTTGAAAAAATGTTTTTGGCTCAATTTTTATTTAATTTTATGTGGACCATAAGACATAAAAAATTTACAATTTAAAATTCTTTGGTCGACTTTTTCGAAAAATAATGATTTCACCAAAAAATGTTGTACAAAAAAATTGTATTCTTACCAAATACATAATTTTTCTGTAGAATATTTTTACATAAGAGCGACATTTGAAAAAAAGGTAATAAAAACCATGAAAATGTAGGTAGTGTCAAAAATGCCCTATATCTCAGAAATTAAAATGTGAAAATCGTAAATTTGTTGAAAAGTAGCTTCTATGGCCTTATAAATATTTCTGTAAAAGCAAAACAAAGGTTTCACTAGAATTATTTCCATTCAATTTTTATTTGTTATGATATACCTCAGGGGCCATGCATAAATTACGTAAAGTATTTTGTGACACAAGTTGCAATAAAATGTCTGATAACAAAATTGTTTTTGTACACTCTCGTCAATCAGAAGGTATTGGTTTTATGTGAAAGATGACTTTCGCGGATTCCATCAAATGTCGACGTTTTGAGGCCCCCTGAGTCAGAAAAAATAGTTCTCACGTCGGTGTCTGTCTGTCTGTTGTTTTCGTTGCCGTCTGTGAACACGATAACTTTCGACAGAGTCATCAAGTTGGATTGAGCTTCAGAAAACTTTTTGAGGGTGTAAAAAGAAAGAACGAGTTCGATAGTCAGCTATTTTGGACGAAAATTCAAAAAGAGCATTTTGAAAAATGTTGAGACCATTTTTTTCAAGATTTGAAAATTCTATGTGCGGCTATCCATAGTACTCGAAAAGTCGAACAATTCATCTTTCCGATTTTTTTTTTATAAAATGAAAATGATCAGAGTTATAGCATTTGAAAAATTGAAAAACAAACAAAAGAAAATGAAAATTTTAAGTCCAACAACGCACGACATGAAAAAAGTCAAGAAAAGAAAAACATTGGTTTTTTGAAAGCCCCAGAAGATTATCATAATAACTTTTTGAATTGTTTTGAAAAATCGAACATTAAAATTTTGATTACACAAAAAATAATGAAAACTCAAAAATTCTATTTTGTGGGCAAACTATGCAAGATAAAAAAAAGGTAAACAGATCAAAATTGTGCACCCAAAAAAGATCTATACAAATTTGACAGAAGCGAAGCTTTCAGAAAGCAACGTCCAGCCTCGCTTCCTGCTTTGGGAATCGAACCCGCGCCAGCGTGGCTATGGTGAGAGGCGCGGTGACTAACCGAAATCAACCACCCCGTTGGTGAGAGGCGAGAGGACTGACCGAAATCAAGCACCCCGATGGTGAGAGGCGCTTGGACTCACCGAAATCAAGCACCCCGATGGAGAAAGGCGAGGGGTCTCACTGAAATCAAGCACCCCCATGGTGAGAGGCGAGGGGACTCACCGGAAGCAAGCACCCCGATGGTGAGAGGCGAGGAGACTAACCGAAATCAAGCACCCCCATGGTGAGAGGCGAGCGGACTCACCAAAATCAAGCACCTCCATGACGAGAGGCGAGGGGACTCACCGAAATCAAGCACCCCAATGGTGAGAAGCAAGGGGACTCACCGAAGTCCTTGAGATAATTAACAATTACATTTTTCGCAATTGCAGCGCCATTTATCGCAAATCGAAAAAAAAATCGAATATAACTTACGTATTTTATAAAGGAGAATCTGAATCTGTGATAAAAAATTGGTTGTTAAACAACTACCGAAGGGTCCCACTGGGAGCAACTGCCATCTAAACATGACATCGACTCCCATTGAGCAACGCAGACTGCTGTCCGAAAATCGTAGTTCCAGAAAATTTGGCACTCATCGTTTTGGAAAATTGACTCTATCTCCCTTGGAGCGTTCGGCAGGGCGGGGTCGCGGCCAGCACTGTAAGAGCGACAAAGATGGTAATAAAGCACTCTTAGGGCCGCATTATGTCTGTAGATATACGTTGTTCCCGCATGTATGGGACACCCAGATAGTATGTGTTCTATATACTCTGCGTATTCATGACACGCTCTGCACCTATCGCTGGGAACTTTTTGACATAAAATGCGGTCATGATATACTAAGGTGGAAATGACACCGTCCTGGCATGCGAAAATGAAACCTTCTGTACCTGAGTTGAGCCCTGATGTTCTGAAAAAAGCAAAAGTTTGCTCGTTCATCGTCCAGTCAACCACCCCAAACGAGTAGAGTAGAACGGGGCGCCAAGCATTTCAGTCGCAGATACCTTGTTCAACCGCCCAGGTATGTATAGTTCTCTCCAGTGTTATGATGTCGAATAACATTTATATCCACAACCTCAGGGTCCTTGGGAACGCCAACAATCTTGACTTTCTTCAGATGAATTTTGGCACATTTTTCCAGTCCAATATAGAATACATGAGTGACCTTATGCTCGCGATGGTTCGTTTCGCCACAGAGGTATCCAGAAGAATTTCCTATTGCGCGAGATAGAGGCAGAAGTGTGATGCAAAAAAGCAAAGGGCTTATGGTATCGCCCTGAAAGACGCCCCTCTGGAAGGTGATGTTGTTCGTTGTCACACGATAATTTCCAGATGAGATAGTAAATCTAGTTTTCCAATGTGGCATCAATCTCTCTATGCATCTCACTATGTGTGGATTAACCTTCAAGCTTTCCAACAGATAGATGATAAATCAATGAGAAGTTGAATCAAAAGCTTTCCGGTAGTCAATCCAGGCCATTGCCAGGACGCGCTGATGGGCTGCTGCATTTTTGCAGGCACACCTGTCAATTAGAAGGTTCTCTCAGCAGACTGCTACACCTTTTTTCGAGCCACGTTGTTCGTACATCTCTCTCCACACGTGCTCAATTCTTCGAACAATCCTGTTTTTTAGGACAGCTGTAAGGATCTTATACATTAGAGCATTTTCAGAGTTGTTGAGACCATTTATTTTTTCCAGATTTAAAAATTCGAAAATGCAAGTTTTAAGGCAAACGACGCACGATATGGAAAAAAATTGAGAGAAGAAAAATGTTGCTTCTTAAAAGCCCTACAAGATTATCATAAAAACTTTTTGAATTTTCGTGAAACAACAAAAATTCAAATTTTGAGCTAAATAAGGCGTGATACGAAAAGAAGTTAAGATATCAACATTGTTGTCTTTACGAAGACCTGTAAACTTTCCTTTAAATACTTTTTTGTAGGAGTCATAGTTTGTCTTTTAAGTATAAAACATGGTAGCAGAATATTTTTTGACCAATTGCCGTGGTTTTAACCACCAAAAAGAATAATAAAAAAGTCCATTTTGCGATCAAACCATGCAAGACACGAAAAAAGATGAATAGATAAAAATGATGCACACTCAAATGATCCCCAAATTTTTTATTAATCACTTTTTGATATGACGCGTAGTTTTTCCCCAAAGAAGAGATATTTGTTATAAAAATACATTGAAAATGAAAAAAAACTTCTTCGAAGAAAACATCTCCTTAGAACCACTTTACGCTAGAACGCGTCTTTTTGGTGTAAATCGTGAAAAATAAAATTAGAAATAAACAAATGAAATTTATGGAAAACAACACAAGATACAATACAATGTTTAATAATAAATTTGTTTGGTGTTTGATAGGATGCGCTCTGTTTATACAGGTTTCGTAAACAAAATTTTTTCATCGAAATATAATATTTAAAAAAATAACAAAATGTGCACTTTTGTTAATTTTAAATAAAAGTTGAAAAAAATATTTTATCCTTATTTTTTGTGTAAAAATGGCTCATGTTTCATTATCCGCAAAAAATAGAACAAAATTCTTGCTTGAAACTGCCGAGAATACAGCAGAACCCATCGTTGACCACCTCTAGCCTACAGGTTTTCAGTTTCCACTAGTGCTTGGACAATGTTTACGTTATGCGCTCTCTCCAGCAACTGTCTACCCAACACCGCATTAGCTCCTTCCATATCAACGCGAGTATGGTATCTATATAATTATAGCACCAGCAAAGCGATAAAAGTCTCCAATGCTGTAGACATGTGGGATAGGAATTGTATTACCAAAAAACTTTAAGATGGATTTGATGTGGCCATTTCTAGCCTCCACTATCCACCTAGTTTTAGTTATTAACCGTGATTCATTTGGTTCCTCTGTAGACAGTTGACGTTGTTCAGGCTGTAGATGTGCGTGCATTTTCCCTGTAGCTCCTAGTTGTTGTAACAGATCAGTGGCATCTTGATACCCTCTATCGTCTATTAAGATCGACCCTTCTTGGAACCATTCTCTCATTATATCAACGTCTCTTTGGAACTCATTGTTTAGCATCGCAGCATCGTTGTATCGTGAGTCTGAGAAGTATAATCCATGGATGTCCAGTATATACCATTTGGTGCTACAAGTAAAGCAGGTTTGACTAAATGACGGCCCTTGTGACGACAGTATGATTGTCGCAAACTCCGCAAGTTGCTACTTTTATCAATGTAACTGTAGGTTCCGTCGACATGAACAATTATTCTGGGTATATGAGGCTGTGGATTGTACAATTCGTTAGCGAACTCGTTTACATGTCTTACAATGTAATCCTCTCTCGCAATCGAACCAAATCCTAGCTTTTCAGGTACAAATCTTTGCATTAAAGATTGTCTGACAGAAGTAACTGCTCGGCTTGTAGCTTGTCTACTCGAGTATTGGAATATAACCTTCAAGAATTCGTCCGAAAGTCCTTGAAGCAATTTGCATAGGAACATTGGCAGATCTGTTTTAGTGACATACCTTTGGCCGCCCTGGCGAGGTACGGAGTCGCAGTAAGTGAACAATTCTCGGAATTGCGCCTTTGTGACGAGAGCCATACTATCAAATTCGATATCTGATAAGCTGTTCTCATCTTTATATCTATTTAGATTAAGTGCAGCATTGCGAGTTCTTGCAAAAACATCAGTAAATGTTGCCCTTCTATTATGTAAGGCCTATAAATAAACCGAAAAACAGCCATTAAAGGTAGCAGGAATAAGCCTGTATCATCTAAATGATGCGCAAAAAATCGGACTTTTTCAGAAACATAGATGTTTTGGGATATAAAAACATTAACCTAAATTCCACAGAAAGTCTGTGAAGATCGTTTACGTTATTTCAAATAACGCAACTACGATTTGTAGTCAGCGTTAACACGTTCAATCTTAAGGCATGGAGATTATGCTAGACTACAGCTACTTCATCTCGAACAGATCGGTTACAATTGATGCATAATCTAGTAAGCTCGTCGACATTGAGTGGTGGCCTATTCATCTGATCACGTCTTCGAATAGCAATTTCACGTATAGCGGCATTTTCGTCTCCATCAATTCGTGACAAGAAGATCTATATAAGCATAGAAGCAGATGAATCAGCTATAAAAAAAATCACATCACTTATATTGAAGGACTAGTAATAATAATCCTGAGAAATAAATTAATGGCTGGATCAATCTCGTGAATCAAAGAAGTGAAAGGAAAGGAAATAATAATTATTGAAAACAAAGAAATTCAGAATGAATCTGGCGTAAATTTCACAACAAAAAACGAAATTCTTAATTATATCATGATTGAAAAATCAAACGATAAAATAAATCTGGAGTAAACTTGAAACGAGGAACAAAAAGCAGATTAAATCAAATGGATATAAAGTCTTCTAAGAATGTCCAAATAATGAACAAGAACTCAGAATAGATCTGGCGATAACCTTACCTTTCGCCTTATGTATTTCGGAATCGAAAAAGGAAGAAAGGACTGAATGTCAAGAAGGACTAAATGAGAATGACAATCATCTATAAACGTCTATCAATGTTTTTATTAAATAAAGATCTCAAACAGAACTTCTTGTACAATAATAATTCTGATACGAAAATAAGTGATAGATGGATAGACGGGGATTACTTATCAGACAATTATAAGTACTCTGTAAGTAAGTAATGTGTGTAAGTACTGTAAGTAATTAAAGGCGGCTTTGAACCCTCTAAAGACGAAAACTTGGTCACTGTTTTAACCTGGGTTATGAGCAATTTTTAGCTAGGGTCGTAAATGATAAAATTGCAGAGGAATAGAACCTTAGGCATAATACATCAATATGGCACCAGAGAGTGCCGCAGTTCCTGCGGTGATTCTCTCAAAGGGCATATTACACGACCTTTGACGCGATAGGGGCGCAAAACCGTCATTTTTTTACCCTGGAACATCAAGTCTTCTAATCGGAGGTCACATACAAGGTAAGATAATTAAAGCCGACTTTTGGCTCTGTAAGGAAGAAAACTTGGTCATTTTCGACCTTGAGTCATAAACGCTTTTCAACAGGGGTCATAAGCTACATAATGGCAGAGGATCAGAGTTGCCCAATGTTGAGCATTTTTTTTTTCTAATTTGCTCATAATTCTACAAAGAAAATTTTGAGTGCTATTACTAATAAATACAACCATTTTTATTTTCTTCGAGCCACCCTAATGTTCATTGCACGCTTTCCAAAATGTAAGAAAATAATAAGTTACTATCTGTTGAATTATTACACTACATTATTTATTATAATCTAAGTATAATCTAGCTGCATAATTTTTACATATTTTTAGATACGACAATATATGAATTGAAAGACGTTTTGGGGACATCTTCAGGACGACCTAACGTGGTCGTTATGACGTCCCTGAACACATCTCAAAGCCATACATATGCCGGACATTGGACTTCTTAAAATGACATAATTTGGACGTCCTATGTACCAAGATTCAAACGTCTTAGAGGCGACTTTTCTAGGTCTTCAAATACATACTTTTCCGGGATAAGTTTACGACATCTTTTCAACGACATTAAGACATCCTTTTCTTGTCCCTGTACATAAAATTACGACTTTACGACGGCTCATCAACCTGTGTGCCCACTGGGATGTTTCTACACGTTGCACTACTCGCGTACAGACATTAACACACTCAGATACGAGAAAACGGTCTTTATCAGCCTAAATGATAAAAATAAAAATATTATTATTTCCTAATTAAAAGAAATGGGAGAGAAAAATGTAATAAAAGTTTGTCGTTGTCTTACATTACTATGAGTTGTTTTATTTGGAAGCATGAATTTTCCAATTATCACATGGCAATCATTTATGCTTCTCAACATCATCATCAACAACAGCTTTTTGTGCTTTTGAGGCATTTTATACCAATTTGACTCGTATCTGAAAAAATTTAATGTTAAAAATATTATTATTTAATCTTGAAGTATTCGTATTTTTCGTATTTGTATCTACAAAAAATAAAAAATTAAAATAAAAACTTAAATGATCGGTGATTCAATGAATGTTAAAAAATTATATATTTTATGAAGAAAACATATGCAATCCTAGAAAATTTCTATAGATTTTATTATATTATGTCGGTGCTGTTACAAGCTGACAACTACCCCCACTCTACATCTAATTAGCATATATAAAGCGCCGCCTCTCTGAGGAGCTCAGTTCTATACCTGTACTCATACACGCAAATAAAGCGCTTGAAGTCATAGATTGACTTGGTGCTAACACAAAAAAGCTCATTAGGCATTTTTACGCATAACATTTTGGCGATCCTGCCAGGATTGCTGTTTCGATTTCTGTATTCACGGATACAATAGAGAAATCCTATAAAAGCAATTCTTGTGACGAACCTTGGAAAGGAATTCTACGGAATTCATTTAATACGAGAAGGATAAGAATTTTACGAAATTCACTTATCGTCCGGATCTACCTACGGGTGACCTGTCAACCTGAAGAATAGGAAAGCTGTGGTTAAAAACAGTTGGTGAATTGAGTAGCCGATATACAACGTAAAACCCCGTTTTCTGAAATTCAAAAATTGAACGAGGCCCGCGATCAGGCGAAAGACGCATCTGCCTAACAACGCTTGGAAGACCGACGAGCAGTCATCGACCATCGCCCAAATCCAGGTTAAGAACGAGAAACTCCACGGACTCCCAGCTGCCAACCAGAGAGGATCAAGCCATCCAGTGAATTTAGAAAAAGTAAGCAGGTAAATGACAAACAAAACACAAATCGTATCGAATTGCAAAAAGAATAAGTCCTCCTTGCTGTATGAGGAAGCAGACTAACGTGAAATCAAAGTTAATTTCACTTTAGACGAGACAAACTTATGCAATTCCGGTAAGGAATACTCCTGGTGCTCCAGAACACTGCCTTTCCTCAACAATAATAGAAATCATTACTTTGGAATCAGGGAAATTGTAGTAGACGATATTCTTGAATTCCACTGTATTAAAAGATATACGTCCAAAGCAAACCATAACCTCGCGTATCAGATAAGAGGAGCGAGACCGATATTTCTCGCTGGCATACGCAAAGTATCGAGGTAACAGCGGTGTAACTTACGCAACCGATGATACTGACGAGACTTCTGATTCATCACACGACCTGATTCCTATATTCCTTACTGCAATGACCTCCCCTAAAAATACTCAACCCACATCGAGAGCACAATCTCCAACGCACACAGCACCGGATTCTTTATTAAATTTGGATCCCATCCAGCAATTGCGAATGGAAATTCAAGAATTGAGACTCGATAATTCCAGTATGAACGAAGGACTCGCCACACTTAACGATGAAAATCACAATAGCAGACGGGAAATTAAACAAGTTGCAAAAAATGCAGCACTTACAGACGACGATTCGGATCCTAACGTAAAAAAAAACTGAAAACCCTAGACGAGGAATAAAATAACAGCTACCACGACCCACTGAGCTCCCGATACTAGAAATGAGACAGCCAATCTCTCAGCAAACTGCATTTACGAATCCATCACTGCCAAGAAGTATGTCGACGGAACGACTCAATGAGCTGCCCACTAGAACAGCGCCTATAATTATTCAACCAGCACCAGCAAAGGATATGATTTGAACGATTAAAATCTTTGAACGATTAAAATCTTTAATCGAACTAAAAATGCCAGTATCGACGAATGGATAAAAATCGTAAAAACAGCTCGTTTACGCTGTGACAATCAAGAGTTACTTTTCGATTTTGTAATAGCTGAAAAAATTAGAGGCACCACCGAATAAGCTATATGGCACATCTCAATAGCAAGTTACGAAGAATTATACTCAGCTTTAGAAACTAACCTCGAAATACAAAGGTCAATTGAATTGTGCAGAGCTAAATTGGACGCAATTAGACAGGGAGGAAACGCGGTTAAAACTTTTAGCCTTCTTTTCAGAGACGCCCATAATGACCTTATGTACGTGGTACAAGCAAAACACCCTTCCGGAACGAAAAGGAAAATGGCCCTAGAGATAGGAGGGAACAGTAAGATAAAAAGATTCATAATGAATTCAAGAGACGATATTTCGTTACAGGTTAGACCAATGGCCCCAACAGGCGAGAGTACCAAACTCGAGTTTCCCACTAAGCGAAAGATTGAAGATGCCCTGCCACAAGTGAGGAAAACCTGGTCATTTTGCATACCAATGTTTTTCAAAACCCCAAAATTTTCAACTGGAACAGTTCCAGAAAAGACCACTGGAAGCAAAAACTATTCAGGAACATCAGGAACCCCAAGAAGAATGTTTAGAAAGGGAGGAGATGACAACGGAGGGAATCGAGGAGCACATAAATTACGAGGATCAAGCAGAATATCTAAATTGTCCGGAAAATTACAGTCAATACATGGAAGAAGAAGACGCGCCGGATCAATATACAAATTATTAGCAGATAGCGGAATAGCAATCAACATAATTAAGAGAAACCATTTACAGGCCGACCATAAAAAATTCCATAAAAAATTCTCAATGGGAGACGATCACCTCGAAACAACGGAAGCCACTTATATAACGTATTTTTGGAGAAAACAACTATTCCACATAATAGAAGAAAACTTCCCATTATTAGAAGATGGTATGATAGGATTGCCATTCTTCCACAAATACCCCAGATATGCTATTACAAAAACAGATTTGATAGTCGACAAATGAAAACTACCATTACATTTCGAGGGAGACTACCTACCAGGAAACTCAACAAGAATCTGTAAAATCTGCGTACCCGATGGAGAAAATCAATTAATTTGTATAGAAGATCAAAAATAAATTTCTGATGGACTATACACAATATACAATAATAAGGTAGAAATACCATATTATAACTATTCCCAGGAACCCATCAAAATACCGGAGGAAATTAAATTTAGCAGAATTACGTTTGTAGGATCACAGGATGTGGATCTTGTCCAAAAAGGGGGTGATCACTTCTTAAACTCCTTTAAAATACTGGAGAAACTTTTAAATTGCCTGAACCTAAAACATATCGAACCAAAAATTAGAGAACGGATAAAAGCAATCGTAAATCAATACTCAGAAGTCTTTACTTTAGATGAAGACCCCCTACGCTGTACAAATCTAACCGAATTTGAAATAATCCTGAACTCAGGAAAAATTATCAACTTAAGGTCCCATAAACTACCCGATGAATACAAGGGATTCACACTTAACGAAACAAGTTGATTACTGAAAAAGGTATGATAAGAGAGTCCCAATCACCTTTCAACTCCCCACTGTGTATAGTCCCTGAAAAAGGAGGAAAGCTTAGAATGGTAGAAGATTATCGTCAGATTAATAAAGACACCGATAAGAATGCATAGCCTCTCCCGGTAATAGACAATATCCTCGACCAGTTAGGAAATGAACAGTTTTTCTCAGCCTTCGACCTTAGTGCAGGATTCCACCAAATCTCCATGATGAAAGAGTGCAAAAATATACAGCATTCTCTACTATACAAGGGCATTTTCAATATAATGTTATGCAATTTGGTCTAAGAAAACGCACCCGCTATCTTCCAACGTATGATGGACAATGCGTTGGGAGGACTAATTGTGAAAGAATGTTTCGTTTACATTGACGACATTGTAATATTCGGAAAAACATTAGAAGAGCAGAACAAAAATTGAGTGACTGTCCTGGAAAAAATAAAACAATTAGGCTTGAAATTAGAACCATTAAAATGCGAGTACCTACGTCCAGAACTAGAATACCTAGGCCACCTGATCACCGCAGGACGAGTTAAGCCAAACCCTATTAAGATCAAGGCAATTTAGGAATTCAAGCAGCTGAAAACCGACGATGAGCTATTAGATACCGAAATTTTGGTTACGCGAGTTAAACGCCCCACTATCATCAAGGACGAAATACTACAAGAAAAACTTGAAATCCCAGTCAGAAGAATGCGCGAATCAGTAGAAAGTAACGACGATCCCAATTATTCTTCTGGATCCGAAACACCTCAACAAAATGAACTTACAACGATTTTATGACATGACGATTGAACACAACGCTAGGAAAATTAAAAGCAAAACCCAACGCCGTCGGAAGACTCTGAAAAGCAATAAACAAAGAAGACATGCCAAAATATAATAATGGGGATTGATTACGGAAACTAGGCTGGTTCATCGATGAAACCATCAGCAAAAAACTAACATTGATAAGATTTATTTTCGGTGACCCAATATTTACACCAATAGAAAAGGAACTGATACAGGAAGTAATGGAATACCTATCTAACTTTTATCCCCACTTAGGATTTCACCTATGCTTTAACAATACCCGAGAATTAAAGAAAGAAGAAAAAACTAATATCATTAAAGAACGGCATGCGGAACATCTTGGGGAAAAGAATACAATTGAAAAAGCGAAGAAAATAGGACAATGGATAGGTATGGATGAAGACATTAAAAAGTACGTCAAAACATGCCCCATCTGTCAACTGCAAAAAACTTCAAGAATCAAGAACCAAGCTGAGGGGATTATACCAAACATTTCTCTGAAACCCAATGAAAAAATTGCCCTAGATGTATACAGCCCATTACCCATTACCTAAAACAATCCTGAAAGGCCAGAGACAAAACTTTCTATCAGAAATGATGCAACAGTTTGCAGAAGCATTACAAATGACTCATGTAAAAACAATAGCTTTCCATCCGCAGTCCAACGGAAACATCAAAAGAATACACTCCACCCTAGGGAACCTAATCAAAACAAGCATCTCAGAGAAAAACAATGAATGGGATGACAATTTGAAATTTATGAACTTTGCAATCAACATAATAAAGAACCAAACAACAGGAGTTTCACCCTTTAAATTTATGTTTGGAAGAGAATCTAACATACCATCATCAGTAGCGTGTTCACCAACCCTGACGTATCTGGAACTAGTGAGAAAGTGAAAAAAGGAAAACGAAGAAAAGCTACGAAGGGCTAGCGAAATAATGAAATAGAAACAGAAAAAACGAAGAAAAGACTCGATGACAATATCACTTACAAACAACCCCTATACAAACCACGAGATACAGTGAAAATCATTAAGAATACTAAGTTCAACAAACTAGAGTTCTCTTGGAAGGGCTCTTTTGAAGTTATTGACTACTCAGACAATAATAATTTACGAATAAGAAATAAGGACAAAATTATCCTAATTCATATAAGTCAGACAATACCCTATTTCACAGACGATAATGACACCCTTCTGGACCTTCCTGCTGGCCCTAACACCGATCATCAGTGCTAACTGCACCCTCGAGAAAATTCAAGGGAACATCTACATCGAGCAAAACTCGAAAGTACATTTTTTTCCATGAAAAGTGGAAAATGTTTATAGCTATCAATATGACGTCCATCGAAAACTGGATTAAAGCCATCGACACCACCATTACTATGGCATAACTAGCATGTAACACGAAATGCACACCTTATTACGAAGTTCAGTTGTCTAGGAGACGCTAGACTAGATAGTTAAAACAGTATCCTACACAAATTATTAGGCAAAGAACGTCAAAAAAGAGGATTAGCGAATTTTTTGGGTGATATGTCCAAAACTCTGTTCGGAACATTGAGCAAATCCGACATGAAACAAATCAACACCGAATTCGACACAATTGATAGAGATAACAAAAACATAGCTAGCATCCTGTCAAATCACACAAAAAAACTCAAATTAGTCTTAGACTCCTCGACAACGGACCATAAATGGATAGCTGCCCAGGAGAATGCCGAAAGACAGTTTGTAAGAAACATCACTTACGGACTGAATGCTTCAACAAAGGATAGTTTTGTCAACTCTAAATTAATATTAGCAGCAATACTATTAGATGAAACAAACGAGAATATTGAAACATCAATCAACGCCATAAACGACGGAAAGTATGGAATAGTACATCCCCAAATTTTAACACCAAAAATTCTGAAAGAAACCATTAGAGAATTCGAGACAACTCAACGTACGCCATACCATTTTGACAATGAAGAAGAAAACTACCAGCACATTATAGACATCAGTACCCTCTCCGTAGCAGTGATCTAAGGCCTATTTACGTAAATTCTGGAGACACCGGTAATTGAAAAAGAAGAAGAAGGGGGCTGTTACAAGCTGACAATTACCCCCACTCTACGTCTAATTAGCATATATAAAGCGCCGCCTCTCTGAGGAGCTCAGTTCTATACCAATAGAATGCAGCGGTTTATTAAGGATTTCAACGGAACTTTACAGAACTCAACAGAACTCAAGAGAATTAAGCAGAATTCAAGAGACTTGAATTAAAATAAATGAAATTAATCAAAAATTAAATAAAATGATCAAAATTGAAGAGAATTTAGCAGAATTTGAAGGAATTTAATGGAACTTGAAAGAATTAATCCAAATTCAAAAATATTCATCACCATTTAAGGAAACTTAGGGAATTAAAGGGAATTCAACGTAAAATAAGGGATTTTAAAGGAATATAGCAGTACTTGTTGCAATGAAATTGGGATCAATAGAATGCAATTTAATTAAATAAAATTCAGATGTATTAAAAGGAATTCAACTGAAATCAACGAAACTCAAAGGAATTAGGCAGAATTTAAGGAAATTCAAGGGAATATAATGACATGCGATGCAATGAAAATCGTGATCAATGAAATGCAATTTAATTAATTAAAATTCAATGGTATTTATGGGAATTTAACTAAAATCAACGGAAATCAAGGAAATTATATTTAATAGAAAATAATCAAAGTTTTAAGGAATTAATCAAAATTAAAGGAAAATGTATAGAATTCAAGGGACTTGATCCAAAATTAAAGAAATTCAATGGGATTCAACCGAAGTGAATGGAATTTAAGGAAATCTACGGGACTTCAAAAGAATAATTTCTTATATAAGAAAATTTAATGGGATTTAAGGGAACTTAATAGAATTTAAGGAAAATTAGCAGAATTTGAATAAAGTTAATTCAAATCAGCCAAACCGAAGGAAAATAAGCGGAATTTAAAGAATTTTATTCAATTGAACGGAATTTAATTGAATGTGATTCAAAAGGATTATTTAAAATGTAAAGAAGTTAATTAAAGTTTTAAGGAATTCATTCAAATTTTAGGAACTTAATGGAATTCAAGGAAATTTACCAGAATTTAAGGGCATCCAGGAGAATGTATAACAGATTTCTATGATATTCGTTGCTATACAATTATGTATTTTTAATATAATCAAGCAATTAAAAATATAATTAGGTATTTAAGGGAATTCAACGGAAATCAAGAAAATTGATCAGAGTACACAGAAATTTAATCAAATTGAGAGGAATTCAGTGTGATCAATCGAATTAATGGAATTTCAGAAAATGCAAAGGAATTAAATGGGATTAAACTCATGTAAATGAAACTCAAGGGAATTATTTAAAAATGAAAGGAATTACTCATTATTCAAGGGAGCCTAATGGGATTTAAGGTAGTTCAATAGAATTTGAGGAAATTTAATGGAAATTAGCTGGAATAAAGAGAATTGAGAAGGATTCAGATAATTTATTGGTATTAAACGGAATTGAATGAAATGGAATTTAATGGAGTTAATTACAATTCAAAGGAATTAATCAAAGTTTCAAAGAATTTAACGAGACTCAAAGCTTTTGATGCAATAAAATTGGTATCAATAGAATGCAAATCAATTAAATAAACTTCAGTGGTATTTGAGGGAAGTCAACTCATTAAAAGGTATTTAATGGAATTCAAGATAACCTAACGAAATTAAAAGGAATTTATCAGAATTCAAGGGAATTCGAGGGAATATAACGTGATTCGATGCAATGAAATTGTGATTATTGGAATGCAATTTATTTAAATAGAATTTAGTGGTTTATTAAGAAATTCAACGGAACTCAAGACAATTTAACACAATTAAAACTAATATAATAGAGATAAATGAAATGAATTAAAATTTAAAGAAATTAATTAGAATTAAAGAGAATTTAGTAAAATTTAAAGAAACTTAAGAGAATATCAAAGTATTCGATGCAATGAAATTGTCGTCAATGGAATGTAACTCAATAAGCAGGATTAAGTGGCATTCAAGGGAACTCAACAAAAATCAACTGAATTTAAGGACATACAAATTTAAAAGATTTAAACAAATTTCAGGGAAATGCATGTAATACAAGGGAATTAATAAATAATATAAGGGATTTAATGGAATTTAATCGAATTAATGAAATTCAAGGGAATTCGAGGGAATATAATGGTATTTCATGCAATTCGATTGGATTCAACCGAATTAATGGAATTCAACGGAATTCGAGGGAATATAACGGCATTCGATGCAATGAAATTGTGATTATTGGAATGCAATTTATTTAAATGGAATTTAGCTGTTCATTAAGAAATTCAACAGAATGCAACGGAACTCAATAAATTTAAGCAGAATGAAAAATAATTTAATAGAAATGAATGAAATTAATAAAAATTTATAGAAATTAATCAGAATTGAAGAGAATTTAGTAGAATTTAAAGGAACTTAAGAGAATATCAAAGTATTCAATGCAATGAAATTGTCATCAATGGAATGTAACTTAATACGTAGGATTAAGTGGCATTCAAGGGAATTCAAAAAAATTAACTGAATTGAAGAAAATAAAAATTGAAAGGAATTAAACAAATTTAAGGGAAATGAATGTAATTCAAGGAAATGAATCAATAATATAAGGAATTTAATGGCATTAAAAGGAATTTAATGGCATTAAAAGAAATTTAATAGCATTAAAAGGAATTTAATGGCAATAAAAGGAACTTAATGGGATTTAATCGAATCAATGAAATTCTAGGGAATTCGAGGAAATATAACTGTATTCGATACAATGAAATTGTGATAATTGGCATGCAATTTATTTAAATAGAATTCAGCGGTTTATTAGGTAATCCAACGGAACTCAACGGAACTCAAAAGAATTAAACAGAATCAAGAAAGAATAATTTGATAGAAATAAATGAAATTAACTAAAATTTTAAGATATTAATCAGAATTGAAGAGAATTTAATAGAATATATAGGAACCTAAGAGAATATCACAGTTTTCGTTGCAATGAAGTTGTCATCAATGGAATGTAACTCAATAAGTAGGATTAAGTGGCATTCAAGGGAATTTAACAAAAATCAACTGAATGGAAGAAAATAAAAATTTAAAGAAATTAAACAAATTTAAGGAAAATAAATGTGATTCAAGGGAATTAATCAATAATATAAGGAATTTATTCGCATTAAAAGGAGTTTTATGGGATTCAATCGAATTAATGAAATTCAAGGGAATTCGAGGGAATATAACGGTATTCGATGCAATGAAATTGTGATAATTGGAATGAAATTTACTTAAACAGAATTCAGCGGTTTATTAAAGAATTCAACGAAACTCTACGGAACTCGAGAGAATTAGGCAGAATTCAAAAGAATTTAATACAAATAAATGTAAATAATCAAAATTGAAAGAAATTAATCAGAATTGAAAGAAGTAAACATTTGAAGTGATCAATCAAAGTTTTAAGAATTAATCAACATTTAAAGAAATTAATAGAATTCAGACGAATTCAACTGAACGAAAGCATTAAAATATCACGAGTCTGCCCGGAAACAGTGGTGTTTGAGCTAATCGAACGGAAATCAACAGAGCTCAAGAGAATTAAAATTCAAAATAATGTATTGGCAAAAAAATCAAGTAGAAATAAGTCGTATTTAAGGGAATTGGACGGAGATAAATAGAAGATTAAAGGAAATAATCAACATTTGAGAGAACCTAATGGAATTCAATTGAAATGAACTGAACAGAAACTTTCAAACATCACCTACTCTTTGAAATTGTCATTTTGAACACAAATCCCATAATGCGAAAAAAAAATACAAAAAGAGGGAAATAAAAACACAAATTCGCAGAATCCCTACAAATCTAAAATACGTTTTAATCCTAAAACTTTAATTATAGCACCCACGCTACATTCTTTTTTTCGAATACAAAGGAAGACAAGAAAAGATGATGACTGGACAATCAGGATTCTTTATTGCAAGGTCCTGCAAGGTGGTAATGACTGTTTTGACAGCGGCTCGCTGTCGCAGCGGTCGCGGTTGACAGTCCAGAAAAGAGACGTCAAACTCCCATTGTGTCGCTAACAGATTGGAATCAATATTTACACTCGAACCAGTGTAAGCTGTGGATTAGCAGAAGCTTAACCGATGCCAACCAACCCTTTCCAAGTGAGTTAGTGGTCGCTCTGGGTCTTTAAACAGACACTGGCTGACAAGAGGGAGTGAGATCGAAAATTTGTCGTCTCTGAGGACTAAGGACCATCAAGCGATCCTGGATTCACTGTTGCCTTTACTTATATCGCGAAGGTCCATTTTTCCTGCTAAAACGATCCTTAAGAGGTCATATATATACATATATATATATACAGTCTGAATGGAAATAGGTGGTGGGTATTTGGTTAGGGGTTAGGGTGTGCATTGAGCCTCGACAATACAAATTATGGACCCGCACCGATTCGTTGTTGTATCCCTTTTCATGGCACGAGCCCTCAAATAGTTATTCTTCCATTCAGGATACTTTTAACAATCAATAGAATGTCATATTTATGATATTATAATTCTAAAATTGAAGCCGTTGTTCAGAAAGGGGCCTAACTACCGAAATCTCGATTTCGAGAAAAATCCAAAAAAGTGAATTGGCGTGAATAATAATATAATAATAATAACATATACCTAAAAAACTGGGGGTTACGAAACTTTGCAGGTAATCGTTGACGCAGGGTAATAGTCAGCTGATTATCCCAAACTGAGGTAAACTTTCCGTGGTTATAGGCCTGTAACGTGCTGCCTCTAGCGGAGACTGAACGGAAAGTTTACCTCAGTTTGGGGTACCCATCTCGCGTTTACCCTGCTCGATCGATTACCTGCAACACTTCGTTAAGATTAATTGACTATGAGATTTCTTTTGGCTGTGACAAAAAATACATCGGACAATAGTTTTTATGCTTTCCACTGGCTTACTTATTTCAAAAATACATGAATAACCTCGAATTTATACACTTTTTGAATCACATTAATAACCCGTGGCATAAAGTAGGAGAGCGTTCACATAATATGTAACATTAAAGGGGGGGGGAGTTCATATTTCGTTATGGTCTGTCATGTCGGGGAGGGGGGTGTTTTTGACTTGATTCTGTAATATTTTCAGTTGCTTGTCCTATCTAAAAAAAGTGATGTTACCAAATATCTCGAAAGGGTGGTCCAAAATTTCCACTTTCGATTTTTGGTGATCGATCAATTTGTTCCTTTTGCGCAAAAAGTAAATTTCGTTTTTTTTTCAACGTTAACCCGTGTTCCTGGGCCCTTAAAATTAACATGGGTTTTCAAATGGGAAAAGCTCGATTTTCGAAAAAATTGGAAAAAGTAGTACCGTCAAACGGGGTAATTTCGGATATGTGTGGTAAATTCGGAAAGGCCTAAAATGATAGTTTAAATTACTTACGGGATTTTAAGCAGAATCTAGTAACCTAGTATCTGAAGTAATTTAAACTATCAAGTTAGGAATGTCCGAATTTACCCCACATGTCCAAAATTACTCCGTTTGACGGTCTTTTTTATCAACATTTTGTGAAATAAAGTATTGTCACTTTTTAAGAAGAGTTCAAGAAATAATTTCCACCCAATACTCTCAATTTTGACCCTGCAATCCCATTTTATTGTGCCCGGAAAATGCCCCCAAAAATGCAGAAAAGCAGTTTTCTATCAAATTCATGCTCAAGACCGTATTTTTTGCAATTTTTTCTACATGAAATTTTTAGCCGATCAGTGAAGTTTCATGTTTTTTAAAAATAATTTTAATTTGCTTAAACAACTATATTTGTTTAAAAAATTTTTTCCCCTGTAAATCGTGAAAAGTTATTGTCTTTCGGGATAAATGATATAAAGCTGATGAATATCAAGAGTAGTACTTCTTGTTTAATATATTTCTTAATTATTTAAACAATTTTCCTTCGTTCAAACAATTTATTTCCCCTAAAATCGTAAAAAGTTATTATCTTCTGAAATTGATGACACAATTAACAAATGTTGAGAGTAATATTTTTGTCTTAAGAATATTTAGACTTTTAAAAATTTTTTTTTATCATTATTGAGACTAAATTTTTTTAACTTATTAGTATTGTTTAAACAATATATGGTATACGTTCTCATATAAGGAAATACTGAATGATAAGCAACATAGTGTAAGAGATTCGAAAAAATTGGACTTTTTTCCATCTTCTCTGTAAAAAGGCGCAAGTGAATGATTATCAATTGTTTAAATAATTGATAAATATCTGAAACAAAAAATATTACTCTCAACATTCGTTAATTGTGTCATTAATTGCAGAAAAGAATAACATTTTACGATTTACAGGAAAAAATTGTTTAAACAAAAAAAAAATGGTCTAAACAAATAGAAATTGTTTATAAAATTGCTAAGTTTCCTTAGGAAAAAATATAAGTTCTAACGCATATGTTAATTGTGTCATTAATTCAAGACAATAATAACTTCTCACGCTTCACAGGGGAAACATTTTTTTAAACAAATTAAAACTATTGAAATAATTTCCAAATATCCCTAGAAAATATATTACTTTCAATATTCGTTAATTGGGTAATTAAGTCTAAAAAATACAAACTTTTTACGATTTAAGGATAAAAAAATTGAATAAACAAATGAAAATTGTTTAAATAATTACAATCAACTTTATGTCATTTATCCCCAAAGATAATAACTTTTCACGACTTACAGAAGGAAAAAATTGTGTAAACGAATAATTATCGTTAAAAAAATTCAAATATTTTTTGAAAAATACTTGGAAACTCTTCACGTATCGATTAAAAACTATGCATGTTAAAAAAATGTCAAAAAATGCCGTCTTTAGCATGAATTTGCTAGAAAACTGCTATTTTCAAATAAGTAATTTTACTTCATCATGAAATTTATTGCTAAATTTTTTTAAGCATTTTATAAAACCGCAAAATTTAACTGTAGATGATTTTTTTTTATATTGGGAAATAATTTTGTTCTTAACATTTTGCTACCACAAGATTATTTTCAAAACTTTTTCTCATTTCTGAAAGCGATAAGAAAAATTAAATTATGGACAAAAATTTATTTTGAAGAATTCAGAAGCAAATTCTAGAGCTTTTGATTAATTTTGGAATATTTGAGATTACATTTTTTTTAGATATTTCGAACAGTTTTTAATGGTTTGTAGTTTATTTTATGAGAATAAAAAAATTATTTCCTAAAAGTCTAAAAATGAATGTAGCAGATTGTAAATAATTATAAACTAGAAAAGATTTGAAATTTTTGTTAAAAAATGTAGATATTTGATAATTTTGTAAACAAGTGTAGAGGCTTTTCAAGAATTTCGTAAGGTTTCAAAAGAATAAACAAAATTTCTTAAGAATTATTGGGAAAGTTTTAAATATTAAAAAAAAAAATTTAATGAATTCTAAAAGAAGAATGAAAAAGGTTTCAAAACATTTAAAATTATTTCCTAAAATTTTGAAAAACGATGTAAAAGATGGTATACAAAATTTGTGCAATTTTGCAATATTATACAATTTTCGAAAAGATTGGAATAAATTTAGAGATATTTATAAGTATTTAAGCGATTCAGAAATGATATAAAGTTGTGAAGATTTCAAAAAATGAAAAAAAAAATGTATATTTCGAAAAAGAAGCTATTTAAGAATTTTGAAAGGTTTCATGAGAATGGAAAAAGTTTCTTCAGATTCCTAAAAAAAATTTAAATGATTTTTATTTTGAAAAATTAATTTCAAGATAATATTTGATAATATTTCAGAACATTTCAAAAGATTTATAGTTCTGAAAAAATTCAAAAAAGAATTTTCTTGAGATTCGTGGGAAAATTTTGAAGGATTTCTTGTTTTTAAAAATGAATGTTAAGAGAAAATTGAAAAATATTTCAGAACATTTGAAATGATATCATAATCTTTCAAGAACGTGCGTGAGAATATTAACATTAAAAAAAATGTAGATTCTTAAAGATTTCAAACAATAACTTTAGAAGCTTCAAAAGAATTATGAAAGGTTTCATGATATAAAAAAATGTACTTAAAATTCCTGGGAAAATTTAAAGTAATTTTTTGTATTGGAAAATTAAGTTTCAAAGTAAATTTCAAAACATTTTAAAAGATTTCTGAAGAATGTCGAAGAGCATGTGAAAGATTTTAAGGCAAATTTAAAAATTATTAATGGTTTTTTAAAGTTGTAAGAAAAATTCGAGTCAGTTAAAGAGATTTTTATGAATTCAAGAGGTTTCGAAGTGATTAAAAATATTTTTCATGCACGTGAAATTTATTGAGTAATAATAGAATCAATAACAATTTGATCGATTCTTAATTAATAATTAATTATTCATTATATTCAGTGTGCGGCGTGCGTCGCAACCTGACGTGCAATACTGTATGCCGGGTTGCAGCGTAACCAGAACCAGTTTTGGTGACTCACCTTGTTTTTTTATCCCAAAAATCTGAATATTCGAAAAAAAAGATAATTTTCAACCAAATAGTTAAAAAAATTGATTTTCAATCAAGAAGATTAATTTTCTAGCAAAAAAGACGAATTTACAGCAAAGTACATAAATTTGGAAGGAAATTTTTCAATTTTCAACTAAAAGCGATAAATTTTCCACCAATAGTGGAATAGTTTAATTCACGTTTGAAAAAATTAATTTTCAACCTAAAGAAAAACGAATTTTTAACAAAATAATTAAATTGTCAACCAACAATATTAATCTTCTACTAATAAAATGATTTTTTAGCAAAGCAGTTCAACCAAGCACATCAATTTTCAATAAAATTATTGAATTATCAACTGAAACCAAAAAATTTTGAACAATACAGAAACAGTTAAATTTTAAACTAAAAAGGTTACATTTTAAACTAATGATGGAATATTTTAATTTAGGTTTCCGAAAATTAATTTTGAACAAAAGAAAAAACTAATTTTCAACAAAGTAGTTCAATTATCGACCAAAGAGATGAATCTGAAACTAATGAAATGAATATTCAACAAAGTAGTTTAGCTTTTAACCAAGCAGTTAAATTTTTAATCAAGAAGATAATTTTATTCCAAAGAAGACGAGTTTGCAACAAAATACATCAATTTTTAACTAAAAATCGTCAATTTTTGACCAATAGTGGTACAGTTAAATTTATAGTGAAAAAAAACTAATTTTCAACCAAAAAAGAAAGAATTTTCAACAAAATAGTATATTCATTAAATATTTAAATAAATTTTTAATAAAGAAGTTTAACTTATAACGAAGTAGTTGACGTCAACAAAAAAACTTGAATTTTCAACAAAATAGTTGAATCTGTAACAAAAACAGATTCATTTTTAATCAGAGAGTTGAATTTTTAACCAAAAAAGAACAAATTTCTACCCAAAGAGATGAATTTTTAAACCAAAAAGACGAATTTTCATCAAAAGAGTTGAATTTTCTACAAGAAAAAATTTTCAATCAAGAGAGGGGAAAAATGTAAGCAGACTGTTGAGTTTTACCCCAAAAAGACGAAATCTCTCTAAAAAAAGTTGAATTTTCAACCCAAAAATATAAATCTTCAACCAGAAAGGTTATTTTCAACCAATCAGTGGAATTTTCTACAAAAAAAATAGAATTTCCAAACCAAAAATATGAATTTTCAACAACACATTCTAACTTTTAACACAAAATGTCGAGCTTTTTACAAAACTAATGAATTTTTATCCACAAAATCTCAATTTTCGACAAAGAAGGTATTTTTCAACCAAATAGCTAAATTTCAAACGAAAAAGATTTAATTTTTAAATCCGAAAAATTGATTTTCAATCAAGGAGATCAATTTGTTGTCAATATAGACGAAGTGACAACAAAGTACACAAATTTGCAAGAAAATTATTGAATTTTCAACTAAATGTAATAAATTTTCAACCAAAAATGGAATAGTTAATTTTTCAGTTCGAACAATTATTTTAAAAACTAATTTTTAATAAAATAGTTAAATTATCAACAAAAGAAATGGATCTTCGATTAATAAAATAAATTTTCAACATAGTTCAACTTTCAACCAAGCAGTTAAATTTTTATTCAAGGGGGTTCATTTTCTACCAAAAAAGACAAAGTTACAAAATATTACATGAATACTTAACCAAATTGTTGAATTATCAACTAGAAATAATTAGTTTTCAATCAATATTGGAATAGTTACATTTTTAACTGAAAAAGATAAATTCTAAACTAATAATAGAATAGTTTAATTGATTTGAAAAAAATTAATATAAAAAAATGAGTTTTCAAGAAAATAGTTAAATTATCAACCAAAGAGATGATTCTTCAACTAATAAAGTAAATATTCAACAAAGTAGTTCTTCTTATAACGAAGAGCTTAAGTTTTTAATTAAGAAGATTAATTTTATACCAAAAAAGACGATTTCACAACAAAATGCATGAATTTTCAACTAAAAATCATCAATTTTTATTCAATAATGGAATTGTTAAATTTTAAGTGAAAAATATTAACTTTAAACCAAAAAAGAAAGAAATTTCAATAAAATAGTGTAATCTTTAATTATTATTTAAATGAAAGTTTAACGAAGGAGTTTAACTTTCAACCAAGTGCCTGCATTAATAAAAAAAAAAAAAAATCAATTCGCTATAAAAAATTCTATGGTTGAATTTCCAACTGAAAAGGATTAATTATCAACCAAAAATAGACTGGTAGACTTTTCAATTAAAAATAATTAACTTCAACGAAAAATAGTTGGATTTTCGAAAGAGCAAGAGAAAGAGGAAAAACTTGAAATTTCTTGAAAATAGGGGAAAAACGAGAAATTCTTTTAAATAGGGGGTAAAGAGGGAATATAGGAAAGAGTCTGTACTTAAAATAAATTCTCTAATTTTCATTTTTTGAAGCATTTGAAAAAATTGTTATTCACATTTTCTATGTTTGATGTCACATTCAGTATAATTTAGTTTTTGAACAGCCCCTTATGTTATATATTCAAAGTATTTCCAAAATCGAAACCGGAAGATTTTAAAGCATTTTTTTGTATTTTTGCAGAATTTTGAAAAGATTTCAGGAAAAATCTAACACATTCTAAACTATATTTAGAAATTTTGAATAATTTCCAAAGTAATTTTAAGAAATTTAAAACAAAATTTAGATTTTGGAAGACTTCGAAAAAAGAACCTTTTTAAAAGTTTTGAAAACTTTCAAGACAATAAAAAAGTTTTCTTTTAAAGATTCCTGGAAAAACTGTATATGATTTTTATTTAAAAATATTAATTTCAAGGGAAAATTGAAAAAGAGTTTTACAAATTTCAAAAAATTTCCAACATTGTCGAAAAAATACCTGGAAGATATTAAATTAAAGCAATTTTCTTTGCTAGATTTAAAAAAAAATTATTTTTGAAAAGATTTCTAAAATAATTTCAAAACTTGAAACAATTTCAAGAAAATTAAGAAAAAATTAAGAATTTTGAAAATTGCAGAAAAAGGTTTTCTAAACTTTTGAAGGGTTCCGGAAGAATAAAGAAATCTTCTCAAAATTGCTGGGAAGTTTTAAGTAATGTTTTATTTGGTCAATTAATTTTAAGAGAACATTTAAAAATATTTCATAAGATTTCGAAAACTGCCGAACGAAAAAATAATCTGGAATATTTTTTGGTAAAATGATTTTATTTTGCAGGATATAAAATGATTTTCGAAAATTTCGAAAAATAATGTGACGAATTTTAAAGCAAAATTTTTTAATTTGGCAAGATTACAAAATTTTAGAAAAAAATTCGTGTAGGATTCTAAATGATTTCCTAAAATTTCGAAATAGCAAGTAGAATATTTTTTGCACGATTACCAAATTAAAAACAAATCGAGTTTATTCAAGAAATATAAAGAAGTTTTGAAAAGGTTCACAAATAATTAAAAAAAGATTTCAAAGAATTTAAAAGGATTAAAAAACTTTTGAGCGAAACATAGATTATGAAAATTTCACAAAAAAAGTAGGGTTTTAGGAATTTTGAAAAGTTTCGAGAGAATAACCAAATTAATTTAAGATTCCTGGCAAAATTTGAATGATTTTTTATTTTGATAAATTATTTTAAGATAAAATTGAACAAGATTTACAAAATTGCCGAAAAAGAATCTGAATTTAATGAAAAATTCGAATCAGTTTAAACGATATTTAAAAATTTTGAAAAAATTTCATGAATAATTCAAAACTAGAAACGATTTCAAGAAATTTATAAACAAAATGTGAATTTTTTAAGATTTCGCAAAAAAGTTTTTCAAGAGTTTTGAAAGGTTTCAAGGGAATAAAAAAGTGTTCTGTTAAAGATTCTTGGGAATACTGAAATAAATCTTATTTTGAATCTATATAAGAACAACATAACCTGAAACTTCAGTTTCAGGTCAGCCCTGAAGAAGTGAACTGCAATGTTCACGAAATGTCGTCAACTTTCGTAGTTTTGCACACGATTGAAACTCGAAAAAGCTTTAAATTTTACATTTAAATTTATTCATTTAAGAGAAGTTATGAGGAAAAAGTTGTAGATGAAATCAAAATATACATTTTTGATTATGAACTTTTTTTCTTTAAGATTGATAGTTTCTAAAAAAACTCGCTATTGAGATTTAGTAAGTGCAATAGGCTTGAGTACAGTAATTATTAAGCCCTTCTGTGGCTGTTTATAGACATAATGTTGGTTAAACCCTTTTCAACGTCTTGTGGGAGGCGGAAAGGTACCCCCGTGACTGGCCACAGAAATAATTTCGATCAAACCCCTACCCCTTTCCAATGTCTCATGGGGAGCGGAAAGGCACTCTTGTGATTCGTCAGAGAAATAATGTTGATCAAACCCCTTCCCGTTTTCAACGTTTCGTGGGTGGCCTGTGACTAGTCATAGAAATGTTGGCACTCCTGTGAGTAGTCACAAAAAATTAAGGTTACACCCTTAACATTTTCTAATATGTTTTAGTCTGTGACGTCAACTAGCAAGATGGCCGATACTGCACTGAAATCTGTTACGCTTCATGAAATGTATCACTAATTTTCTCGGAAAATATCACTTGTGGAAAAAAGTCAATGCAAAAAGAAATACGTATCTCGATGAAATCTACAACTTTTGTTTGAAATATTTTACAAAATTTTGCGTATTGGCTGAGATAAACGCAATAAACCATGATTTTAATGGGTTTATCATGGTTTTCACCATAATAATGGAAGTTGCGGAAATTACCACGGTCATATTCGTAATCAGCGCATCAAAATATAGAAGTGTAGTAAGTTTAAAAAAATCGGAGGTATGCGCTTTTCGGAAGTTTATCTTCTTATAGATACAAATTTTATGTATCACGAGTATGGTTTCCGCGTTTTCTAGCCGTAGTTTGGAGTAGGAAAGTAGGTCTTTGTTGGTAGTAAGGTACTTTACCGGCCTAGGCCGGTAAAGTTCGTTACTTCGACCCACGCGCGCTGTAAGGTGCGGTACTGGCCCTTTCAAACTAAACTCAAATCTGAGACGTAATATCATGAGCAAACTCGGAAAACATACTCTTATTACATTAAATATCGTGTGTACCGAGACAGCGCAGTTTTTTAAGGTCTCGCGTGTTTGCAAGAACTCACGCTCGGCCGTAAAAAGACTAGTGCCTTGGTGCACAATATACTATTATCAACAGTTATCAGGGTGTCAAATGGGATCTCCTTTACCTCCCATAGTATCAAATTTGATTATGGGAGATTTCGGAAAAATAGCATACTTACCATGCAAAAAAAATTAATTTAAAATCGATTGACTGCAATTAAAAAATTAAATCGTCAATCGACAATTTTGGTGAAATGCAATTCAAGTCAAACATGGTGAATTGCATTTAATATTCAATTGTTAAATCGCAATTGAAGAGTTGGTCAGTGAAATGAATTGAATGTCTACAACTGCAGTGAATTGTATACATATATGCAACAGAACCAGTGTGCGTTCTATTGCAGTGAATTGTTTCGCAAGCTAATGAACCGTCTTTTGGATTTAATTGACGAATTTCAATTCAAACAAAATTTTGTAAATGATTCTTTATTATCCAATAGAGGTTAATGTAAAAATGGAGATCCGTCATGCGATGCATCTAATTGTATTGAATCGCCCATAAATTTATAGACCGGAATTGTTTTAATTGGAGTTTTGCAATAAAATTTTAATTTATTGAATAATAAAATGATACGGTTATAAATAGTATTGTTATATAATTTGTACCTTCAAACTAATATTCAGTAAATATTTATTGTTTAATGAAAATAAAATGTGACTTTGGATAAAAATGAACAATATAATACAAATAATATTTATCGAGTTTTGTTGACTTAAAGTACTTATTAAAAATAATTCAATATTTCATTAATAAAGTAAAATATTCAAATTGGAAAGTAATTGAAAAAATCACTCATTGTTGAAATAAAAAAAAATATTTTCAAATTATATGCATTTAATAGTATAATAAATAAGAAAGGTCTGATTTCTACTAAATTCAAAATTAAAAGAAATTTTGTTTAAATGGAAAAATTTGGTCTAATTGAGAGAATGAAATGTAAAAAATTTTAAATAATTTTTTAATTTCTGAGAGTTACTTAAGTATATTAAAACTGGTGAAATGAGTGAAGATGTTGTTTTTTCCAGAATACGAATTAGGTATAAAAATTACTGTGGGATGATAGATAACATAAGGAAAACTTTGAAGCAGTTATACTTGAAAAATTTGCATTGAATTGAAAATTCATAATTTAATTCTATTTATTTTAATACATTCATTTGAAAACTGACAATTTAATTCAATTGACATGATTCCGTGATGATGAAATTCCACCAATTGCATCTTTACGATTTAAATACATTGCGTCAATTCAAATCCATTGAGGTAAATTCAATGATATTTCTACCATTTGCATTTAATTGCAAATGTTAATTTCAACATTTCCATTTAAATATGATTGGCCTTTTTTATTTGCAGGGTACCCCTTTCCTACCACCCCAGGCGGTGGTTAATCTTTCGGAGCCGATTCTTAGCTAATTTCATACCCAGTCTAGTCCACACTCTACTTATAATTAATAGTTGTAATTTTTGATACTTATATAACAAATAAAATTTCGAATGCACGCTGTGAGGATTCGAACCTACGAATAAACCTATAACTAACACTCAGAAGTCGAAGCTTTCAACAATTACGCTATCAGACCAGTTGAAATATGTCATGAAAAACAGAAATGTATTTTTCTGCACTTAATTCATCAGTTTCAAAAATAGCGTTTTTAAAAATATTAGCACATTTGGACAAACATTGTCTGTACCTCAAAATTGATAACAATTTTAAAGATTTTTCAAAGTCTCAAAATACAGAATACAAATATTTTGAAATTCTCAAAATGACAGTCGTGAAAAATTGAAATATCTCAACAACGGCTAGAGATAAGTGAAAAATAAATCGATTTTCACAATCCTAAATAAGCACGAGTTTCCTCTGGTTTCACTGCTTGAAATAGCCAGAAATGTGCTACTAGCTTAGTGGAATTCAGTCACTGGATTATTCAGTGATGTTGACTGGTTCACTCAATGTCAATGGTACGTATTGTCATCCGTCAGCTGGTTAGGTATCGCACCTATCATTGATCACTTTTGTACTAACCTTTGCATTATCTTTTGAAAACAGCAATTTAGTCTCACAACAATAAATGAGGGCCGAGCTGCAATATAATAGGAAATAATATATTTTCCCCAATACCCGCGCCGGAACTTGCGACTTACGCTTTCGTTCAGAAGAATCTAAGTTGGTTTTTCCTTGATTGGTGACTTTACAGCGAAGTAATGTTTCATTTAGTCCTCTAGAGAACTAAGTAATCCCATGCGCATCCCCAATCTACCCTTTCTCCCTGAAACTGCGCATCGCACCTTAGATTCTTCTGAACGAACGCGGTCGCTCGTTCCGGCGCGATGATTACAGAAAGCACCGTGTACAACAAACTTCATGCTCGTTGGTAATCGACGCTGTATCCCGCTTGTTGTACAATCTACTATTGCCTAACTGTGGGAAGGCGCTTCATTCCTTAAATTGTCGCGTCGGTCAAAGTCAAACCCAAGTAGCCTCCCACTTCGAAGCGGATGATATTATGTCTCCTGCTTATTGCAGAAAGGCCCCAAACAACTAGTGCACAATAAACTTAGTTTTCAACAGTACTAAGCAACACTTTAGCTCGCATAATGCAAAGACGCGACCGGACACGAGCGAACGGGTAACGGACAACTGTGCACGTCGGTCACTGGGCCATCTATGCACATCTACATTTTGACGTGCTATGTCAACGTACACAGATGGTACCGTACTAACGGTTCGCGCGCACAGATGACACACTCCCAAACTGCGCACGTCGAAATTTATACATACACAGATGGTACCCTATCAACGGTTTACGTGCACAGATGGGAGAGTCCTAACTGTGCACGTGCACAGACGGTAAACTCTCAACTGTGCACGTCTCAATTTGCGAGAGTTGCATATGTGCACGAGTCAAATTGTGCACGTCGAGGACCTGTGGTACAACTGTGCATGATGTTGGCCACTGGCACAACTGTGCACGTCGAAATGAAGACGTTCACATATGGCCGGTGCAAAGTTGTGTCTGTGGCCGCAGAGTTGTACCAGTGGCTACCGACGTGCTCAGATGGGCTCGTGCACATTTTCTCCGTGCACAGTTATACCCTTACCCGCGCAGATGAGATGACTGGGGGTTCATGTCTTGGCTGCGTGAAACGCTATATTACTTTTTGAATCCATCATTTGGCGTCATATACATTTTTTTTAAACTGTAGTAATTTTATGGTTTTCCCGGTTATTTCAGTAAATAATGTAATTGTACAAAAAAGTAAACAATACGAGTTGTAGATCTTTTGAAAATACACTTTTTATGTAATATACATTTCTTCTAAATAACATTATTTGTTGAGAAAAGAAGGTAAATGTGGATACAAAATGTAGAATTGCTTTACATGGGACTTGCGGCACTTCTTTCCCCCACGAAACGTGAAAAATAAGAAGGTATGTGGCTACAACTTTTGTTTAGGATTTTTTCCTCTCAAGCGAATATTTACCGAAATATAGTTAAAAAATGAAAAAACGCGGCTTTTTTGGTGTTTAAACCTTGAAGATAAAATTGGCGGGTATTTTCACTATCATTTTGTAATGAGCGAGTCAAAATACGTTGGTATACGCAGTTTCGAATCAATCAGAAGTAAGCACTTTTCGGAACTGAACCCTCATGAAATTATTTAAATTGTTCGAGATTAAATGATGACTTTAATTCGGTCTTTTTATAGTGAAAGCTTGTCTTCATTAATTGAAAAGTGATCGACGTATTTTTCTTCACAAATTGATTTTATAATAGGTACCATTTTTCATTATACCAATTCTAGACTCTATTATATTTATTGTTTCTATTTCCATACTTCTTATTCTCATCATGAGTCACACTCTTTAAATTTGGTGTGTGTGCGTGTGTGGAACCTTTCGCAGCTTGCTTGTGCGAATCAGTCGTCGTCTAACCGATCAAAGGTACTATTGTCTGATCATTTCGGATTCAACCAACCTTATTATAATTTGTATAAATTAAATAACCAGAGTTTAACTATTTTAAATAAAGACCACTCTCAGTAGAGAGTAATTGTTACATGTTAATCCATGTGCATTACAACCTTTAATTTCACCTACAGTTCAAGTTATCACAATGCGTATTATTAAACTTTTTTTTCGAAACTTTAATTTCGTTTGCTCACGAACATTTATGATCTTCCGAGACTGGATATCTTTTGGCTGCAATTTCCGGTTGGTTCGTGAGTTATAGTACTGCAATGTGTGCATCTCGAATCAGTTATTTAGAACGCAACAGTGACGTTTGACAGTGTTTACTGATGTGTTCTTCCGGGATTATCCACAGTGAAAAGTGACTTTTGAGATCTGCTGTTAAGAGACATGTGCATCGGACAATCTAAGCGGCATTCCTAGCAACATGTGCAGCATGGAAACCTGAAAAGTAGCATCAATTCAAGCCGTTTTCTAGAGGTTTCGGCAAAGTTGTCCTCATCAGTGTGCAAAAGGTTAGTACAGTGTACTTGATTCGCGACAAGACGGTTCTTGTATTTCTTGTAGTTCTATAGATTCAAAGAAGTGAGTCAACAACAGCTGTCAGCAGGCACATCTTCGTGTTGAATAATGTGACCTTCGATCTTTAAAAATCTTGACGGTGGTGTTCAGTTGACTCTCGCTACGTTAAGGCAGAGATATTGGATCCTGCGAGGTCGCTTAATTGTTCGAGCCTTCATTCACAGGTGTCTACCATGTCTTCGACATCGGGCTGTTATGCGACAGCAGCTTATGGCAGACTTACCAGCCATTCTATCCACACCTGCCAGAGCTTTTCTTCATTCAGGTGTGGACTATGCCAGACCTGTCTATCTTCGAACGACGAAAGGTCGTAGGCCCAAATCGTACAAGGGCTACATCGCAGTGTTCACATGTTGCTCAACTCGAGCGGTACATCTTTAAATCTCGTCAAGGTCTTTGTTCGACACTCTCCAGTGACCAGGGAACCAAATTTATTGGAGCTGACTCTCAGCTTCGATCTCTCTTCGCTGAGGCTTCTAAAGAATCTCAATTGATTTCTTCAACCATTGCCTCAGATGGAACTGAGGGGCGATTCAATCCGCCAGGTGCGCCTCATTTTGGAGCTATTTAGGAGGCAGCCGTTAAGTCAGCTAAACATCACCTTAAGCACCTGATCGGAGACAAAACCTTGACCTTTGAGAAAATGGCTACATTCCTTACTCAGGTCGAAGCTTGCCTTAATTCTCGCCCGTTTCAGGCCATGGCCAATGACCCTCACGATCATATGGCTTTGACTCCAGGACACTTCTTGATCGGCGAGCCGCTAAATCACATCCCAGAGCCGACCCTGCTTGATGTTCCTACAAATCGTCTCTCTCGTTGTCAATTTTTTCAGCTTTTAGGAGAGCATTTTTGGCAACTTTGGACATCAGACTATAAGACTATAAGACTAAGGTACTGCAACCTTGCTCTAAATGAAGAGCACCATACCCATCTCTTGAGACTGGTGATTTGGTTCTCAATCGTGATGAAAACTTGCCCCCTAACAAGTGGGCTCTTGGACGCGTCATTCAGCTTCACCCAGGATCTGATAACCATGTTCGTGTAGTGTCTTCTCGAACAAAAGTGGTGTTCTCAAAAAGCCAATCGTGAAATTGTCTCTCCTTCCGAGAGCTGTGAATGATGCTTCGTGGGTGTTTGAGCATACTTGTTGTTATGCATTTATCAATTTATTTATTTTCGTCTTTGAAATAATTTCGTCCAAACGAGGCGACCAGAATGTTTAAGATTGAATGAGAGTTTTAATTTTGTCCTTTTATTTAGAAAGCTTGTCTTCATTAATTGAAGAGTAATCGACATATTTTTATTTGCAAATTGATTTTATAAGAAGTTTCATTTTTTATTATACCAATTCTAGACTATATACAGTAACGGTTTCTAAATTTTCCTGAACAGAAACGGAAATTTCAGCAAGTTTAACTGCATAAAGCTTTAGTCACATGTTTCATAAAATTCTATTACAATTTAGTTTGTTTGGACCATGTCCCCCACATCCGGACAAGGGCCCCCTGGCCACAAAATTTTGTGCCCCCCTCTCTAGCCTTCTTTTTTAACTCAAATAAGCGTAAATTTTGTATGTATATTCAAGGGAAATATCAGAAGTTAAAGATTCATATTGTAAACACAGTAGCTGGTGAGCCGCGGGCCCCCTGAATGCGGCGAGGCCAGCGACTCCATTGTGGGGGCCATGGTTTGAAATTTGTCTTTTACTGCTGTTGTCCTTACACAGCGACCGCGAGCATTGGAGGTGGCAACAGTCGCTTCTGGATGCTTTATTAGAGCTACCATCTTCACTCCATAGGTTTTTGGTCACTTGATTCCTAATGATGTAGAAAGTTTCTTACAACGCAGCAAGTGTTTGATAAAACCGCCTGCTAAACTGCTATCAGTACTATATTATTGTCTTTACTTCATGCCTTAGCTCGATATACTTATGGATCTTAGTTGTATGGGTAGCTTGCAAATTCCGGTTAAGTGGACAAGCAACGTCGATGATGTAGACTCTTCCACCTTTTTTTTTCGAATCACGATTTCGGGTCGATTGGCTCGGATATACTTGTAATGATCCGTCTGGACAGTAACATCACAATATAAGTTGTAATCTTTGTTTTTTGAAACGGGTATTGGAATGTATCTGTAGAAAGGCATCCATTCTGTTAAGAGTCTTAGGTTATGGCAAATTCTTGAAGTTTAATGCCGGTCAACTGCGTTTTGATGAAACACGTGCTTGCGGTATTTCTGGTGCTGACAACCGTTTCGTAAATCACATTAGGAAATCCTTCCGTTTTTGGCAACAAGACGTCCTTTTCCAGCCAAATATTGGATGCCTCACTATCCGCTTCATGTTCATCTAAAGTTTTGGGGTGCTCGTCGTGGATGGCGTTTTGTCTCTATTGCGTTTCTAATTTCTCTATGGTTTCTGCCCTGATATTCAAGGCCTTCTCTCAGGACAAATTCAAAAGCGTGTAATCAAGATCCGCTTCACAGATGGTGTTTTGAAGCGCAACATCTCGTTTGCTGTTAAAATAGTCTCGCAACTGTATAACTTGTGACTTACACCGTTTCTTGACACCTAAAAAGACACTACCCTTTCCATGTGGTGCATTCTGTGCCCTGCCATTTTTACGCGGATGGTTCTGTTTACCCTTTCGAAGTCCATGTTCGACCATTTGATCAGCCTGAAGTAGTTCGTGAGGACAGTGATGGTATAGGTGTTAATTGCAAAGTTAAGAGAACTCTTCAGAATCAACCTGAGTCTTGTCGTTTATTTTGCTTTATACATAGTTTGCGGTCGAACCTTCTTTTATCTGCCTGAAAGGTTGGATTTTGTGTCCTTCTTGCTCTACTTTTCTTGTACAGACGCTGTCTAGAAGTAAGAACATCCAGTCTCTGCCGTTGGGAGTCTTTAATCTTATCCAATATTGCTGGTGTCAATGTCTCGATGTACCGAGGATGACCGATTTCAGTAACATGGTGTATCAGCTTTCTGGTTCTATTTCTTGTCTTATATTGAGTCAATTGACCAAATTTTCACCTTACTTTGCTGACCTCCACATCCAACCTGATCATTCATGGTGGATGTAGATCATTTCCTGGGACAAGGACTGCATTTACAGGCCTAGTTCTGCGTCGTTTACATCAACTTCATTAATCTCTGGATGTGGTTCTAGTGGATCCGGTACTTTTTATATATTTTCCCTAGCATTTATGCCTTGAGCTACAATCAGGTCTTCATTGTCCACGTCTTGAAAAGGAAGTTTATTGATAGAAAGCTGCTGTTTCACTTCGATTTCAGTGCCAGTTATCTCAACAGCCGAAAGCAATCTGTTTACAGATATTGAGCGTTTTTGGTCTGCTAGTTTCTACTTATTCATTCTTGTGGCTAGCTCTGGGTACTTAAGTAAGAAGAGTCGATGGTCTTTTCTCCTAACACTTTGCCTACTTTTCTCTGCCAAAAATAAAGGTGCGTCACATCTCCGTTTATATGGTATCTCCATTCGAATCGCCTTCTTGGTTTCTGACCCTTTGCTTCTGCCTCTGTAGGACGTGGTGGTGCTGAATCATCATTAGGTTGCGTAGAACCGTAGTTAATTTGGATCTCTATATCCTGCTTGCGCATTTTTCGCTATTCCCTAGCATTCACACTGGAGAGCCTGTCTATAGGGATCCAAAATCATACTAGAGAGCCCTATAAGGATCCAACATTCATACTGGAGAGCTCCCAGCTCTTCCAAGATTTGTACGCACATCGCATGAACGTTTCCAGTGTATCAGAGCCTAATGTTATTATTTACGGAAACGCTTATGTCTATTATTCTTACGTGTTGAGCACTTTTATCTAACCATAGGACATCTGGACAATTGTGTCTGACTAGGTGGTCAGTCAGAATAGTCATGTCCCAGTAAAGAAGACGGTGCTAGTTTTCTCGTATTCTAACTGGGCTATATTTATATTAAGGCTCAAATGTCTCTTACAAGCCAGTAGCATCTGTCAATCACTGCCAGCATGCTGAAAATGTGTTTGTGGTAATTTCTCATCTTGATTATCCTGTCCTGAATAGCAATGATGAATCCTTCCGACTTCGGCAAGAGTTCTCCCCGTCTTAACCAGAGGTTTGCAGCATTACTACCCACGCAAGAAAGATTTAACGTTTGGGGGTGTTGTGCATACAGGTCAACTCTACAGATGTAGTCGTGGAGTGAGATGCTAGTCCTGTTTTGGAAATATTCGCGCAATTGCGTAACCAGAGTCACACAATCGACGAGAATCCATGATCAAACTACGTTCAAGCTTGCGTAGCAGAATTGTTCTCTTCACAGTTGTCCTCTCATGGTGCATTCGGTGCTCCGACATTTTCACGCGGATGATTCTGTTAAGCCTCTCGAGGTAAGTCGGTGCGCTAAATGAACCACCTTCAAAGATTTCTCGTTCAACGGGCAAGTACCGGGTATCTCTTATCACTTCGCGGTTAAAACATTTAATCCTTGTGCAGCATGTTTTTATAGCGTGATCTAAAAATTGATGACCCCAGGACAGATCTTATATGTCTTGAGGACCTCAAGTATATAATCGCATGCAAGACAACCAAAATGTCAATCGTGGCGTGGTCCTTGCAACCATGGGAGCCTTGACAGCAAGCTTTTTGGTCTCCGGAAAGGATACTACCAACATCTATCCTTTTTGGTACCATATACGTTACGCTCTCCGTCATAAAAGAGGACAAATAATCTCGTTTCTTCAGGATGTCTTGATGGGCTCCAGCAAGGGTGGGGTACGGAGTCTCCAGGTATTTGCACTAAAAGCCAAAAAGTTCTATTGTCATATTGAATGTGTACAACCGTTTTATCATTCTGGCAGACGCTACCGCAACGCAATATGAAATAGTCTGCACCTGCAGCAAGCTCCTATCGTGATGCAAGAACAGAGGCAATATCTCGATGTTCAAGCTGCCAACTAACCGGAGAAGGTCTTTGTTGACCCTAAATTTCGGCAAACCGTTTTTCACAAATGTTTTTTGATCTGCTAACTCTAAGATGACATCAGTAAAGCACACCATGAGACGCAAGCTTTTCTCATTGAGCTCTACAATGAGTTGAGCAGGAGTAACAGCAGGCTGTGGCGTTTGCAAGACTAACGAGTGTCAACCATAAGACAGCTGCCCTACTAGATGCTGCTACTGCTCCCACTCGTACATAGCGCCTAATTGATCCTAACTGATCAGCCAGATGTTGTTTGGTCACTCTATGGGCCAGCTCGGAATGAAGACCAATGAAGAAACGATGTTGTTCTCCCCTCACGGGTGCTCCCAGCGCTTTCGCCCAAAACTGACATCTATTCACGTCTCTATGCATTCCCGCGTCCACTTGATCCTCTTTTTGGCCTACACACCCAAGAGTTGCTGGCAGAGTGCAGTCTCATACTGAGATCTTATTCGGTTTATGGGTCTTGTAGGGAGCAAGTTCTCGTCTATAATTTCCGTGAAATTCGCTACAAGTTTTCGGCAAAAGGCTATTCCTACGAGAGAAGTTGTGGTCGCTCCCGTCTCGTGTTCGAATTGGCAACGCATCAAGTAATCAGCAGGATAAGATTAAAGGTTGATGCGCTGCCGTGGCATTTCTGTGGAAGTGGTAGTCTGGGGCGCCCTGATGATCGCCTTGAAGCGAGTAACGACGATACAGATTAATGAACTTCTCCATGGATTTTAACGGTTTTTGGTGCTGCTCTTGGTTCTCTGTCTGTCCACCATGGAAATCCCTGTTAGTAGCGATGCTACAACCAACATAGCTGTCAAGGTCATGAGAAAAGCTCACGCCCTACCTCGACGCCAACGCTTATCATTATTAGTATACCATTCGGCCAAATCCCTTACAGGGTAAGCGTGAATCACTCGGTTCTAGCCGGGGATTGGGAGTTCATGCAAAAAAAGTGAGAAAGAAATTGTACGAGACGGTATTAGGGGCGGAGTATAGATTTTAGATAAATCTAGAATTCCTGTGTTGTGCATTCAAGCAACACGTTCGTTTCGCAACACTGCTTGGACCCAGGGCACAGATCAATCATTCTAGCAAGCACCCCAGGCGAAGTGCTTCACAAAGACATTATGTTAAGCTCTTCGATCGGGCTCACTTATATCCAAGGTCTTTCGTTTTAGGCTTCTCCCACATCACTGACACTCTTCATTATGCATTTCTTATGAACTATTTGTTTCCACCGCAGGGTCCCACTGGGAGCAACTGTCATCTAAAAAATGACATCGGCTCTTAGTAGGACCGCAGTAAATCCCATCCATGGCCACGTCTCACAACCGCGAGATGGGTGGTCACAGGACAGGAAGAAATCACAACGACAGGCCGGCGAAACTCTCGTGTGTTTTGAGGACACGAAGCGACCCAAGGATGACAGCTTTCATTCATTGTTTTGGTTTGAAATTTTCACAATTTTCCTCAAAATTTTTTTTCTCCACACTGAAAAATCTTTCCTGACTGAAAATTCGTATTTTCTGGTGAAATTAAACTATTTTTTATTTAAAATAATATTTTTTTGTTAAAATATCGACTGCCACTTTTTTCGTTGAAGAGTCATCTGTTTTGTCAAAAGTTTAATTATTTTCTTGAAAATCGATCTTTTTTAATGATTTTGTTCAAAATTCAATTATTTTGTTCAAAATTTAACTTTTTTGTTGAAAATTCGTCTTTTTGGCTTAAAAATTAGACTGTTCTGTTGGAAATTCGTCTTTCTGGTTTGCAGCTTCTATTATTATGATAGAAAATGAAAATCTTGTAATACTAATATTTTTTATTGTAAAAAATTACATTTTTTAACTTTAAACTTAACTATTCTAGTTGTAGATTCATCATGTTAGAGAAAATTCATCTCTGTGCTCAAAAATCGAACTATTTTGGGTTAAGAATTCATATTTTTTGTTAAAAATTCATCTTTTGTAATAAAAAGTAGATTTTTTGGTTTAAAATTCAACTGTTTTGTTAAAAATTTGTCTTTCTGGGTTGAAAATTCTATTATTTTCATAGAAAATTCAATTTTTTGGATATTCATATTTCTCTTGGTTAAAAACTAAATCTTTAAACTAAAAATTTAAACATTTTACTTAAAAATTCATTATTTCAGTTTAAAATTTAATTATTTTATTGAAGAATGAAAATATTTGTTAGAAAGTAATTATTTTTTGTTGAAAAATCGTGTTTTTTTTTGTGTTGCAACTTCTATTATTTTCACAAAAATTAACTATTAATTAACTATGCCAATGAAGGATTCTACATTTTAGTTGAAAATTCATCTTTGTGGTTAAAAATTCAACTATTTTTGGTTGACAATTCATCTCTTTTAGTGAATAATGTTATTAATTGGTTGAAAATTTAATTATTGTGTTTATAATTTGAAAATGTGTGTAAGCATTTATTTTTCCAACTAAAATATTAATTATTTCAGTTGAAGATTCTTCATTTTCGTCGAAAATTCATCTCCGTGTTTGAAAATCCAACTATTTTTGGTTCACCATTTATCATTTTGGTAAATTATATTATTTGGTTGAAAATTTAATTATCTTGTACAAAATTTTTAAATATTTTTAAAAATTAAATTAATAAACTAAAATATTAGTTTTTTTAGTTAAAGATCAATCATTTTAGTGGAAACTTCAATTTATTTCCTCAAATTTCAACAATTTGCTTGAAACTTTTTTTCTCTCTTCACTAAAAATCTTTTTTAATTAAAAATTCAACAAAGTAAATGTTAAGCTTCTTGGTTGAAAATTTCTTTTTTGGTGAAGATTTATAATTTCAGTTGCAAAGTTAACTATTTTCTTAAAAATGTAAATATTTTGTTTAAAATTTAACTGTTTTGTTGAAATTTCCTCTTTTGGCTTCAAAATGAGACTTTTCTGACTGAAAATGAATTCTTTTTGGATTAAAAATTCATATCTTTTTGGTAGAAAAGTTCTGGGTTGAAAATTCAACTGTAAAATAAAAAACACTCGATTCTTGCCTCAATCGATTCTTGCCTGTCTCGATAGTCTTGCCTCACCCGATTTTCTCGGCTAACTCGATTCTTGCCTGACTCGACAGTCTTGCCTCACTCGATAGTCTTGCCCCACCCGATTTTCTCGGCTAACTCGATTCTTGCCTGACTCGACAGTCTTGCCTCACTCGGTTGTCTTGTCTCACTCGATTCTTGCCTCACTCGACTTTTGACTGACTCGTCAGTCTTGCCTCACTTGATTGCTTTGCCTCACTCGATTCTTGCCTAACTCGATTCTTGCCCCACTCGATTGTCTTGTCTCACTCGATTCTTGCCTCACGCGACTTTTGCCTGACTCGACAGTCTTGCCTCACTTGATTGTCTTGCCTCACTCGATTCTTGCCTAACTTGATTCTTGCTTTACTCGATTGTCTTCCCTCACCCTATTGTCTTGCCTCACTTAATTCTTGTCTGACTCGACAGTCTTGCCTCACTCGATTCTTGCCCCACCCGATTTTACCGGCTAACTTGATTCTTGCCTGACTCGACAGTCTTGCCTCACTCGATTGTCTTGCCTCACTCGATTTTTGCCTTACTCGATTCTTACAATCAGGTTGGGTTTAATCCGATCAGTCATGACAGAAAAAAAATTAAATAAAGAAGCGGTGGCACCACTAGCAATCTAGGAATCGCAATTTAGTGATGGATCGAGTTTAAAGCATGGGATTGAAGAATATCAAGCGAGAAGATATGTTTTTATCATTTCCCTATATTACGCTTTTTACTGGAAAATCTTTTATGAGCTCATTCAGATTTACGAGCTTCTTGTTCCTGGATCTAGAAAGTTTTTATGAAGCTTTATATCTCTTTATAGTAGAAATATAATTTATCGACACTGTGAGCGAAACTGAATGTCCTTTAACATTTTTAGAGCATCTTAATGCTTCTTCTTCAAGACCATTTGCGATTTTATGAACTATGGATTTTTAAAAATTGTTTATAGATTTACAATGTTTCTGTTAGCTAATCAATAATGGGTTGGTTGCTTTTCAAAAGGAAATAGTTATCTAAGCAAATTATGCTATTTTGTTGACCTGGGTGTCGGTAGCGTGATTGGTTAACGCTTCGCATATGGATAGTGGCGTCCCCGGTTCGAATCCGGGCCGAGGCAGATTTTTTTTCGTTTCTCCAAATATCAGATCAGTGATCGACACTATTTAATATTTTAACATCATAAAATGAACTATTTTTATTACCGTTTTATCAGGAAAAAAGTAACAAAAATGTATTCAAAAATATAATTGCTAAATTGTCAGTTAAATAATTAGTTTTCAAATAAATAGTTGAACTTTCAACACAAATAGTTAATTCTCAACCAAAAAGTTTAATTTTCAATAAAAAAGGTCAATTTTCAAAAAATGGAATAGTTAAATTTTTATTAAAACCCATTATTGTTTACAAAAAGAAATAATATGGACAGAAGAGTCAAATTTCTTAATAAAGGATAGAAATTTTCAACTAAAATGTTGAATCTTGAAACAAAAAAATGAATTTTTTGACTATGTAGTTCGACTTTAACAAAAAGATGAATTCTCAATTAAAAATTTAATAGTTGCATTATTAACTGAAAAATAAGGATTTTTAACAAAATACATGAATTTTAAGTTAAAAATATAAATTTTCAACCGATTTTGGCCCCAAAAAATTCGAAAAGAAACTCATAAACTTTCAAATAAAGTTTTCGAACCTGTTTTTGATTTATTTTTTAATTTATTTATAAATAAACAAATATTACAAAAAAATGAGAATTTCTTCTATTTGACGTTCCCGGTGCTCGTCAATAATGGGCAAATTTTTGTTATCGTCTAAGTTTCATAGATTCACATTGCTGAAAGATATTTCATCATAATACAATAAAAAAACAAAATTTTTAAACAAATTATTTGTTGAAAGTGTGTTTTCTATAATTTTCAATAATTTAACCTTTTTTAAGTTATCTTGCAAGAAAGGATGAAAACAGTATTATAAAAAAGAAAATTTCTCTTCAGATGATTCATGTTGATATTATAAACAAATTTAATAAACAAATGCATTATTCAGGCATTTGTCGACAGAAAAGTTCGTTTTTTATACCCGAAAAAAAAAAATTAGGAACCTCATGATAATTTCAGCAAAATTCACAATTTTTTGATAAATTTTATGAGTTTTTTAAATAAATATAATAAACAAATGCATTATTCGGGCATTTGTCGGTGGGAAAATTCGTTTTTTTCAATGCCAGTCCTCTTAATTGGGAACTTCATGATAATTTCAGCAAAATTTGTTATTCGTTGATAAATTTTTGGTTTTTTAAACAAATGTAATAAACAAATGCATTATTCGGGAATCTGTTGACGAAAAAATTCGTTTTTTATGTCAGTTTTTTAAAAATTAGGAGCCTCATGATAATTTCAGCAAAATCCATAATTTTTTGATCAATTTTATGATTTTTTTAAACAAATATAATAAATAAATGCATTATTCGGGCATTTTTCGACGGGAAAATCTTTTTTTTCAGTGCCAGTCCTTTTAATTAGCAACTTTATGATCATTTCAGAAAAATTCATTATTCGTTGATAAATTTTTGGTTTTTTAAACAAATTTAATAAACAAATGTATTATTCGGGCATTTGTCGGCGGGAAAATTCGTTTTTTTTCTGTCAGTTTTTTAAAATTAGGAGCCCTATGAAGATTTCAGCACAATTCATAACTTGTTGATAAACTTTATGATTTTTTAAACAAATTTAATAAACAAATGCATTATTCGGGCACTTGTGGTCGGGAAAATTCGTTTTTTTTTCAATGCCAGTCCTTTTAATTGGGAACCTCATGATAATTTTAGCAAAACTTATTATTCGTTGATAAATTTTTGGTTTTTTTAACAAATTTAGTAAACAAATGCATTTTTCGGAAACCTTTCGACAAAAAAATTTGTTTTTTTTTTGTCAGTTTTTTTGAATTAGGATCCTTATGATAATTTCAGAAAAATTCATAATTTGTTGATCAATTTTATGATTTTTTTAAACAAACATAAGGAACAAATGCATTATTTGGGCATTTTTTTAGGGGAAAATCTTTTTTTCAATGCCAGTCCTTTTAATTAGTAACTTCATGATAATTTCAGAAAAATTCATTATTCGTTGATAAATTTTTCTTTTCTTCAACAACTTTAATAAACAAATGCATCATTCGGGCATTTGTTGGCGGGAAAATTCGTTTTTTTTCTGTCAGATTTTTAAAATTAGGAGCCTTATGAAAATTTCAGCATAATTCATAACTTGTTGATAAACTTCATGATTTTTTAAACAAATTCAATGAACAAATGCATTCTTCGACAGAAAAATTCCTTTTTTTCAATGACAATCCTTTTAATTGGGAACTTCATGATCATTTCAGTCACATTCATAAATATTTCATTAAATTTTATGATTTTTTCAAGGAATTTAATTAACAAATGCATAATTATTCAAACTAAATTTGTTGAAAAAAATCATAAAATTAATTAACGAATTATGAATGTTGATGAAATTATCATGAAATTCTTAATTAAAAGGACTGACATTGAATAAAAATTAATTTTCCCATTGACAAATACCCGAATAATGTGTAATATAATCAAATTTGTTTTTAAAAAAACATAAAGTTATTCAACTAATTAAAAATGCAGCTGTAATTATTATAAAGTTTCTAATTAAAAGGACCGACATTGTAAAAAAAAAGTTTTTCCGTAAAAAAGTACCCGAATAATGCATCTGTTTATTAAATTTGTTTTAAAAAATCCTAAAATTTATCAAAAAATTTGAATTTTTCTAAAATATCGTGAGCCTCCTAATTAAAAAAAAGATGACATCGACAGAAAACTATTGTTTCTTTTCACAAATGCCTTTATTGAATTTGTTTATAATATTAGCAAGAATAATCTCAAGAGAAATTATCTTCATTATAATATTGTTTCCTATTAAATTTCTAACAAAATAAGTTTAAAAACGTAAAATTGTGTAAATGATAGAAAAGACATTTTCAACAAATAATTTGTTCATTAATTTTTTTTGTTTATTGTTTCATGATGGAATATCTTCATGTAATACAAACCTATAAAACGCAGGCGATTACAGCTAGTTCTATCTTTTTCGCCATATCTGTTTATTTAAAAAAAAAATTGAAAAACTAAATCAAAAATCGATCTCGATAATTTTTTTTGAAATTTGATCAGATTTAAAAAAAAATGTTGTCCTAATTCCGGACTATGTCTGCCCATGTTCAAAAGTTACTTCTTTTCATGAATATGTTTAGTTCTGCTTTAAAGTCAACACGCAAAATATTGACAGCTGACTTTGACCAAGAATTGAAGGGAAACCCGTGACACATTTATTTTTGGGTTATTTCCAACATATGTCTTAGATCAGCTGTTAATATCCTTATTCTACAAATTTCAAAATTTGACCATGAAACCAATCATAACTACTTTTCATTTCAAAATTATTATTCCTGATTTATCCCTTTTCTCAATTATAAATTATTTTTGACTATAAGTAATGATGTAATTAAGCTATAGGTGAACAAAGGAGTAAAAAATGTTCCAAAGTATATCGCACATTTTGTGTTATGTAAAAAAAATCTCTTTATTGAGACCATGACAATTTATCTTTCTGTGACAATTCTATTATGTTCTACATGTCGTAAAATAATTTATATGGAAAAATTTTTATAGATAAACGATATGTATTTTTTAATCTTTCTCGATTAAATGGCGTTTTTTATTTACTCATTTAAACTAAAATGGTTATAGTCTTTAGCTGTAAAAAAAATTTCTCTCCAGCTTAGCTGGGATTCGAACCCAGGTCTACAGATTGCCGGTCTAGTGCTCTAACCTAGTGCTTGGCGGGTTATCACACCAGACCAGCAATCTGTCGACCTGGGTTCGAATCCCAGCAGAGATAGAAAGGAAATTTTTTTTCAGTTTAGTGTTTGAGACCTTTATACTATTTTTTTTCTTTCACATTCAAATATTAAGAATTTGAGGACAGTTTCACTATTAAATCTTCCAAAATTGCACATTTTTGATATTGAAAGCCTTGATTATCGGCTTTAAATTTAAGAATTTTAGATTTAAATATTCTAATTTCTTTGGTTTTAATTTTAAACGTTAAAAATTGTCTGCTTTCGTAATTAAATAATTTTGAATTATATGCCTCTAGATAACATTCAAAACCATGAAAAATTGAGAAAATAATTTTTCAAATTCAGGCCTTCAGAATGAGAAAATTTGAGAACCAGGCACTTAAATTGAATTATTTCCTATTTTAAAACTTTCCAAAATATTTAACAGCTCAAAAAAAAACAATTCGAATTGAAAGGCTCAAAATTCTGCAATTTTAAAAAGTGAAATCATAGCAATATTGTTTTGTATTATTTTTTTAATTTTCAATTTAATATCTTAAAACTATCGGATTTTTAGTTGAAAGTTAAAAAAATTAATTATTTAAGATTGAAAATTGTTAATAATCCTAATTTACCTAAAATAATTTTAATTTGAAATGGTTTATATAAAGCTCAAAATTAATTCATAAAATTGTCAAAAATATTTACATTGATTATTGCATATATAGGCAAAAGTCCAAATTTTTATTCAATTTTAATTTATATAATCTTATTCTATTCCTCAAAAAGTTTTTTTACAATTCTACTTATTATGTTCCTAATTAATTTTATTTAGAAAATTCTTTAATTCGAAAAATGACTAACAAAAGCTAATTGTAGGTATGAGTTTTTTTAAATTAAAATTGAATGAAAATTACGAATTTTGCCTAAAGCGGACGAAATAAATATGAATATATGCAAATAACTACATTTAAATAAACAATTATAAGCTCTAATATATTTTTATTATTTAGAATAATTCAATTTTAAAGGTTTTTAATTGAAAATGATGCTGTTTTGAAAATCAAGAATTTAAAATATTTAAATTTTAAGATTCTTTAATTCAAATTAAAAATAATCAAATTTCGCTCCTTTCTGATGAAATTGTCCAGTTTCCAAAATTTTTAGAGGTTCTGAATAAAAATTTTTCAATTTGCAACACTTTTCATTCCGAATTAATCAATTTAATTTAAATTAATATTATTATATTTATTATATTATTATTATTAATAATTTTAATTGAATAATTTTAATTTCAATTTCTCTTTTATTCATACATAAAACAAGTTAAATTCCTTCTTATTCAATTCGAAATATTGTGCTTTATGGAAAATTTTACCTAATCTAAAATTGATTTGGAACTATTTCAATTCCAAATCGTTCAATATATTTTTTTACCTTAAGCGTTTTAATTATTGTTTAAAAAATTTGAAAAACTTAATTTTTTTGAAATTTTATTCAAAAATAAATTTTTTAATTGTTTATATTTTTAAAGTTGGGAAAGAAAAATCCAGGTACATGTTAGAAGTCTGAATATAGTCCTAATCAGGGAGAATTGGAAAATCCCGAAAAGTGAATATCCCGACACTGTAAAATTCCCGAAAATAAAGAAAATTCGAAACAGAAAATTCCCGAAATTATAATTTATAATATTAGCGAATTTGGAAATTCCCAAATTATAACATTTCCGACAGAAAATTATCGAATTTAAATAATTTTGAAAAGTATTTTTTTATAAATCATATTTATCCATAGAAAATATAATAAAGAAATATTCTAATAAAATTTTGTTGGATGTTAAATGTTTATTTTTTGAAATTCTTGTTTAAATTTGAAATAACAGTAATTGAAAAAAAATATTTCTCAATGTAAAAAACAATACAAGAACAAGATTTTTATTACCAGAGCAATAATTTTAAAAAACTAGTATGTACATTTTTGAAAATAAAACTTGCATTGAGAATTTTTTTTCTCAATTATTGATATTTTAAATTTAAACAGTAATGTTTGAAAATACATTAAACATAAAAAAAATTCTTTAATCAAAATCTTGTATTGTTTTATCTGTAATAGATAAATAATATTGATTGAAAAATAATTTTTCCACTTGTTTAAATTCATCAATTTTCTGTCGAGAATTCTGTGATTCGGGAATTTTCCAATTCGGAAATATAATAAATTGTCGAGAATTTTAAAATTCGACAATTTTATACCTTTGGGAATTTTCTATTTCAGTGATTCCTCATACGGGAATTTTACAGAGTCCTGAATTTTATTTTTCGGGCTTTTCAGTCGTCCTGCTAATTAAGTATAAATAATTTTGACAGAAATTTAAATTTTTAATTGATTCCACAGTTCACGTTAAAATTTCAAAATCTAAAAAGGCCTAATTGTCATAAAAATAAGTGAAATTAATCTCACTAACCAAAAACTTCTACGTGAAAATTTAATTTTATATAATATTTAAAATCCATGAATCGAAGAGTTTAATATTTCACAAACAAAAATTATTTTGAAAAATATATTTTTTAGTTTTGTTTATTTGATTTTTCAGTATTTTTCAGTTTAAACTATAAATTTATTTTCTTGTAGAAATATGCGCTGTTAAATTCGAGCTGCAATGGAACTCTCGTAATAGTAATATTTTATTGAGGGTTCGAGTCCTTCAGGGGGAAATGTAATTTCTGCCTTGGCCACTCTATAATTTTACAAATGACCTGCTATTCAAACGAACGTGCTTACCCTACTTGGTAAAATTAACTGTGGGGTTTCAATTGATTGAGGAAATGCAAACGGATTTCCACTTCCTGTATGTCGAATATTTTAATGAAAACGCATTCTGAATTTTGTTTTAATCAATAAAACAAACCAAAAATGAGAATATTTATACATTTTCAAAAGAAGAACTCAAATTTTATTATTATTATTATATTATTTTATTATATTATTATTATTTTTTTATTTTCTAACGTTTGTCATGGATTTAAAAAAAATCTTATATGACTTGAGAACCTTGTATATGATTTACAAAATTGTTCTCATCATAGCAAAAACATTCCAGTAAATTCAACATGAATGACACTATTTTTTCCAATTACTTAAAATTGTTTAAAATTTGCAGATTTTTTTTTATTGACAAAATATGACACTCCGCGTATGTAATAATCGGACAACGTATTTTTTTATGAAATATTCATCAAAGTAGAATTAAATTCGACTATTAAATTATTTTGATTTCATATCAGAATTTTATTTTTAAAGTTCAAGAGTAAGAAAAACGGAAAAATCTGGAATTTACAGGGTATTTAACTCAGTTCTTGCCTAAATCATCCTGTAAAATTGACTTTGGTCCCAGAATTTTTCATATGATATTGGTAATTATTTGATTTTTTCAAAATTTTCGCTAATCTTTAATAGCGACTGGAAAACCTTTTTTAGTTCAAAATTCAACTACTCAGTTGAAAGTGGAACTGCTTTGTTAAGAAGTTTTTTTTTTTTTGCTGACGATTCATCATTTTAGTTGAAAAAGCTTGTTTTTGTTCTAAATTTAACTATTTTGTTGACATTTTTTTTAATTATTATTTTAACTGAAAATGTAACCATCATTCAACTAATTTAACTATTCAACTATTCGGTTGAAAATTACTTTTTTTATTGAAAATGAATTTGTTAACTGAAAATTTAACTAAATTTATGATCTAAACTTTTTTTATAAACATTTAATCTTTTAGGTAGAAAATTTATTTGTTTACTTGAAAATTCATTTTAATTGCTTAAAAGCTTATTTCTCTAACTGATGAATTTTAAAACTCAAAGGACGAATTTTTAAAAAAATACATGAATTTTCAACCAAATAGTTGAATTTGCTGCAAGAGATTATATTTCAACCGAAAATGGAATAGAGAAATTTTCATGTCAAAAAATTACTTTTCAACAAACAAAAAAAAACGAATTATCAACCGGTTGAAAATTTGTAATTTTTTTTGTTAAAAATTCATCTATTTTATTGCAAATTATCCTTTTTTTAGTAGAAAATGAATCTTTTTGGTTAAAAATTAGTATTTATTTGTTGGAAGATTGATTTTTAACTAAAAATTTAACTAAATTGATTGGCTTAACTTTTTTTATAGATATTCAATCTTTTTGGTAGAAAATTCATTTGTTTACTTGAAAATTTATTTTATTTGCTAAAAAACTTATTTTTCTAACTGATGAATTTGAAAAACCAAAAGGACAAATTTTTAACCAAATAGATGAATTTTCAACCAAATAGTTGAATTTTGTAAAAAAGATTATATTTCAACAAAAAATGGAATGGTGAAATTTTCAGTTCAAAAAATTACTTTTCAACAAAAAAAGCGAATAATCAACTAGTTGAAAATTTGTAATTTTTCCGTTTAAAATTCATCTATTTTGTGGCGAATTTTTCTTTTTTTGGTAGAAAATGAACCTTTTTGCTTGAAAATTAGTATTTTTTTTATTGAAAATTAATTTTTTAAACTAAAAATTGAACTAAATTTGTTGTCAAAAATTTTTTTATTGGCATTTAATCTTCTTGGCAGAAAATTCATTTTTTTACTAAAAATTTAACTATTTCGCTGAAAATTCATTTTATTTGGTTGAAAAAATATTTCTCGAACTTAAAATTAAACGATTCTACTTTTTGTAGAAAATGTATCTTCTTTATTTAAAAATTTATCTTTTTAGTTGAAAATTTGTATTTTTTGGTAGCAAATTAACCATTCTGGTTGAAAATTTTAATAAAAATTCAAATAATTGGTTGAAAATTCATGAATTTCGTGAAAAAAATTATTTTTTTCAGAATATCAATCTTTTTGGTTGAAATTTCACTTTTTTGGTTGAAAATTAATTTTTTAATTGAAAATTTAACCTAATTTTTTAAAATATAATTCAACCTAATTTTTGATTAAAATTAAATTATTTTACTTGTCTAAAAACTGATTTGTATAATTAATTATTAAATTATTCTATTTTTTGTTGAAACTTTATCGTTTTTAAATGAAAATCCATCTATTTTGTTGCAAATTTGTCTTTTTTTTGGTAGAAAATTCAACTATTTTATTTAAAATATTTTATTTTTTTCATGATGATGCCTTATTTTAGTTAAGAGTTCATTTCTTTGGTTAAAAAATGAACAAATTCAATTGAAAATATTGTAATTTTTCTATTGACAAAACAAATTTCCAATAAAAAGGTTAATTTTCAACCGAATAGTCCAATTTTTTGACAAATTGTTGTATATTCAAGCCAAAATACGAATTTTTTACAAAGCAGTTGAATTTTCAAACCGAAAATATGAATTTTCAAGAAAAAAGTTTTTGTGTTGGAAATTAATTGTTTTAACTAAATATTCAGCTAAATTTATTGTCTCAATTTTTTTTATAGACATTTAACCTTTTTGGTAGAAAATCCATTTGTTTACTTGAAAATTTATTTTATTTGCTCAAAAACTTATTGCTCTAACTGAAAATTAAACTATTCTATTTTTTGTTGAAAATATATCTATATTAGTTAAAAATGCATCTATTTTTTTGCCAATTTTTCTTGTTTTTTGTAGAAAATAAATATTTTTGGTTAAAAATTAGTATTTTTCATTGAAAATTGATTCTTTTAACCAAAAATTTAACTAAATTTATTGACGAACATTTTTTTTATTCATATTTAATCTTTTTGGTGAAAAATTCATTTGTTTACAAAAAATTACAGAAAAAATTGGTGGCAGTCGTGCACTTGTCGTGTCAGTCAGCACCTACTGAAAGTGGTGAGCCCTGCCGTATAGGTATCACCACTTCCAGCAGGTGCTGATTGCCACGACAAGTGCATGGCTGCCACCAATTTTTTCTGTCACTTTTTTTTCGGTTTACAGGAATCCTGGAGAGGGTTACGGTCGTTACGGTCACGGCTCGTTGTTCACACCGGAGGGTCTGATTTTTTTCAACTTGAATTCACAATACTAATAATAATTCACAATACTATAATTTAATTTTTTCACTTCAAACTGTAATTTACCGTGAAGGATTAGGGACCAGTCGAACGAAAAGATTTATGAGGACCTGTTTGACCTAGTCTCGTGACTGCCACTGGCAGTCTTTGCAGTCACTGACTTTTTCTGGAGAGCCCTGCCCTATAGGATCCGACATTTTACTTTTAAAAATTCCAAAATCGGATATGAAATAAGGGACCCAAAAAAACCATGAAAACATTATGTTGAAATGGAACCATTTTTGGTGTTTTTTTACAACTTCTCATGGCTCTAGTGCACAGGACGACGGCTCTGCTCAACTTCGTCGCATCCCCACCACCTCGACGATTGTCTTGCGACATAAATTTTACGCCGGAAACCTATTTTCCGTTCGTTCGGTAAAAAACTCCAAAAATGGTTCCATTTTAACGCAATCTTTTTTATGGGTTCTTTTGGGTCCCTGATTTCATATACGTTTTTTTAATTTTCAAACACAAAAGGTCTGATCCTATACGGTGATGAAAAAGCTCCAAATTTGCGATTACAATGAAATCTTGTAAATATTATAGGTTTCTAGCATCGTTGATTTTAAATGCTTTTATTTAAATTAAAAAAAATGACGAATATATTAATAAACAATAGCTCAGAATTGTTCAAAATATTCCAATAAACAAATTGAGCTATTGTTTATTAATATATTGGATAGAAATTATAATTGTTAACTAAGATTTAGGAGAAAACCTGCGTGAAATTAGTGTATTATTTAGTTCGAATTAAATTTGTGGCTCATTTCACTGAGTGATCAGTGATATTACTGGAAGTTTGAGTGACTTTTCCTTGACTTCCATTGGATTTTCAGTTAATTAAATAAAATTAATACAGATTAATTATAAAAATAAAAATCATTAATTAATTAATTAAGCTTACTAATAATAATTCAGAAAATTAAAATTAGTTTTAGACAGCAGTTCACCAGGCATTGTATCTTTTGTAACTTATGTCAATTCATGTTTTACCGCTCAATACTCTCTACATTTCAATAACTGAGCTCTGATTCATTCAAAATGTGCCAACTGTTTTTTTAATACTTAGAATTGATTTGACTCTCTTCTGCTTTTCTGGCTCCGATATGGGTTCTTGGAGACTTCAGGTCAATTCGGATTTGTTTTAAAATCTGACCCGAAAACTTGCTTTAAATTTTTTTTAAATTACATGAAATTTGCGTTATTTGTGGTAACCTAGTGGGTGCAAAATTTCGAAGGTTTTTTACGACATCTTGACGATTTTGCGCCATCCTATGTCGATGTCGTTAAGATGTCTTTACGATATCGTAAAAACGCCGTACGATCTGACGATATCTTTTCAAAATTGTAAATACATCTTAATGACATGGGCATAGGATGCCTTCAAGTCGTCGTAAAGATGTCGTAACGATGGTGTAAAGGCGTCGTCAAATTTCGTGCCCACTGGGTAAGTTGCCATGATTAACTGGGATGACATAATTTTGCGGAAAAACGAAAATCCAGAGTATGGAAATATACTTAAGAAATAATTCCCTGAATCGAAAATAGAAGAAAATGTTTATAACCGATCTTGAAAACTTCAGAAAGTATCACTTAACGAAAGTAGAGTATTCCCGAAATTAAAAATTACCAAACAAATTCGTAAAAAATTAATATTTGATTTATTTATGTTCGAATATACTGTATTAAACACTTACTATTAATTATGTCAGAATTATATTGATATATATTTTTTGGAGGGGAATTTGAAATTTCTATAATATGCAATTTTGGGTATTTGAAATTTTAGGATTTTCAGAAGTGGGGGTTTCCAAATTTCGATAATTATATCATTTCGAAAATATAATATTTCGGGAATTTCAAATTTCGGACGGGTTCGGGTTTTCGAATTGTCGCGCCTTCGTACTTGTCACGCTGTGCAATGCGAGACACAGACGATTTTCGCGCGACAAAAAGTTGACGCCGAAAACCCGTTTTTCGCCTGAACGAGTCTTGAATCGAGGTGTGGATTTGCCTTTAAACGGTTTGATCGGAGTTGAGTTTTGAATTGCTGTCTATGACAGATCTCCTATCGCATTACCCACCAAGTACTACAAGGAGACCACACGCCTGTGGCGGAGATGTTGGGAAACAGCCCACAACCGCGATCGCCTGTCCTCGGATTTTTATTTCTTCCCAGATGAGATCGCCTCAAGTGGCAAATTAAGGAATTACGATTCCTATAGTAGCAGACGACAATTTAGTTACAAATTTTCTCTGAAGAGGAGCTCTCATCTGGGCAGAAATCTAGCTATGGAGAAAATCGTAGGACAGGCGATCGCGAAATGGCGCCAGGTGAAATACATGGCGTGCGGTCTCCTTGTAGTACTTCGTGGCATTACCAATATCACATAGAGTATTTCAATACTCTTATTTTTCGAAAAATAACTACTGGCTGTTGTTGAGAATTACCCAACAAAGTATTTCATGTATCATACATATAAGTTTGAGACCCCTAACACAAACCCACGGGTCCCTGAAAACTACCCTTAAAACCAAAAATGTAAATTCTTCATGAAATCGACCTTTTGAGCACTTTATTCTCGTTTTTTTTACTTAAAATTATTTCTATTGGTGTGGTGGAATATTTATTAACATTGTTTAATCAATTTTGAATTATTTAAACAAATGGAATTTGTTTTAATATTTTTTTCACTGTCACTTTTACCATTTCCAAAACAGCACTTCTTGGCCGCACCAACCTTTTTTCTTTATAATGGATTTTTTCCATAGGAAGCGTTTCAACCTCTAATTGCTCGAAATATTTTTTTGCGTCAATATTTACTATTGTCACATCTGGTCACATACGTCTGAGGGAGGCATGATAGGAAACTCACGGAAGTGGTATATGTTTTTTGCGCTTGCGCAGCATCGTTTTCTTAAATGAAAAGGTCCATATGGGGATCTGTGGTCTGCCTGCCATTGCGGGCAAGCAAAGGTATGAAACGACCATAAAGTAACGGGGGCATTGAAATGTTCTGATAATGAATCACCGGTTAGTGTATTAATATAAAGGATCCTTATAATAGAGCATTTTTATTTGCATTTATTATATTGTCAATGAAGAGATTTATGAACGATACTTACGTGTGAAGTGGTTGACAATAATTAGTCGAAACTCAAATCCAGCCCTTCCGTTTATTCCTATTTAAATACTGAATACTTTCAGAAACAATATTCTACTGCACAACTACGAGAATGTTATGACAGTAATACTTTAAAAGCAGTATACTGTTGAACAATTTAGAACTTGCGTTTGCAGTATCTCCATCTAGTAAGTTTCACTGATCTCTATGTACACTACTGGATAGAGTATCCAGGTTAAAAACTTGTTACGCCTTGAAGGCCGAGCCGCCATGTTCAGAAAAAGTTATTAATTTTCGGCGGTAAATTTGAATGGCCATGAAGAGAAATTTGCATTTAAAACTATTTAATATAATGAATTATGAAAATTATTGATATAATTGCGATTTTATGTTGAGCCTGAACTTAGTGATGCGAAAATGTAATGTAAAAAAAATAACAGAGGAGAATATCGGTAGGCTTGAATAATTATATGAATTCATGAAAGTAGTAATATCGAAGAATTTTGATTTCTCAATTAAAACAGTATGCATTACATACGAGTACATGAAGTAAAAATTTGAAAATATTTTTATTTCTAAACGTAAAAATTAAGCATAAAATTTAGATGTCTGCGCCGACGTAAGTTGAATTGGCGGCGGCGTTTAGGCTAAATTTGATCGGCGGCTGACGGCGTGACGCCGTTCTAAATTTTTGGCGTCGGCGTTAATGTCGGCGCGTGATTGTAGAATAGTTTTTTTTTCATGTATGTTTTTGTTTCTAAATAGGGAAAAGATAAAGAAGAAAAATTATTTATATGTCTTTCATATTATGAGCCTCTTCGAGATGACGAGATAATTTTCCAGTACTAACACTAGCATTATAACATTTCATGTCAAAACTGAAAAATTTCAATTTCATTTTACATTTAAGTTCGCATGTACACCATATTTAAAAAAGATTCCTCGATAATTAAGTTATACAGACGGTTCTCTTTAAAAAATAAAACGATGTAGAGAAAATAGAACGGAATATAAGGAGCAGGTCTGTTTTTCAATATAATGTCAATAACACAATTATGTATATATTTTTTGAATTACTAAACAGACGCCTTAAGCCATAGGCTTTGATTCCTTTCGTTTAAAATTCGGTTCTAAATCAACTTTACAAAAATTTGTAGTCGATTTGAAAAAAATATTAAAAATCATTTTACTGCGTTAAAAAAATATCCCAATATAGCTTATATGCTTGATTATAAATTATCCAGAACATTTTAAATTTGTGCCTAATTGCAAAATATCATTAACCTAATTTTTAAATCTTATGGAAAGCTACTAAAAATCATGATTAAAACTTGCGGATCTCTGAAAAACAAAAATTGCATAATTTTGAAAATGATCTAACTCTTTGAATTTTTGTCTGATCAAAACTAAAAATTAAGATAGTTTAAAAATATATTCGATATCCAGAAAGAGTTACATAAAAATTTCTTCATCTACCAGAAAAATAATTTTTTCTATTTTTTGAAAATTTTCAAAATGTTAAAAAGCATATAACTTTTTAATTTTTATCGAAATGAAAAATGTCATGAAGGATAATTTAAAAGTATTCATGTCATGTACTAGAAACTTTGACAAAAATCTCCAAAATTCTTTTTAAAAATTTGGTTTGCAATTTTGAAAATATTCTAACCTTTTGAATTTATTCTAATCGGAAAATTTTATTGGGACAGTTTTGAAATATATTTGATATCTAGTATAACTTTTGATTTCAATTTCTTAACCTATCAGAAAAATTGACTTTTCTATTTTTTTTTTAAATTTCAAAATGTTAAAAAGCACATAACTTGATTAATTCTTATCGAAATTAAAAATGTTATCAGAATAATTTGCAAGTCTTTTTATGATATTTGCCTAAATATAATTTATATATGAAAATCTCGTTAAATTATAAATTGAAAACCCAAAATCATTGTTTTATAGATATTTTTAGCTATTTACTTCACATTAAAATATTGTTTCATAGAATATTATGTAAAAATATCTTCTGAATATGTTTTAATAATATATTATGTCGCCAATTATTATTAACAATTTGTTTAAACAATTTATTGCAAAATTTTTTTCGATTTCCAACCAACTTTTTCTTAAAATATGGGGCAGAATTAAAGAAATACTATGTACGTTATGTACAAAAAACTCATAGATTAAAAGCTATTATCGATTGAAAATTGAAAAATATTATTTTCGGCTATTTAAAAAAATTCATTACTCTGGTCTTTATAATATTGCGACGTTTTGACAAGTGCAGTTTATTTTTTAAATCAAATACTATCTAAGTATGCTGAGATTCTATTGGAAATATTTTCTATAACTCAAAAATTAAATAAATAATTCGGCATTGTTGTCACGAAATATACAGGTTTATTATAATATCTATATATAGTATATATATTTATATTTAGTATTGTGTGTATTAGCGCTTCTAAAATTTACTTATTATCCACATTTGCTACAATATTCGATAAGATCACGTTTAAAGTTTTATCAGATGTTTTGAGTTATATCAAAAGGTACCGTAAAAACTTGAAGAATTCTGCCGATATTTGCCTATAAGAATGTTATAATTAATTAAGTTGCCAAATTCACATATATTGGTCAGTTTCAGTTATATCTTAAAGTGACTGTTTAAGTGTTTTTCCCACTTAATGGTAACCATTGATTTTCTTGACATCATATGCGTGCTCAACAATACCAAAATCATCAAGTACATCTGATTTCAACTTTATTCGCGCACATTTTCTGACCATGTCCCATTGTTGCAAGGGTGAGAACTATTGCAAAATTTTGCAAATTTGAAGATTTGCTCATTTATCTGTTAAAATTTGCTTTCTTGTGCGATTTTTATTAAATTTTTTTTTGCAAAAATATTGCGAAACAAAAATTAATTAAATTAAAAAATTAATTAATTTTGCAAAATTGCTGCGCTGAATAAAAACGGCGGCGTCTCGGCGGGAATGAAAAGTTGGCGTGGCGCGGCAACGTAGACCTCTAATTAAATTGTAATCAGGTTCATTCATCATATCCTGACGTAAACAATTAAATATATTGTATATTGTGATACAGATATCCTAAATTTTCAAAATGCCCTAGTAGCACGGAACGTTCCGTGGGAACTTTGGGAACGTGTAAAATGTCCGCCGCTTAGGAAAGTACCACTGGAACGTGCCAAACATAAATTATCGTTATTTTTATTATTATCAATAAATATCGCGTAAACCGTAAGTGATAGGTCAAAATCGATTTGAGTTTATGATATGGATATCATATTATAGATAGTATATGCGGTACTCAAAACTCAAAAATAAAATCCATTTTCACCTATCTCTTACGGATTACGAGATAATTGTTGTTAAAAATATCAATAATGGAAGGTTCCTTTCAGATAAAGATAATGAGGTTTAGAAAAGGAGGGGGAAGAGAGAAAGAATGAACTGGGAGATGGAAGGGAGTAAAGTTAGAAGAAGTAAAAGAGTTTAAATATTTGGGATATACCTTGCAAATGGATTGTGATCATAGTGCTCATATAAGAGAAAGGATAAAAAAAGCGGCGGGTATAATGAAACAGATATGGGGAATAAGAAAAAGCAGGTTCAAGAAAGATTGGAGAAGGATAATGTGGTTATTTGATACGTTGGTATGGCTGGTTTCAGGTTATGGTGCGGAGATATGGGGGTGGAAGGAAAGGAAAGAGGTTGAGAGTTTACAAGAAAAGTATTTAAGGTGGACGCTAGGAGTAGACTGAAGGACGCCTGGATATATGGTAAGAGAAGAAGCACAGAGGGATAAATTAAGGACTAGAGCGGGTACATGGCCCCCACATCCCGACAAGACCCCTTGGCCACAACATTTTACGGGCCCTCTCCCTCCCCAGCCTTCTTTTTTAACTCGAATAAGCGTAAATTTTGCATGTTTATTCAAGAGAAATATCAAAAGTTCAAGATTCATATTGTAAAATCAGTAGCTGATGAGCCGCGGGCCCCTTACGGTCCCGGGCCCCCTGACTGCAGCCAGGTCAACCACCCCTTTGTGGGGGCCATGAGCGGGTAAGAGATCATGGCAATTTGAGCCGAAGTTAAGGGACGGGAAGGGAGGCGAATTAGCGAAAAAGTGCTTGGAGGAGGTAGAAGAAATAAGAGGGAGGGCGGTAGAACTATCAAGATAGGAAGAATACAGGAGGGAGTTTTTTAGTGCTAGAGATATGAGAGAGGGGAATGGAGTAAGCTATGAGGAACTGGAGAGAAGGGAGAAGGGAGTAATTCATGTGTGTTAAAATATTTTAAGAAAAAATCTTTCATCAAATTTCTCATACTCAATTCTCAGTTACATTTTTTCTGTTATATGATAATACTTTACATCATGCATTCCAGAAATAAGTTTTCTGACAAGGAAGGTACTCCAGCTGTCCCTCGCTGATTTGATTCTCACTGATATATGTTGTAATACTCGAAAAACTAAGCGGCACGTTTTTTTTTAATCTTTGAAAAAACATTTTAAGGGGGTGAAACAGCTCCTCGAAGATAGGGATCCTAAGTGTCGATTGTATAATAGTTTTGTGTATAAAAACAAAATTGATTTGGACCAAACCTACTGAAAAAGTTTCCTCGTGATGAAAGATGAGTAACGTAATTTTCTCAACAAAAAAAAATGAAGGGGGTAATACACCCCTACGTATTTTTAAAGTTGTCCTGAAAATTGATAAATTCACAGTAAAAAAAATATATATATATAAATATATTTTGCGCTTGAGACAAAACTAAAGTTGACGTGTTTCGACAAAAAAAAATTTGTAAGAAAATTAGTGGGGGTAGCTACCCCTAAACACTTTTACTTTTGTGTGTATGATAATATATACTTTGCACACACAAAAAATTGGGAAATTAGTTTCATAACGAAGGAAGGAAAATAGAGTCCATCCAACATGAATAACAAAATTACGCGGGGGTAAACCGCCCCTACATATTTTTGAATGTGCTGAAAATTGCTAAATACATAGGAGAAAAATTTTTTAAATATATATATTTTGCACTCAAGACAAAAATAAAGTTGACGTGTTTCGCCAAAAAAAATTTAAACAAAATTTAATGTGGATAGGTACCCCTGAACACTTTTTATTTTGTGTCTATGATAATATATACTTTCCATACACAAAGACAATTGGGAAAATCATTTTATAACGAAAGAAGTAAAATAGAGTCCATACAACATGAATAAAAAAATTAGGTGGGGGTAAACCACACCCCAGTTATGTAGAAGATTGCAAAATAAGTCTAAAATGTAGCAAAAAAATCCGAAGAAAATACGTGTTGCACACAAAAAATATGATGAAGGTATTCATGTATTTTCATGAAAAAAAGAGCATCAAAGAGGGTAGCTACCACTAAATTGTTTCACATATCAACCGTTATAATTAAATCTTGTGCGTATTATTTTCAAAGTTTGTTTAATTTTAAGGAATGCGATCTGTTGTAAATGAATCGCCTTGTTTTTGTCGCAAGATAAAACTTATCACAGAAGGTACTATAATAAAATAGCTGACAACGAATATTGAATCTTTCCTGTTGGAATAATTTTAAAATTTAAACTTTTATCAAATTATTCGTTGTCAGCGATTCTATTATTGAACATCCTGTGATAAGTTTTATCTTGTGAAAAAAACAAGGTGATTCAAACCACTATAGAAACTGGTCCGTGCAAAGATTAAACTAAAAAATAACAGCAATGACGGGAATAATGTACGAAAATTTGCAATATAAAAACTCCAGAATCCGAAAGAGGATTCAGTCTAGTTTTCAACGCCGTTACTCTGCCCTAATTCGCTTACAATTAGTTCAGTCCAGTCTAGTTTTCACACTGTTACTTTGCCCGAATTCTATCGAACCGTTCACTTCAAGTTGTAAGTGCTGCACTCTGTTCAAATTTGAACCGATTTGTTCATTAAAAAAATTCTGCTTACGTATAGTTACTTCTGTGAAGTTCCGGAACGGGGACTCACATTCATCCAGAAAACCAGGAACATCAGGATCCCTAACCCAAAGAAGAAGAGACCAACAAACTTGACAGGAATCGCAGAATAAACCAAAAATCATCAAACAGAACGGTAAGGTAACCAATAAATTTTCCAATTTCGGTATTACACATGAAAAATCTGAATAGGGGAAGGTGCCCTGCCTTGGGTCGTTTTGCGTTTCGAATTTTTGGCCACTACTTATTGATTAAATTGCAAACATTTACAATAACAGTTCAAAAGGGTGACCACTCGAGTTAATATAGAAATTTTTGTTTAGATTTTTATCCACATTATTATATAAAAAAAGCGTTTTCAAAAAATGTTTACATTTGACCAGGGCCAGAGGGCCCTGCCTTGGGCCACACATTCGCATATCTGTAAACTCTGAATTAACTACCTTATTTCTTTCATAATGCATGTTGTTTGTTCATAAAATAAAACAGAGGTGTTCGGAGAACATTTTTATTCAAAATTATTGGAGTGACACTCTAGTACAAAATAATCTTTGGACGATTTGAACTTTTTCATTGTGACTAAAAAAACTAACCGCTTTTATTTACATTAAAATTAAATTTAGTGCCGTAAAAATACATTTAAAAAAGAAAATTTCATAGACTTCTTCTTTTGCAAGTTTTTCGTTTCTGAAGCCTGATTTTTACACGATTTCTCCGTTTTTTCGAGTAAGTTTACAATCGTTAGTCATGGCCGTGAAAACCCGATAATATATGTTTGATCGGGGAAAATTTGGATTTTCTGTTAAAATTTGTTCAGTTGTCTCCTGATATGGAGAAATATAAAAATGGTTTGAACGTGTCCAAATGTATACGTCTTACAATTTAATTTAGATTTTTCACTTATATCTTAATATTCACTGTTGCTTTTAAACAAAACTTTTCAACCTTTATACAGGTTTAAAAATGAAGGTGCATCCTTCGAATGTCATAAATTTACTGCTTACTACATTCCGAACATTAAATATAAAAGAAACTTTGACAAACGTTAAGGAAATTTAATTAAAGGATCATTCTGAAGCCATTTTGTTGGATGTCATGGAAGAATTTAACGGGGTGGAGATGATAATTGAAGATTCCTTAGATTTTCAAGAACCTTTTAAAAATGCAGATGCACAAATCATACAGGATGATGTTCAACACCATATTCCTTATTCGCCTTTTTCATCTACGGATAGATGCACAAAAATGAGGAAGAACTATCATACGACTATAAATTAAAAGCAGTCGAATACTGGTGAAGTGGAATGAATAAAAATTTAAGTCTTAAGAGTGTACAGCAAAACTTCAAAAAAGTTCTTTCAGTAAAACAATTAAGACATTGGGCCCATACTCTCCATAAAGGCGGTACTTATAGAGAAAAAGTTGCTAGGATATGTGACATTACATTATAAAAGTTTAAAAAAGCATTTGATAACGGGCTAATTGTTTACGATAAAGACATACGCAGCTGGGCATTAGAAGCACAAAAAGAGGTTAGCCATGAAGATTTTTGCTTCCGCGCTTCTTGAACATGGCTTGCTAAATTTAAAAGCAAACGGAATAGTTTGCAGAAAAATAAACGAGTTTTTTTACCAGAAAGACTTTGGAAAATATCGATGAGTTAAAAATGAAGGCAGATGAATTTGTAGCCAGTGTGAAGCAAGAGTAGCAAATGTTGGAGTACAGAATGTTAATAATTCAGATCAAAGTGGTTTTCAATTGGAAATTCATTCCGGGAGAACTTTGGCTGTTGAAGGAGAAAAAAAGGTGAAATGCGTTGTCCAGTCTATTTCGTCCACGACCCACAGTTACACTATGCAACCACTAATATCTGCTGACAGGAAACTTCTTTCACCTCTATTTCTAGTTCTAAAAGAACCGAGCTGGAAATTTGAAACAATTTTAGATAGGACATTATTTAGGACGTGTAATATGTACGTAGATGCTTCAAAATCGGAAAAACTTACCTCAGGTAACATTGTATGAAAGCAATAATAATTGGTTTTATTATTTACAGATCACTTCAAGACCTTGTTGGAGGAAATTTATTTTCCAAATGTAGGACCAAATAGCGTTTTACTCTTTAATTCATGGACTGGTCATTGTCCAACTGTAGTAGAAAAAGTAACACCCTCCGATAAAATTGTAAATTTTAAAATTATTTCAGCAGGAACAACAGGTCATCATTATGTTTTAAACACTTTTTTGACGAATATCATTGTTCAAATTTTGAAGAATAAATCTTCGATATACTGTCTGGATCTCAAAAGATTGTAAATTTGACCTGAACGTACTATTCTTGCCTATAAAATATGTATACTTTTTAATGATTTTAATAATTTTTTTTGTATAAAAATAGTTTAGGTGTAGTTACCCTCTTCAATGCTCTTTTTTTCTTAAAAATACATAAATACCTTTATACTTTTTTTTGTGTAAAACACGTATTTTCTTCGGATTTTTTTGCTTGATTTTAGACTTATTTTGCAATTTTCTACATAATTGGGGGGTGGCTTACCCCCACCTAATTTTTTTGTTCATGTTGGATTGACTCTGTTTTACTTCCTTCGTTATAAAACTAATTTCCCAATTTTTTTCGGTATGGAAGGTATATATTATCACAGACACAAACTAAAAAGTTTTTAGGGCTAGCCACCCCCAATATTTTTTTTTGGCGAAACGCGTCAACTTTATTTTTGTCTCATGTGCAAAAAATATATATATAATTAAAAACTAAAGGTTAACAACCACCGCAGGGTCCCACTGGGAGCAACTGTCATCTAAAAAATATGTCATTTTTTAGATGACAGTTGCTCCCAGTGGGACCCTGCGGTGGTTGTTAACTTTTAGTTTTTAATTATATATACATGTAATTTAAAAAATAGGTTTAAAACCCACTGTAAGGTCCCACTGGTAGCAACTGCCACCCATGAAAATGAAACTGGCTCCCAATATAACCACGTTGAATTACACCTATGGCCACGTCTCACAACCGTGAGATGAATAGCCACGGGGCACGACAAAATCACAACGACAGGCTGGTGAAACCCGTGTTGAGGACACGGAGTGACCCAAGAATGACAGCTTTCTGCATTCATCTCATAAATGCCTTGGCATTTTTTTGACGCGCAAATGCAGCGACTTAGCACGCTGAAACGCTTGCTTTCTTTACTTGGGCTTTTAAAAGAGAGGCACTTAAGATGTTAAAATTCAGGCCAAGGGTCTCTGCCACCTGCTCTGCGGCTCTATAGAGGAACGCTCCTTTGCACATCATGATCTTACGCGAGGCGATATCGAGGACCATAAGCTTGTGCTTCGCCCATGGAAATACCCTAAACGAGGATGAGTAGAAGCAGGACGGCAAGCATGTTTGTCGCAGATACCTTGTTCAATGTATCTGCTTTGGAGAGACTCCTTTACTGATGTTATGTCCTAAATGCGTATCTGAGTCACGCCTAGGTATGTATAGGTCTCTCCAGAGTCATGATGTCTAATAACACTCATATCCACAAGTCGCCGCCATTTGTTGTCACACGACAATTTCAAGTGGATGAACCTTCAATCTTACCAAGAAATAGATGATGAGTCTATGTGAGGGTGAATCGAAAGCTTTCCGGTAGTCAATCCAGGCCATCGAAAAGGCGCGCTGGTGGGTTGATGCGTCTTTGCAGATGAACCTGTCAATTAGCACGTTCTTTTGTAAGCCTGCAACACCTTTTTTGAGCCACGTTAGTACATTTCTCTCCACGCAGGACCAATTCTTCGAACAATCCTGTCGTTTAAGATACCTGTAAAAGTCTTATACAGCGACTTCAAACAAGTTATTGGCCTGTAGTTCTCTGGGTTGGAAAATTATAGTGCGTCCTAACACCAAACACTGCGAAATGGGCGTATCCAACTTTAAATATGAGGTCAAGATGCGGGCCAGATGTTGGTGTGCAGAAGTAAACTTCTTCCACCAGAAGTTTTTGATACCACCTGGTCCTGCAGAGGAGAAGTTCTTCGTGCCCCTAAGTGCTTTCTTCACCTCTTCAGCAGTGATTAAAGGGCATTCTTCGTCAGATGTTATTAGGTCGTCGGGCTCGAGTGGATTTTTGATAGAAACAGGGAGATCGCTGAAGACGCGCGATGGGTGGGCGAGAAACTGTTTATTCTATGTTGACTGTACAGTGATCCAACTAAAGGTTTTTTTCAGTCGGGTTATTGTGACGGATAACGCGCGATTCGTTTCAAGCTATCATGTTTTTTTTTTGTTTGTTTCAGTATTGAATGACATTTCATCATGGAAAGACTTACGCCTGAACAACGTCTACAAATTGTGAAATTGTACTACGAAAATTCGTGTTCTGTGAAGGTCTTTCTCGCGCTTCGATCAACTTATGGTGTTCATAGTCGGCCTTCTGAGCCCACTATTTGCCATACCATCCACAAATTCTTGCAGGCTTCAATTTTTGCACAAACTGTATCTTGTATGCTTTCAAGACAAGATCTTTACGTAAAATACCCCAGGTCGTGCCATACGACAAGCCAAGTTGCTGGGAACGGCACCGAATCGATTGTTCGTGGTCTTCGCGTAGATTCTCAGCTACAGCCGCTATATTTTCTTAATTACGTGCTGGACGTGATCTATTCGGTCGAGTATCATCCAATAATGAATATTGGGTCTCCAATTTGTGGATGGTATGACGGATAGTGGGCTCAGAAGGCCGACTATGAACACCATAAGTTGACCAAAGCGCGCGAAAGACCTTCACAGAACGCGAATTTTCGTAGTACAATTTCACAATTTGTAGACTTTGTTCAGGCCTAAACTTTTCCATGATGAAATTTCATTCAATACTGAAACAAACAAAAAAACATGATAGCTTGAAACGACTTGCGCGTCATCTGTCACAATAACCCTATTAAAAAAAAAAAAAAACCTCTAGTTGGATCACTCTGTATATATTTATATTTTAAGAAAAAACAGAGGGTTTAAAACCCGAAAATTCGATATTATTTTAGAAAGTAACTAATTTCTACAAGGTTTTATAAATATGTAATTATACATTTTCATGAAAAATTAGTAAAATGTAGTATTATACAAAAAAGTACGAAAATCTACGATTATTTGTCATCGCTTTCTGCGAAAGAATTATTCCAGTTGAAAACGCATTCAATATTTGTATTAATTTCCGTAGAAATTCATAGAAATTATAACTAACATGTAAGAAAAGTAAGAAAAGTCCGAAATTCCCTAAAAATTCGTACAAATTCGTAGAAATTTTCACAGAAATTCAACAAAGTTTTTATAATAATTCATAGAAATTATTTTCACCCAGGTTTTATAACTCATATAATTTACAGGTGCTAAAATATTCCTTAAACTATCCATTTTCATATTTTGATCATCTGAAAAAGAATTGAATTCAAAAAGTAGGTCACTAAAAGATAATTATAATAAACTTAATGCCTTTGTTGCTTACTCTCTTACACCAATAGCTAAGAAGAAATCAGCCATGATTACGGTTGTACGTTGAAATGCTATCGTGTTGCAGGAAGTGTAGTTAAGATTATCCACCCTCAACATTTCATCATCTAAGAAAACAGCGAATTGAGATAAGAAGTACTCGAACCAGGCAAATAAGGGCGGATAGTCCAGAGTCCATTGAGATTTTTCACTTGTGTACCATTCATGTACTGTTAAACTGTGAGTTATGGCTAGCCAGTTGCGATGTACTTCGAAATCAGTAGAGTAACTTTAAATACATAAAAAAGAAAACGAGACATGAAATTGAAATTGAAAGTATATGGACTGTTAGTGAGTTGGGTATTAAGAATAAAAGGTTTTGAATTTAAAACAATAATATTGTCCTTATATTGCACTTGGTTAAATAAATCAATTACACAGTTTTGGTCATAAAGTGATCGCAGATCGCGAAAATATCCCAGACGGATACCACCAAACCTCTCCCTCTCTCTCCATCCCTCTCTCTCGGCACACGTTTTGATTAACTGCATTTTGATCGCGTCGAAGTTAATGGAAGCTAACAACGCATCGTTTTCCAACAGTACCTTTCCCCTGATATCCTTGAAGCAAGCAGAGCTCGAGCAAAGCGACTGTCTACTTCGCCCACCTTCAGTTTGCATTCAACCCTCAGACCATAAAAATCACCTGCATCGAGTTGTTCGGCCTGAAGACGCACAGTTGTGATTTTTATAGGATTTAATACAGCCATGCAGTCTTCAATTGCCCTACAATTTGCGTTGAGGATTTTAGGTTCCTTACGAGTAAAGCTGGAATCTGTGCAAAATTGTTTTGCAGCACGTAGCGACTCAAGCATGTCATCAGTTGCACCCCATCGTGTAGGGACGTCCAATACTGGTTTACTGATGTTGCATCATACGAAGCACCTTTACTGCGTTTCGTGCCTGTCGAGAAAAAAAATAATGTTACAGACGTGTAGACCTTCATATCAAGGACCACAGTCTTTCCCATATCCCCTGCGTTCCCCCTTTTATCTCAAATTCCTCTGTTTTGCCTATTCTTGAAAAACGTCCCCTTTTTCCTCTTTTTTTTAAATATATGATACATTCGAAAATACGATGATTGAATAACGCGGAAAATTTTCTGAAATTAATAAATGTACGTAAAAACTATAAGAACCATTGTTTGTTTGACATCTACAAAATTATTCTATTCAAAACTAGAATATGCTACCGCATGTAGTGAAAGTTTAATTTTTGTCAACTTAGAAGATTGTTTAGTATAATTAATTAAATTATTTGACAAAGTTGTTATCCAATATGAAATGGGAACAATTAAAAAATATAAAAAGTTAAATAATTAAAAAATAGAATATTCCCAGTTAATCAACTGCAATCTGCGAAGTTAAATGTTTTAACTTGAAAAATTCAAAGAAAAACGTTAAAACTTGAGCAACTTGAATTTCAAATCTGTACAGGAGTATTGAGCGGCCTCCAATTTTATTTCTAAATCTTACCAATAAGACATTTAGAAACGTTCATTTAAAAGCTGAAAGTGTTCCACGTAAATGAGCTTGAAGACGTTAATGTAATAATTTTTTTGTGCTTGGCAGACTGAAAAATGTAAAAAAAGTAAGGAATTTCGGGTACTTTTAAGAAGAGTCAAGTTTAGAGCATTATTTCTTATACAAGAGGCAATGGGAAAAATTTGAAAAAATTCCTGAATACGAGGAAAACATTTGTGAACAAATTGCAGGAGATAAATTTGAAAAATAATAAAAATTGTTGCTGAAAATTACAAAAATGTACAACTATACTATCTTTAGTTCTAATGAAGACATTAGCAATTCAAACTCCAAACTGTAACGGATAGGATCTTGAATTATTTACAATCTCCCGGAAGGATGTGACCCGTGCTTCTGAACTCTTGCCCAGACATTGACGCCTCTTCTGACCGGCAGCAAGAAAATGCACCCCGCTGGTTTCTAACACTTTCCAACAACAACAAAATGACCGAAAATATCGCGATTTTCACCAAAAATAAAACAATCAAATCCAAACTGTAACGGATAGGCTCTGTAATTATTTACACTCCCGGGAGGATGTGATTGTTTTATTTTTGGTGAAAATCGCGATATTTTCGGTCGCTTTTTTTGTTGGAAAGTGTTAAAAACCAGCGAGGGTGCATTTTTTTGCTGCCTGTCAGAAGAGGCGTCAATGTCTGGGCCAGAAGCAAGGGTCACATCCTTCCAAGAGATTGTAGATAATTACAGAGACTATCCATTACAGTTTGGAATTTGACTCGCTTTATTGTCTTCATTAGAATTGAAGATAGTATACTTGTATAGTTTTGTGATTTTCAGCAACAATTTTTATTATTTTTCAAATTTGTCACCTGCAATTTGTTCACAAATGTTTTCCTCATATTGACGAATTTTTTCAAATGTTTTCCCATTGCCTCTTGTATAAGAAATAATGCTCTAAACTTGACTCTTCTTAAAAGTGCCAGAAATTCCTTACTTTTTTTGCATTTTTCAGACTGCAAAGCACAACAAAATTATTACATTAACGTCTTCAAGCTCATTTACGTGGAACGCTTTCAGCTTTCAAATTACTATTTACTAATTACTTCAGCATTTTTTTTTGCTGAGTTGTTAAGCTTCAAAGGCAGATGCCTATAATTTTCCCGCCGATAGTAAGTATATCCAATTTTTAAAATAAATTCTTTAGAGGCAGAAATAATTTTAAAAAAATTTTGTTTTGTTTTTTAGACCTAGTGGTTTTGAAGGATGTTGTGTTTTTGGCCGTTGGCCATGCAAGTGATGGTTATAAAATATAAGTCTTTATTTATGGAAAAAAACGTCAATGCATTTCGCCATGGTATTATGGCCTCTTCAGGACTATAACAAGTATGAGAATATATAGTAATAAGAATGTTATTACTAATCTTAATGTAGTTGTTCTACATCTAAAATTATTTGGCATCCAAACCAAAAAGATTCTGGAATGTAAATTTAAAGAATCGAAACTTTTTTTTAAATAACCCTTATCTTTTTACATCTCGTGCAGATAAAGGTAATACCACAATTATCATAGAGAAAGATGATTATACTAATAAAAAAAATGCTAAATCTCTTGAATGGCCAACAAACTTACGAAGTTATAAAAAGATCCTACAAAACAGAGCCAGATGAACATATAACTTCTTTATGTTCACTAATGGTCTGGCACCTCTTTTCTGCGGTTTGATAAAATTACATTAAAATGATTTACCTGTCACACCTCCCACTTCTTTTATAGGTTCACCCCTATACAACTTTTCACAATACCTAAAAACAATTCTTCACAAAATTTGTAGTAGCTCACAATATATTATAAAAGACAGCTGGGAATTAGTAAATTAAATTAAATATCTCAATATCCCTACAGATTTTACAGTTGTATCACTGGATATAGTATCTATGTTTTCCAATAGTGACCCTGATTTAGTGTACAAACTATTAGACAAAAATTGGGACCAAATTAAAAATAATACAAAATTAAATTTTCAACAATTCGATAAGGCTATCCGATTTTGCATTATTATTGCTTATTTTCAATTTAAATATAAAGAATCTGATCTTGAGAGTTTAACTTTATTATCGTTACGTAGACGATACCTTAGTATGCTTACCGAAAACCCAGATTCATAAAATTTTAGAAGAATTTAATAATAAAGGTGGAGCTATAGAACTTACATTAGAAGAATCCCTTATTGAAAATAATAAACTTTTTAGATCTATCAATTATCTTTAAAAAAAGGATATGTTGAAACAGATTGGTATCACAAACCGATATATTCTGCCCGAAAATTAAACTATCCTTCAAACCATCAGGAAAATCACAAGAAAGGAATTATCTTCTCTCTTGTTGATATAGCAACAAAACTTTCAGAACCTCCCTTTCATGAAAAAAAAACATTAGCTTTATTTATGAGATATTGATCAACAATAACTATCCTCATAATTTTATTATGAATAATATGAAAACAAGACTCCAACACACAGAAAATTAAAAAAAAAATTACAAATTAATGCCCAGCATAACAAAAAATGTTCATTACTTTTATGGGTATAACGTTTCAGCAAGGGAAGTATATTTTTTGACGAAGTTTCATTGAAATTATATCAATAATTAACGCGTGAGAGCAAAAAATTAATTTTTAACCTGAAAAAAAATCACATCTTCTTTATTCATACTTTTTAACTTGATGAAACATTTCTATGGCATGTTTATACATTAGAATCAAAGCTTGAAGTTCAATGAACAATATTTATTGATAAACAGCGTTCTTTCTTTGATATTTTTAAATATATGAGGACTTTTTATTGGACATTAAATTTTCCAACAGTAGATAACCAACAGTAGATAATCGGAAAATTACGAAAAATGTCGCTGTCAATATTGGCAGATCTGCGACTGTCTCTTAGATGTTTTAACTTAAAAGGTTGTGTTTGTTTATTTTGATTCTCGAAGTTTTTCAATTTAAGCTATTGTAAATAATAAACTAAAAAAATGGTGAATCTTTCTGTCATCGCAAGATAAATTATTATAATAATTTATTATAATTATTAAAAAATTATTATTATAATGATCGAGAATGGAGTATTCTGTCTTGCCCAGAAGCAATACCAGAAACGATTATCTATGGATGGACAAAAGTGTCAAAATCGTTCCCTTGACCAGGTCTCATAAAAATGTTTAATACAGCTAATTGATTAATTTCGTGATATTTTTTTTCTATAAGAATACTCAATTGAATATATGGGCTTTATTTTACGACGACAATCTTTCTTTATTTTTTATTTTGATGATTGGTAACGAGAGAGCGAGGCGATATTTATTGCAAAAGTGAAAACAAATCTGAAAAATTTCCGGTTTTCAAAAAACCTCTCGGCTATTTCCTGAATAGATAATTCCCACTTTTCTCGGGTTCACCGGTCAGTGACCACCCTGTGTGTACATGTAATCTGAATTCATTGATCCCACTAGTTGGATAAAAGAAGGATAATTCGAATTGATTTGACCCCCCTAACGCAGGCAAAACAATATTCGTATCCTCTTCTCATTTCTGTTGCACAGTGTTTTTGCAGATTCTGTTGATTCTTGCGAATATCGCTTTTCTTGCAACTGTACAAATATTTTTCCTCAGACTATCCTCTTGGTTTCTAATTCGACGATATTTTAAAATCGTTCAGAAGATTCTTTTTTATAGTCTTTCCAAGTTAAGAATGAATGAAAGTGAATGAAAATAAACTTACAAGAATTTACTCTGCTGGAAGAGAAAGATATATAATGATCCCATATAATGATCCAAAATTTTCAATCTGTCTGCTTCTATCTATATGTGTTCTGATCTATCGTCAATCTTTAACATTCTATCAATTTCTCATTAGCATCTATTCAAAACTTATCTACTTTTATCCATTCCTAATTGAATCGATTCGAAATATTTACTTACTTCTATATTAATTTTTTGTAAATATTTTTATTGTCGAACCAAATATTGTGATCTGAATGCTATTAATTACCATCTTAGTTGCTGAAATGAAAATGGTGAATTATTACTAGACGGAGAAGAAAAAGTGATCAAACGGGATATTGTAGAAAAACAGACAGAATTGCCGTGAAGAGAAATATTTTCAAGTGGTAAAGGGTAGGAATGGTGGTACGAATAAGAGAGGATAGGGTTAACTAGGAATGAAGATAAGAAAAATTGGCTTGAAATTGGTAAGGTTTCTTTCCTAGATTCTACCCTTGGATCAAACTCGGTGCAAATAGTCGCAAAATTTCAAAAATGTATCAATTTAATCATTTTTAGTTTAATTTAATAAAATATTATTGTTTTTAATTATTTTTGATCATTCGTTGAGTACAATCATAATTTGAATTTTCGCGACTTTTTTGCACCCAGTTCGACCCTAGGGTAGAATTCAGGGAAAAGATTCTAAAAATATCTAAATAATTTAGAGAAAGAAGACTTACCATTAAAATGAGCAAAAGGACTTCAAAAAATGTTAATTATTTCTAATCATTCCACTTTTTCCAAAACATCGAAATTTGACGTTTTTTTGCCATATATTTTCATCAAATTGGCATTTTGCTTTCAACTTAGGCTCATTAAACTCAAAATTTCATCACCTTTTGCGCGATTATGAAGCAAAACATGCGTGTAGATCATTTCCGCTGGTACTGTATCTTACTTTTTATTTTATTCAAATGAAGTAAGTGTATTAGTAATCATGACGCAAATATTCTTGTTTTTTTTTTATCTATATGGAATTAATTGAAAGTCAATTATATACTATGAAATGATAAAAATAAAGGTGGTTTTCCATTAAATGTTACTATTGAGACTATAGTTCCATAGAGATTACAGGAAAAATTATCGTAATGAACTTAAATTACAAAATTATAAAAATAAAATTGCAAGGTCGCTCAAGATCATGTTCATTTTCACCGGAAGATACTTATTTTATCCATGTTTATCAATATTTTTTTTCAATTCCAATTCTAAAATGTCTACACTTTTTTCATTGTTTTAAACGGATTCCTCCACATCAATAAAATGATAAGCACCTAACCTAAGTCACGAAAAAGTTCAAGATTTCGTTAAAACTCTTTAAATTTAACACTCGATTTTTATAATTGTTACACTCAGAAGTTTGACTATGTTTGATACAACATCATAGCTTATGTGCATTTTTTTTCGAATCCGTCCCGTTGAAAACGTGATCATTTGTAAAATTAGAACTGATCTAACCTTGAGAAATACCAGGAGTCTTACATGCATGGAGCCGTTACTGGTTAAAAACAATCAGAACTGTGATTATACAGCCTGACACTGATGATTATGAATGTATTTGCAAAAATGCTCTATCATGTTACTGCCCTTCAGAATCAACTGTCATGTATATTTTCGGATTGCCATCTCAAATTCCAAAATTCCTCTTTTTCTGCTAAGATTTTGCAAAAATGCAAAACAATCTCCTTTTAGGCACTTTTGATCTCAATTTTCTCAAGAACCTGACATGGTAGAACACCTATGTGAAGTATCTATACATTTACTCGAATGGCATTGAAAAATCAAAATATGGTTCATGTCGGTAACACAATGTAAGTGAAGTAGAACGTAAAATTGTCTGGTGATTCACTTGGACCAATCGATTGCTCCTTGGTCAGTGGCCGACTAAGGAGGATTGGCTTATTGATGAGTCAGGAACTCGAGGGAATGCTCTTAATGTATTCTCGTATCTCAGTTCCCAAAACGCCGATCGTTTGACTAATTATAGAATTACTATCAGAGTGCTACGTATTGCACACATCTGAAGCCACGCGCCAAAGCGCAGACATATCTCCTTCAATCCTTTAATCTCTCGCAAAAGTGCATATTTAAAAGCGCATAATAGCACGTTCTACATCATCAAAAACAAAAGATAAAAACTCAAGCAGATGTTAGTTCCTATTACGAAGTTTCAAATTCAAGATCACATTTGCAGGCTAAGCAGTTGTTTCTCAAGATCGTCTTCTTCCCACAAAGACAAGAGCTTACATTTAGCTATTTTAATCTTTTAATTTTACAAAACCATGTCTTGGTGTTAAGGTAGGTGATCAAGTTTTTTCTTTGAGCTAACAAATGCATTCATTACTCACGGCTAGAATAAATTAAAACCTCGATTAAAACTAATTTTAGCCTCTGAACCCGGATCCAACTATCGTCCTTGATAGTGCATGCAAAGTCATTACTAATAGTTTCAGTGGTTATCTAGCAAAATACAATATTCACCAGAGTGCATCAAATTGTAAGAATATTTCTTTTTAGGTCTGACACCCTCATATTCTTTAATTTAGTAAAACATCAATTTTCAATTAATTTCAGATAAAAAGAAAACTCTTGGTACCTTATACTCTCTTCGAGTTACTTGAAAAGATGTAGAAGAGTTAGCACAACCTTTGTTGATTCATCGTTAAAATGAAGAAAAAACCCCTATACAATTAAAAAAACCTTGCTTTCTTTCTTTACAGTGTTTTATAGATTATATTAGTTTTTGACTCCATGTATCCCCGTTTTGAGTTTTTATATATCTGAAATCTGCTCTTCTATAGGAAATCGCCAGACTTTAAACTCTTCAGCTCACATCCCTTCCCGAAACCCAAATTACCCCAACTCTCATTATAAGCCTCCAAGCAATGCACTGAAAATTTTGGTCAGGGAAGGGGAAAGCTGCAGAAAATCAGAACTTCTGAGCACATCCAGTTACCGACAGACATGTTTGGATATAGACGTTTGATAGCATCGAATGCCCACATCCATCCTCGGCGTTAACTATCCACTCAAACGAGATGAAAAACATGACTAAGCAAGAATCCCAAATGATCATCCATCCGAGTGCTAACCCAGCCCGTCCGTGCTTAACGTTCGAGTTTTATAATAAAACATCAGACCTGAAATAACTTTAAAAAGCGTAAATTATAGACAAATATATTACAAAAGAAAAAAGAGGGAGAAAAGAGAAAGAGTCAACCTATACCAGCCTCTCACTACTACCTCATTCTTTCACGGTTTTTTCATACTACTGGAGACCAACATGTTCCGAAGTCAATTTGGACTTCCTCATCAGGGATTAGATATAGGAAAACTACCGGTATGAACAATAGAATCTTATATTCATTAAATTCAGACAATACCTAAAAATGCAACTAGATTAATATAAAAAGTTATTTGCTAACTTTGTAATAATCAAAAATTCTTTCTGTAATACAGGCAACCTCAGATTTTTACTGAGTATGTAAAATTCCTTCATATTTTTTACTGGTCCTCCAATCACATACATCCCATTACCCCAATTTCTAACAACTTAGTTGGAATCCATAATACCAAAAAGAACAATCAATAGAAATAAAAATTAAAAATTGCAAAGGGTTAGAAAAAAAATCTCATTTTTGGCAGTTTTGACTCAATTTTCTCATTTTCTCTTTCTGCGTAGAAACTCCATACAATAGATTCCAGTTTTATTTTTACATATTCAATACAACACTAATTGAGCAATATCATCAATATTATCATTATTTAATTTTTAAAACATAACAAAATGTTTTCGACCGTACTTTTTTTTATTATTGCTCATTCAATTTGTCATAGTAAATCAATGATTATCAAATATAGTTATTTCTTATAAAAATGTTTGTAAAAAAAATGGTTTTTTTGGTTTTTGAGCCATTAAAAAATTTGTTTTTAAATATTGAATAAGGTCAAGTCATGATTTTCGACGTGCAAAACAAAATACACGCATAAAGGTGGTAGTTGGGTGTACAATTTAAAACATGTATAATACAAACAATAAAATAGCCTCGGAATGGACTGAAACTTTGATTAACGAAATGCATACACTCGGTAAACTTAAACATCGAGTTTCAGGCGATGAACGGAGACTGGGTGTTTGGAATTCTAGAGGAGTGAATGATCTTAAGATAAGAGAACTACGAGAAACTATGCACGTAAGGAAACTAGATATTCTATGTGTACTTTCCAACCGAGCAATTCACGCCTACCCCGAAAGGGAAACGGCTTAATGATATAATAATAATAATAATAATAATAACCCTAACTGCCTTTGAGGGGGGGGTGTAAATTTGTTCCTAGTCGCTTTTCCCCCTCGAAAAGAAAAAGTTTTTACGACGGATATTTTTTCATAGGATGCGTATTTTTTGAAATATTTCGATGTCTCAAGTTAAAAAAACACCCGGTATATAATTCAAAAATAAGGTTCAACAACCACCGCAGGGTCCTACTGGGAGTAACTGCCATCTTAAAATGACACCGGTTCCCAGTATAACCGCAGTACATCACACGCATGGCCACGTCTCGCAACGGTGAGATGGGTGGTCAAGGTGCCGAAACCGAGAATTCAATCACAAATATGGTTCTTTTATCGAATTCTTGAGAACTATGCAAGGTTTCGAGTGTGCAACGGAGACTGCCGTCCGAAAATATCAGTTCCAAGAAATTTGTCACTCCTCGTTTTGGACAATAGACTATTTCCCTTGGAGCATTCGGCAGGGCATGTGCATGACACGCTCTGCACCCTTCGCTGAGAACTTATTGACATCAAATGCGGTCACGGTATATTAAGGTGGAAATGACACCGTCGTGGCATGCGAAAATGAAACCTTCTGTACCTGAATTGGGCGCTGAAGATCTGAGAAAAGCAAAGTTTGCTCCTTTGATAAGGACTGTTTTTCTTCATTTCTGTGTAAGCTTCCGTGCTTTTATTTTTCGAGTAGCTCTTGGTGGAATTTTTCAACTTCTATTTATTTACTTCGGCTTTCAGAAGTGAAGCATCTAGATGGAGTAATGCACTTTCCTTACTTCTGATCTTAAAATTCAGGTCAAGGGTCTCAGTCGCCTGCTCCGCGGCTTTGTAAAGGGACGCTCCTTTGCCAATCATCTCGTGATTCCTGACCATTTTTAGGTGAGTATCTCTACCATTTGCAACGATGCAAGCTGTACTGAGAATAATTTGATTATGAAGACATTGGAGATTCAGAAGTCCGCGTCCGCCTTGACGGCGTGAGATGTATAATCGCGGAACAGACGAATTGATATGCAAACTTTTATAGATATGCATGAGCTTACGTGTTGTGATATCAAGGGCCGTAAGCTAGTTCTTCGTCCAGTGAACCACGCCAAACGAGTAGAGTAGAAACATCCTTGAGTTGATTCGTCCACTGAATGTGGACGTTTTGCCAGTTCGTCGCCGTTTTTCCTTCTACCCCGAACTCTAGGGTGATCGGCACTGTTTGCCGACCGATTGTCGCGTGCTCTACGCGTTCGATCGTTTTGAACCGCATCTACAACTTTTTGGTGGTTTGATGGTGTTATTGTTGTTCCCACGAGCAGCTAGGGAAAGGTTTTGTCCGTCCTTGTAGTGCCCCGCATGCAAGGATAAGGCTGGATACCTTGAGAGGTCGCCCGGTATTCCAGAGTCACCGTTTAAGACACCTCGGCCGGGTCCCATTCACCTTTCGGCACGGTTGTTACGCCTTTGCTTAGGGGTTATTCCTTCGGGGCCATCCTTGGATAATTGTCCGCGACTGCTTATTAACCCTTGTTTGATACTTTGGGGTGTGAAACACTCCACGAGCATTTTTTTTCTTCAATAATTATATAATTAGGACCCCATTTAAATTTTTGGCTATATACCCTACATAATCCTTCGAAGTAAGTTCTTGAGATAAGCTGATAAAATTTCCTAGTAAAAATATTCAATATATTATTTTTCAACACAATTTTTGTCGCTGTGGTGTAGATCACCCCAGAAGTGTGTCAAGTAAGGTTTAATAATTGTAACCATATTCAGCAGAAACCCTTGGTACAGTTATCCTCTATCCGCAACCCGAGGACGCGTTCGGTGCCTTTGTCATAGGCCCTTCGATTTAATTCTGAAAGAATCCTCATTTTTAGATGGCAGTTGCGCCATAGATGACCTGACGTTTAAATTTTTTCTCGAAAACCAATAGCAAATCCACTCCAATATTTTCAGGACATGTTATTTCAGATATGTTATTTAACAAAAATAATTTGTCCAAAAACTCAAAATCCCATATCTCCGCGATTTTTTCGAATTTTTGATAAATATTCGGTAAGATTTTTTTCACCACCAAGCAATCGTATATCCTGAAATACAGCCAAATCTTATTCCGATACGAAAATTGCTGTGATCAGTTGACGTTGCACGATTTACGCATTTTCCTCCTGCTTTTAAATACGAGTACTATATTAAAGTCTTCGGCATTAGAGAATAGACTTCGAATTAGGAACTACAGCGTGTATTTGTATTTACCGTAAATTGTCACAGTATTGGTAAATCTTTCGCCCAATCGTCAATTTTTCTAGCATTACTAATTTTTAGTGCTGGAACAGAAGGCTTATTTTAACATGCGCCCCTTTGAGAATGCCACAAATACCATCACAAAGCCCTTTGCCTTGCGCAGCGACATGGAAATTCAGCTCTGTTCTACATCCAAAATCATTTGCGTCCAGCAACACAGTATAAGAATCTCAAGATCTTTGACAACTCCACAAGCAAAATTTTGAATGTAAAGCAGGAAGATTCTTAAAAAGGCGGCTGCTAAAAGAAACTTTTAGCCTCCGTATAAAAATTAGATCAATAATGCAAGCAGAAGGAACATTTTCAAGCGAGAGATTGAACAATTCCATTACTAGAGTAAAATGCGTAAAATGTGCAAGGATCGTCGTACCAAATAATCCGTTCTATGATCTATTCTATACTCACATTCATTGTTTGGGGTCACTATTACCTATTGAATTGTTTGAAATATTGGTTTAATAATGAAAAATTGTTGCTAAAAAAGTGTTTACCTTCATCTCAAAAGTTTTTTAATAGATAATTTTAATCGATGACAAAAAAAAAACAATTTTTTAATCAAATAAACAATCAAGGATTCTGCACAAATTACCTTTACAGTGGACTGCTGTGGAATTGTCTCGTCTTCTGATATTTGGCAGTATAATAAACTGCTAAATTATTCACACAAAATAAGACAATTCTACAGCGCGGCGCTAGCCATTTACTGTGTGAATTATGCGGTGTTCTTTATGGTTATATGAACTAAAAGTTTTGGTTATTAAAATATTTGCCTGATTCAAACAAGACATATGGTATGATTCGCCAAATTTTAAAAACCAACCAATTTTCATGCGCCGAACAAATATTTTTTGTCTATATAATAACTATATTCTAGGGCTTAATCCACCAAACTTCTATTTTTTCAACCAAATATTTATCCGAGTGTTGCCAAACGTAACAAAAGCTTAACGCAAAATTCCTTGTAATAAATTAGAGAACAGTTAATTTGCCTTCCTAAATTTTTTTATATTTTCGTCAACCGATAGCTAAATGTTTTTAAACGATAATGAGTTCCCATAGATCGTTTTCTGTCACATAATTAAATATTTTTTAATCAAAAATATCTATTCAAAGACCCAAGTTTTCATATGTACAATTACAGAATATCATTAAATAGCACCTTCAGCAGATTTAGTAAAATCCCCAGTCATATGCCTACAACAATTGTATCACTTATTTTTATATTCAATAGTGGAAGGTTTCAGGCATATTACCTTCGACTGCTGGATTTTTGGAAGACATTCTTCCCACCTGAAACATTTAGCACGTGTCATTATGTATTATTTGACTTATTCATTTTATTTATTTATTTTTGCGTGGCTATTCATGCAGCTTGTTAGGACAAATAGCAAAAATCTTGAAAACTTGATTGGCGGAGCTGAAAAAGGGAGATTCATTCTGTCTGTACCGTCTAAGCTATTCGACAGAAAAGCTGAACGACTCCATTTTTCTATTATTTTATTTCTTATCATTTTAGCATTTTATTCATTTGATATTTAATAAATGTATGTAAAAAACTCGAAACTAGAAGGTCGAATGTGTCGAGTCGAGGTGGATTGGTTCGAGTCTGATCGGGGTCGGGTTTGTTTTTGAACTCCGTAATATCGAATAAAGATTTCTGAATATAGAGTTATCAACTCGAGTGACATAATTATTGACCCTCATTTCACTAGGAAAATCTATCTCATTAAAATCTCGCTTTACATTTTTTTTAACCTTGAAAATATATCAATTAAAATTAGTTTTTTTTTTCCACTAAAGTGTTCAATATGCTATAAACACTGCATTATTCCAAGCTGATAGTTTCACTAATTCAATAGCATTGTATAACCAGTTAGATGGTTTCCTTTTTATGATAATATTATAATTTTTCTACTATATATAGTGTCTAGTGTGCTTTGTTCACTTACTCCTCCGTTGATACACTCTGTTTTCTAAAATCTTTATCGAGGCAGTTCTCCTCCAAATAGTCGACGCTAATGCATGATTCTCCGTTTTCTTGTTACAGAGCTATCTTCATCGGAAGTGATAAATTATTATCTTGATCATGAGCAGTCAGATGCTGCTCCACGTGATACATACGTTACATTTTTTGCTCGCCTTTATCCAAGTTCTAGAATTCCAATAAAATTGAATGGAAATTTTCCTAATTCTATCGTTGCTTCCCCAACATTACCTTCTGTCAAGCCTAACAAGTCTGAAAAATCCACACAAACTGGAAATTCTGAACAATCTGAATAGGATGAAGAAGCAAATAAGAATAAAAAAAACAAAAAAGGATAAGGAAATCAAACAAGCTCTAAAAGCTGAACAGATGAAAAAGTATGGAAAAGCTCCAAAAAAAGGACACATAAAATGTACAAAAAGTCCCAAGATACAACTGAAGAGACTAAGAAATGTAATCAAAATAAAGAATCTAAACAGGATAAAATGATCGCAAGAATGCTGGAAAATCTGAGCAACAGGAAAATGTACCCCTTCAAGGATTAGAGCAAGGTAATATTAAAGGTTAGCTTTTTGCAATAATGAATCCTTGTAAAAATGAATTGACCCACCAGAGGAAAAGGCAAAGTGACCACAAAAACAAAAAGTTATTACCGAACGTAACAAAAACCTAGCAAAGAATGTCTCGTTATTATTCAATACTTAATATCCCTTTCAAATTTAATTTACTTTTTAATTTTCCGTCAAACGACAGCCAAATGTTTTTAAATCAAAGTGAGATCCAATAAATCGTTTTCCGTCACATAATTTATTATTTTTAAATTGTGAATACCTATTTGAAGGAATGAATATTCTAGTATTCTCCTGTTCAATGAAAAAATAGCATTAAGTAGTTTCTTCAGCTGATTTAGTAAAATCCCCAGTGTTGAGCCCACAAAAATTGTACACTCAACTCTCGATATAAGAACGATTTTGGGCATAGCTTGTTATGGCCTTCAACACAAATCGGGGGAATCTAAACAGGCAGTGCCACATGAACCATTCCAATTGGATTTGAACGCATTCTAAGCTAACTGCTAAAGCAACTAACGCGCTGAGAGTACTGCCCGCATGTTCTTTGTCACGCTTGACTGAGAGAGGTTCCAGGCACGCCTTAGAGTTTGCGAGTCCCTTGTACCGAATCTCATGCAAATTTTGTTTATATAATGTTCCTTTTTTAAACGTGAATGTCTCAAACTTTCGGGTAGCTCGAAACTATTCGAGTCAGCTCAAACTCAAATCGACATGATTTGCAAAAGACCCGCTTGATCCAACACGAAGTTTCATGTTTTCAGCATACACCTCATATTTGCCAACACCTGTGTATAAATTCATAAATCTCCCTTTTTGTTACAGAGCGATCTTCATTGAATATTGTAACGGATCCTATTGAGTTTGACCATTCAAATACTATTGGTCCTTGTTATATTGGTTCTGGTTTTTGTGGTGATGAGTCGCACGATTTTCGTGATGCGATTCTTCCTGATCCTAATCTTGCTTAGCCAAATTCTATAAATTCAAGAAAATTAAACGAAGATTTACCTTCTTCTGTTTTTGCTCCACTAACATTACCTTCTGTAAAGCCTAACAAGTCTGAAAAAAAAAGATGTTGAAAATATTGACAAGTCTGGGCAACAGGAAAATTTACCAGTAAGTCAAGAAGTGAAGCAAGATTACTGAGTTGAGAATCTGGGAAATATACCAGCAGTTGGAGTGTAAAATGATTAAACTAACCAAGTTCCAAAATGCAGGTAATATGGAGGTGCACGAATTCTTCCGTAATAAGGAGAAGGAGAAAAAACAAATCTAATCGCATCAGCTGGCAAATCTGGAAACTACTACATTTGAAGATCATACCAACCAACCGGGAAATTCTGGATTTCCAAGAACTCGTGCATGTCATGTAACATTGTTTTAAAAATACAAAAATTGTCGTATTTTCAAAATTAGGGAAAGACATAAGCATCTATAGTTTTCAGGGAATTAAACGCGCTATTATTATTGATAGCCATGTTTTTATGATTGCTGTTTGCTTAATTCGTTCATAGGAAATTTTCTTCTGTAAATTATAAAGAATCAATATCTATTTCATTATTTTCGGATTTTCGACCTTTAAAATTGTCACCGACATCCCAGAATGATTTTGGCAAAGACGTGAAATAAGCAACTGAACACAATGATAAAATATCAAGAGTATTCCTTTTCGACGAAAACTTCCTCTTTTCTTGCAAAAAATCCATAATTATAGAAAATGATGTTCTTTATTATCTAATGTCACAATATCATATAATATTTTTCACAAATAACTTTCTAAATACTTTTGAATTCAAAATTCCTAATGTGTCGGTAATACACCTGTTTACTCTACAATTCTGTATTTTATTACGTTTTGTCAGTGATTTAGATTAAAGTAATCTTCTAATGTCCAATAAGTTGGCATCGTTATTTTGTTTTGTTGACAAAACAAAAGTTGTGCTGAATTATGCTAGGCTTGTGCTCTATTTGACCGTAAGAGATTTCCTGAAAATATTAAAATATTGACTAAAATTCGAGAAAAAAAAAACTTTTTTTGGGCCACCACAAACTAAAATGTAAAAAATGTGAATTTCGGAAATATGAAAGTTATGCTTAGCTGTGCTAGGCGAGCATAACAACTATTAAAAAAAAATTTGCAATTAGAATCATTTTTGTATCCAAAAAGTTGTGCTAAGTTGTGCCAGGCAAGTACAACAACTAACCCAAATGTCACTTTTCACTCAGATATATATTTTTCAAATTTGCATATTTTTTGCTATATTTTCCAGAATTGCGAATTTAAATAATCTTAAAGTTGTGCTGAGTTGTGCTAGGTGCACAGAACAACTATTCCTTTATATAGTTTGCAATCAGATATACTTTCTGGTGGAAATCGACTTTTTATCTTGAGAATAATTGTTTTAACCTGAAAATGTTTAAAATGCGAATTTTAATAATGTGAAAATTCATACACTTTGCAATCATATGTATGCTTTTTTATTAAAATTGACTATTTACACTGGAAATAATTTTTTTAACCGAAAATTTTCAAAATGCGTATTTCATCAATCTAAACGTTGTGCTGAGTTGCGCAGGGCGAGCACAACAATTAACCCAAATGGTACTTTTATCTCAAATCTATGTTTTTCAAACAAACTCAACGTTTTTGAACTCAGAATCATTCGTTTTTACACACAAGACTGAGATTCCCAGACTGAGTTCTATACTTTTTATAGAACAAATTTTTTTTCTACAGTACTAGCAGATGGTACATAACATAGTTATCCTGCCAAGGTATTGCCAAGATTGGCTAGGGCTGGTGGACAGCACTCTACTGACGCAGGGCTGGCACAGTATTGCGCCATCGTCTATATATTTCAAAAGTCTCAATTACAAAAAGCGCGTAGCAAACAATTTCAAATGAAAGTTTAATTTTAAGTTATAAGTATTCTTTTGGATAAATTAAATGAAAATATCGAGGCAAACACTCAGGACGAAAGACCTCAAACAAGTGCTATTGAGTTACGGCCTCTCCACCCCTCAAGGAGAAATTGGGTCTTAACTAGCCATGTGTTTTCTATGAATCCTTGCAACGCCTTTCGTCTATGCTCGGCGCTAACTAGCACTCTGCATTTACGACTTTTCCAGCAAGTCAAATATTTAGGTTTTTACAGTATATTGATACTAACATCAGGCTTGCACAATATCTTACTTGAATGAAATAATAATTGATTAGAAAAATAAAATCCTTCGAAATAAATACAACTGAACCATCCCTTTTCCAAGATGACTTTTTTGAAATGCCTTGTCATCTTCACCCGGACAACCTTAACTGGTCGTTAAAAATATTAAAGTCTATTTAAGTCTATTAAAGTCTAGTTCTATTTAAGTAACGTTTAAAAAAATTCACATCACCAAAGAAAGTTCGTTGACAGCTAAACTTGTCGGATAAGAAAATTTATCACCGGTAAAATTGTTTAGATTAGAAAATTCATCTTCGTTAAAATGTTCCAGATTAGAACATTTATCACCGGTATGGTAGTGAAGTGTGAACGATCTATTTACACAGCGTTTTAAAAATGTCTTGCCAGGAAAGAAAGCTCGTTGACGACTAAATTACGCAAGCCTGAAAATAAGATGTAAGGGGTAAAATAGGCATAAAGTTCAAATGTTGGGCGTACTGGTCACAATTTTTCAGGGAAGTCGAATTTTTTCCAGCTTTTTAGTCATTGTAATATGTAGTTTGGTTCTGCCCCTTGCAAACCTGCTATCTTTACCTCTCTAAGCCATTTTTAGCGCATATATCACACTTTAAAGATATTATAAGTTCAATCGAAATAGAGTTAAGAAAAGGCTTCTCCGAATCAAAGATGTATTATGTTTGGATTTCATGCTATCAACTGAACAACTGATGATCACTGGATTCCTCTCAGAAATATCTCCATGTGCTTTTTCATTGTGCAAAAAAAGATTTTTAAAACTATTGCATTGTTATAAACATTCTTTCATTATTATAAATAAAAATAATAGTAGAAAAATGAGCACATTAGCAGATTCCTGAATAAAATATCTTTAGGTGTTTTTTAACTATTGCGATAAACAAATTATTTAAACTATTACAATTTTATCAAAACTTTTCCAGCTTGTTAATATTTAAAGACCAACAATATAAACAAGCCATATACAAAAAAAAGTTCACATCATTAGGCAACTCCCCCGACCTCTCAATAGTCAATAATTAATAAAATAACTATTTCTTTATTCCTAATTGTTTGAAAAATCTTTTTCTGGTAAAACGAAAAAATAACACCTGAAGATATTTGTGAGAGGAGTGCAGTGATATCCTTGGTTTTAGGATAGAACCATTATAGTTTATTTCATATTAATGGTACAAGTTTCAAATCCATATGCATTATCTAACTTCCGAACCGTAAAAAAGGTTCTTTTAACGTTTCCATTTTGCCCTATGTGTTTTTTTGAAATTCTGATATCTTTAAAGTGCGGTATCGATTCGCCTGCAAAATGATGACAAAAGCAGCCAAAATTCGTCATTTTTGGCTCATTTTACCACATGTATCTCCAAAACTTGACATGATGGCCAAATTCTGAAAGCAGATTTAGGCCTGTGTTATTCGTTTGTAGTGAAGAATATAAAAAATCGAATCTATTTATATAAGTATTTCCTACTTTTTGTCGTAAGAAAGAATGTACGAGTAAGAAATGTACTGCTTTGTTGACACCGCGTTTATGTGCAGGTGATTCAGCTTCATTTAACATGTTTTGGTCAGGATATGAAAATAAGTGCATAAAAAAAATATTTCGTATTGTTTATTTTGTTATCTATCATTAAATTCCAATTGTTGACTATGTGCGTAACATATACAGCTATATTCTGTGTGTCAGTGACATTAGTAAGCACGCAATCTCCGAGCGCCAACAAGTGGAGCGTTTTGTAATGTTTGGTTATATAAATAATAATATACGCATATGCGACTCATTTTTAGTTTCTTTGGTTGTGTAAGTGACACACATGCAGCCAATACCTTTATGACTCAAAATACAGTCGAACTCGGATTTAACGTCATTTTCGGGGCTGTCCTTGGACCTGACCAACCCTAACTTAACCGGATTTAGCTACGTTTTGTCACGCCTTCGTGAACCCCACACACACCGCGCAGCTCCTGACAAGCCTACCCGCGGCGCGGCGTCAATTCTCGGAATCCGTAAATTCGGGAACGTTGAATCCGAGTTCGACTGTATTACGTAAAGAAATCTGGATTTAGAGTTGATCTTTAAGACTTCAGATAAATAATTGCATCTCATTATAGGATATGAAATTCATAGAAAAATATAATTATTAGCATTAAAACTATTACAAACACATAGTTCCATTAGATTCCTTAATACCATATTTTGTAAAACGAACTGTCTACCGTCACACTATTTTCTGTAAGACTAACCCAGTTCGTTCAGGGCGAACGTTTTAAATTAATAATTTAGCCTATACAGTTTAAGAAATAATTGTTTTTGATGAATTTATAAAAATCTCAATACAAATTATTGAACCTTGACGTGAAACAATCTTGCAGGAAAGTCAGTTTAGGAATAAATAATGTTACAGTATTTAAAGAAGTAATGCAAAAAGTACCTACGGAAACTATGAGAAAGGAATTATTTGTCTTGGACAACTCATATGAAAGTATATACAATTTTTTTATATTTACGAGAACTAGTCACATTTGTGTCAAGTAAAAATCTGAATTATGAAGAATAAGATTCACAAGCGTCCACGATTAAAAAAAAGTTTATTATATCTACGAGTGTAAGCACACAGAGATTGAAATAACTAAAGTAAGTATTGTCGCGTACAATCGACTAGCGGAATGTTAAAATATGTATATCGTCCGGAAGAGACTCAAAATATTGCAAGGGTGAGACAACCGATCTGCCGACGTTGGCAACCCAGGCAATTCTGCCCTCCGGCCCTTCGAAGAGGACTCGTCACAGGCCCAGAGACGAGAGCGCACGTTCCTCCCCTTGCCTCGTAGCTTTCCAAAAATGTCCCATCCCTGGAAAAGCGTCAATCCTGCGCTTTCACTTTCACGGGCAGTTTCAAGGAGATTTGCTGTTGAGGTCCGAGTCCTGCGAAAATATCTGGAAAGCATCTAACCAGTGGCTCTCAAAAAACTGCGTCTCCACACATTTTAGCGAGCTTTGTTTAACAATGTTAATGTCGGCGTCAAAAATTATTTTCAGGTTTGAGTGGGGGATAGTAGTAGGACCTTTCCTCAATCTATTGTCACTATACTTATGTCTTGAAAGCAAGCGAAAGTGAGTTATGAGCATCATAACTCATCGCGCGCGCAGTGCGCGATAAGAATGTGACCACACAGCGGGCAGATTTTTTATATTAAATCTAGTATTCCAGAATGCCCTAGCATATACTAGATATAAGGTTGAGAAATAATTGATTTAATTTCATAATTTTACACCAAAAAATAATTTCTTTGTAGCAAATGCAAGTTTGTTCTCATGTACTCATCAAATCTCAATTAGTGAAATTTCATCAATTATTAGCGAAACTCTGCTATTTCAAGTTTAGCTTGATTGAAGCGAGAAGATGGTCGTGGAACTCTAAATGAATATATAAAAAGAAGGCAATATTGTTGAACTTGTAAATACATGCTGCCCTGCACTACCAATACAACGTATTTAAATTTTACTGCTTCAAAATGCAAAAACAAGAATTATTCACAAACTTTGTCTATTTCACCTTAGTTTATTTTAGCTCAAAATAATTTATTTAATCTATGTACTCACAAAAAAAACGTAAAGTTCGATAAAACACAATAGCATGATCTTCAAATGTTACATGTATCATTCGTTATATGGTACATGTTACTATTCCATTAGTAAATTACTAAAATATTTCTATTTTATTATTTAAACACTCCATTACTGTTAAATGATGGACCAAACTTAAAATTCAAGATTGTATTACTTAATTCAAATTTCTTTTTCAATAACTCTTAGAAACATGAGCATCTAAAAATACTTATTATTAGTGTAATCTTCTGTTCTTTTTTTTAAGCTTCCGGTGATGCTCATCAAAAGTCGAAATGAGATAATTTCACCCAAAAATCTTTTTTTTTACACATTTTGTGAAAAGTAATACTTTACTGATTGAAATTATTTAAATAAAAGTTTTGAAAATCAAGGTAATACTGAAAATGTTGCGTCGAGGTAACAATGTGTTAGACACTTAACGCAAGTGGGCAGTTTATTTTTATCGACGACGCTCATTGGCTGCCCCGTTCTTGTATCGATGCGCCGCCGGTGACCTGGTGTTCGAATCCCAGCGGAGTGAAAGGAGAAGATCTTTTTTCTGAATAAAATTTAATTGAAAATGTTTATTGTCCATCTTGTCTGAAATGACGTTAAAATATTTTCTGTAGAGGAGAATATAACTGTGGTCGATATTGTAGAATTACATTTTATGTGTGGATTTCTCTTCTCGATTCGTTACCTTCTCCGATGATAATACAGATTTCTATTATTATTTTTTAGTTCAAAATTCAAGTGTTTTTCTAAGTCGAAGATTCATTCCTTTATTGAAAAATTTTAATATTTTCTCAAAAGTTTTTTTTTCTTAATTGAATTAAATTTTTTTAATAAAAATATTATTATTATTTTTTGTTGAATATTGATCTTTTGGCAGTAAAAATTGAATTGATTGGTACAAAAATCGACCATTTGGGTAGAAAATTATTCTTTTTGGTAAGAAATTAATTTTTTTATTAAAAATTAAACTATTTGGTTGAAAATTCCTTTTTTGTTGTTGCAAATTATTTTTCTAACTGAAAACACAGCCATTCCATTTTTTATTTAAAAATATCTCTTTTACAGATGAAAATTTATCTATCTATTTGAAAATACGTCATTTTGGTAGAAAATTACTATTTTGGTGAAAAATTGATCATTTTCAATTCTCGGTTGAAAATTAAACTATATTCTTGAAAATTCGTTGCTTCTGTTTTAAAATTATAAATTTTTTTACTCAAGATTCTAGTATTCCATTTTGGGTTGAAAATTGAACTTTTTCGTTGACAATTCATCATTTTGGATGAAAATTCTTGTATTTTATTTAAAATTTACCTTTTGCGTATTAAATAATTCTTTTTGGTTTGAAATATATATATATTTTAGTAAAAAAATTCAAATTTTCAATGAAAAACAATGTATTTTGTCTGAATTTTAACTTTTTTGTTTCAAAATCAATCATTTTGGTTATAAATTTCTTTAGTTGAAAATTTATATACTTAATGTTCAAGCACAATCAATTAATTTTCAACCAAAAAAAAATCTATTTTATATAAAAAATGCATTTTCAACCCAGAAGATTAAATTTTATACTAAAGGAGGTGCATTTTCAAGAAAATAAAATAATCTTCAACTAAAAAAATGCATTGAATGCATGAATTTTAAAACAAAATAATCGAATATTTGAAAAAATACATGAAATATAAAAAAAACTAATCTTTTAATTGTAGAAGATCAATTTTTAGTCAAAAATAAGAAATTTTCAAAAAAATAGTTCAATTTCCTACCAAAAATCTAATTTTTCAACCAAGAATGATAATTTTCTAACGCAACTGATATATTTTCAACTGAATACACAAATATTTATCTAAGAAAGCCAAATTTTAAACCGAAACATGAAATAGTTAAATTTTTAATAAAAAAAAATTAAAATGTTACCAAAAGAAACTATTTATCACCAAGATAGTCTAATTTTCAATAAAATTAATGAATTTTTAACCAAAAGTGACTGAATGAGATGTTTGGTTAAAAAATTAATCTTTAACCATAAACAACAAATTCTTGAGAAAAGTTAAATTTTCTACCAAAAAGACGACCTTTCGATGGTAGCTAAAGTTTTATTTGAAAAAGTTCATTTTCAACCAAACAAAAAAATTGAGCTTCCGACAAAATAGTTTAATTTTGAAGCAAAGAAATGAAAGTTTTAACCAAAACGATGAATTTTCAAACAAGCAAATCGAATTTTCATAAAAAAACGTCAATTTTCCACCAAATAGTTAATAAACTAAAAAAGACCAGTGTTCAACCAAAAAGAATTATTTTCGATCGAAAAGATAGCTTTTGTTTTTGTTGTTGAAATTTCAATTTTTTAACTGAAAGATTAACTTTTAGATTTTTTGTTGAAGTTCACTTTTTTAGGTATGAATTAATATATTTGAAAATCCATTTTTTTGGAAGAAAATGTAACTGTTTTCTTAAAAATTGGTTGTTTCTGGTTCAAGATGCATCTTTTTCAACTGGAAACATCTCTCTTGGATTCTAAAAATTATCTTTTTTAGTTAAGAATTCAATTTTGTGGTAGAAAATTCACGTATTTTATTAAAACTTTTGCCCTCCGTGTTAAAAATTCAAATTTTTTATCGAAAATTCTGTTCGCTTGTTGTAAATTTAACTATTTCTTCGAAAATTCTTTTTTCTTCAGTAGGAAATTAATCTTCTTAACTCAGATGTTATCTTTCTGGTAGAAAATTGAACTATTTTCTTGAAAATTCGTTGTTTTTGGGTAAAAATTTAACTTTTTTGTTTGAAAATTCTTTTTTTTGGCTAAAACTTTCTTTCGTCAATTAAAAATTTAACTATTTATTCAAGAGTTCTTCTTTCTTGTGAAAATTTCTCTCTTTAGTAAAAATTTGAACTACTTTTTTGAAAATATGTCGTCTTTTTATTTAAAAAAATAAGTTTTCCAACTAGTAATCTTAGTCTTTTATTTTTGGCTAAAAATTGACCTTTTGTAGTAAAAATTCAAATTTTTCGTTGAAAATTTATGTGTTTTTTTTTAATTTTTGACGATTTTGGTCGCAGTTTAGGTTGTAAATTCATTTCTTCAATTAAAAATTCAACTATTTTATTAAACATTGTTTTTTTTCCTGTTGAAAATAATTTTTCTAACTGAAAATTTAACTGTTGATTTGTGATACAATTGAATTTTTAACCCTGAAATATAAATTTTTGAGCGAAAATGTTAATTTTCAACTAAATATTTGAGATTCAAACCAGACAGATGAATTTTCTAGTGAAAAATATTAATTCTGTATCAGAAAGATGAATTTCCAATAAATAAGTTACAGTATCAACCAAAAGCACGAATTTTCGTCTAAAATGATGAACCTTCAACCAAACAAAAAAATTAATTTTAAATAAAAAGTTGAATTCTCAACAAAAATGTAATATTTGCTATTTCAAGCAAAAAAATATTTATATTTTAAATAAGAAAAAGTTGAATTTAACCAATAATGACGAATTTCTTATAAAAATGTGGAATTTTCAACCCGAAAATATGCATTTTTAACAAAAATATTATTCCTTATCGAAATAGTTGAATATTAAACCAAATAGATGAATTTTTCACTGAAAATATCAATTATCTACAAGAAAAGATGAATTTTCAGCAAAATAGTTATATTATCAGCCGAACGCATGAATTTTGATTAAAAATGATGAGTCTTCAAAAATGACAATTAATTTTGAATACAGCAGTTGAATTTTTAAACAAAAAAGTTTTATTCTTAACAAAAAATGTGATAGTTGATATTTCAACTAAAAAATATTTTAATATTAAATGAGAAAAAGTTGAGTCCAACACAAAAATACAAATTTTCTACAATACACTTGAATTTTCAACCCAGGAATATAAATGATAAAAAATAAAATAAAATTTAAACTAAATAGTTGAATTTTAACAATACAAAGGATGGATTTTTGACAACATCGTTGCATTTTCAATAACATACTAAACTTTTTAACAAAAAAATTGAATTTTCAATAAAAACAGACGAATTCCAAAACACACTATAATAGTAGACAAAAAAATAAAATTTTTAATGAAGTAGTTGAATATTCAACCAAAACAGATAAATTCTCAACAAAAACTCTAATAGTTGATATTATAAGCAAAAGCGATTTTCATTTTAAATCAAGGACAGTTAAATTCATCCAAAAAAGGACAAATTTTCAACAAACAGTAGCATTTTCAATAAAAAATAATGAAATTTCGACCAAAAGAGATGAATTGTCAATCCAAAAATACAAATTTTCAACAATAATATTTTCAGTCAAGAAAAAAAAATACAACTGAATTGTTCAATTTTCAAGCCAAGAACGCGAATTTTCAACAAAATAGATAAATTTTCGACAACATCAAAATCACAATCAGAAAAATATTCGTTTTGGATTAAAGAAACCGTTTCTTTAGCATAATTTTTTCAATTTTTTTGAACCAAAGAACTTCCTTTGCATCGAAGAAATTTTTCTTCGACTGTGAGCCAATTAATATTTTTCTTTGTGTCGAAGGCATTTTTTTTTAAGGAAAGAATCTTTTCTTTTAGTGTAATTGTCAATTAAATAGAGTGATTTTGTGTAGAAAAAAAATATATATATATATTAGGGTTATTTTTTTGCCTTAATTTTAATTTTACTTGTCACCCATACAAATTGTTCTTAATTCTCAGAATTCTTTCGCTATTCTCTGAATTCTTCCAAATTCTGTGAATTCTTTCAAATTCTCTGAACTCTTGCAAATTCTCTGAAATCTTTTGAGTTCTTTTGTATTCTCTTAATTCTTTTGAAATACTTTACATTTTTTTTAACTCTGTAAATTCGTTTGAATTTCTCCAAGTCTTTTGTATTCTCTGAAATCTACTCAATTCTCTGAATTCTTTTGAATTCTTCTCAATTGTCTGAATTCGTTGAATTCTCTGAACTCATTCAAATTCTCTAAAATCTTTTGAATTCTATACATTCTTTTGTATTCTCTAAATTGTTTTGAAATTCTATTTTTTTTTTTTTGAATTCTGTGAATGCTTTTGAAGTTTGTGAATTCTTTTTCACTCTGTAAAGTCTTCTGAATTCTCTGAATTCTTCTTAATTCTTCTGAATTCTCTAAATTATTCTTAATTCTATGAATTCTTTCGCTATTCTCTGAATTCTTTCAAATTCTCCTTATTCTCCTTATTTTCTTGAAATCTTCACAAAACACCATGAATTGATCTGAACTTCTGCAAGTCTTTTGTATTCTATGAACTCTCCTGAATTATTCTGAATTCCCTTATAATTTTTGAATTGTCTGAATTCTTTTGAATTCTGTGACATATTTTAAATACTATGAATTCTTTCGTAGTATCTAAATTTTTTAAAGTTATCCAAATTTATTTTGAATTTTTCGAATTCTTTTGAAATCTGTGAATTCTTCGAAATTCTTAATGTTTTAAAAATGTTTTTTAATTATCTTGAAATCATTAGAATACACTTCGAGTTAGTTTGAACTCCTCCTTTTGAATATTTTTAATTCACTTAAAATCTTTAGAATACACGTTAAATCATTTCAACTTTCTTCGAATATTTTGAATCCTGTAGAATTCTACAGAATTTAAAAAACTTGAAGGAATTCAAAGTAATTCAACTAGTATTCTAAAGATATCGAAAAAATTCAGGAAACTGAAAAAGAATACAGAAGACTAGTTTAATACAAAACATTTCATAGAATTCAAGTTATTCGATCAAATCGAAGAATTCCAGTAATTCAAAGAATTCAAGTAATTCAAAAAATTCAAGTAATTCGATTAACTTGAAGAATTTGAGTAATTTCAGTAAATCTAATAATTCGAGTAATTCGAAGCATTTGACTAAATGGAAGCATTGAAGTCATTCGATTAAATAGAAGAATTCAAGTAATTCGAAAAATTCAAATAGTTCAATGAATTCAAGTAAATCATAGAATTCGAGTAAATTGAAAAATTATAATAATTTAAAGAATTCAAATAATTCGAATAATTTCAAGAATTCAAGCAATTTCAAGAATTCGAGGAATTCGAGGAATTCTCTGAACAGAAGAAATTCTCTAAACTGAAGTAATTCAAAGAATTAAAAAAAGTCCAAGATTTTTAAATATTCAAGTAAATCGCGGAATAGAAGTAGTTGGAGCAAACCCAAGAATTCAAGCAATTTCGTGAATTCAATTAATTCGACTAAATTGACGAATTCAAGTGACTTGACTAAATCGACGAATTCAAGTAATCCAAAGAATTTGAGAAATTTGTAGTAATTTGAAGTATTTAAGTAATTCCCTAGATTCAAACAATTCGAAGAATTCAAATATTTGGAAGAATTGGAGTCACTTCCTGAATTCAAGAAAGGCTATAAATTCAAGGAAGTCTCTGAATTCAAGTAATTCTCTCAATGCAAGGAATTCTGTGAATTCAAGACATTCCCTGAATCCAAGCAATTCTCTAAATTCAAGGAATTCTCTGAATCCAAGGAATCTTCTGAATTCAAGGAATTCTCTGAATTCAAGGAATTCTCTGGAATGAAGCAATTCTCTGAATTCAAAAAATTCTCTGAATTCAAGGAATTCTCTGAATTCAAGGAATTCTCTGAATTCGAGGAATTCTCTCAATTCGAGGAAATCTCTGAATTCGAGGAATTTTCCGAATTCGAGGAATTTTCTGAATTCGAGGAATTCGAGGAATTCGAGGAATTCAAGGAATTCTCTGAATTCAAGAAATTCTCTCAATTCAAGGAATTCTCTGGAATCAAGACATTCCCTGAATCCAAGCAATTCTCTAAATTCAAGGAATCCTCCGAATTCAAGAAATCCTCTGAATTCCAGGAATCCTCTGAATTCAAGGAGTCCTCTGAATTGAAGGAATTTTCTAAATTCAAGGGATTCTCTCACTGCAAGGAATTCAAGGAATTCTCTAAGTTCAAGAAATTCTCTCAATGCGAGGAATTCCCTGAATTCCAGGAATTCTCTTCATGCAAGAAATTCAATGAATTATATTAATTCAAGGAACGTCTGAATTCAAGGCATTCTCTGAATTCAAGGGATTCTCTCAATGCAAGGAATTCGAGTAATTCTCTGAATTCAAGGAATTCTCTAAATTCAAGGGATTCTCTCAATGCAAGGAATTCGATTAATTCTCTGAATTTAAGGAATTCTCTGAATTTAAGGAATTCCCTGAATTCAAGGAATTCTCTGAATTCAAAAAATTCTCTGAATTCAAAAAATTCTCTGAATTCAAGGAATTCTCTGAATTCAAGGAATTCTCTTAATTCAAGGAATTCTCTAAATTCAAAAAATTCTCTCAATGCAAGGAATTCTCTGAATTCAAGGAATTCTCTAAATTCAAGGGATTCTCTCAATGCAAGGAATTCTCTAAATTCAAGGAATTCTCTGAATTCAAGGAATTTTATGAATTCGAAGAATTCTATTAATTTAAGGAATTCTCTAAATTCGAGGAATTCTCTGAATTCAAGGAATTCTCTGTTTAAGGAATTCTCTGTTTAGGGAATTATCTGAATTCAAGGAATTCTCTAAATTCTATTAATTATCTAAATTCAATGAATTCTCTAAATTCAAGGAATTAGAAGAATTCAAATAATTCAAAAAACTCAATGAATACAAAGAATGAAAGGATTTCAGATAGGACCAGGTATTTATAGAATTTCGTAGATTTAAGGAATCCAGCAAATCTGATTGATTTCAGGAATTTAACAAATTCGAACAATTGAGATATCAACGATATCACAGACTTTGATAAATTTAGGGAGTTCAGGGAATTTATAAAATTGAAGGATTTCAAGGAATTTATATAGTGGTATTTTCAGACGTAACCTTGAAAAGAAATTTTTCAATATTGATGTATCCAATCGAGTTGAACGTAATTAGCGGAATATTCTCCTTTGTACCTGAAACTACTGTTTTTATCTGAAAGTACTATTTATACTTTTATTATTGTTTTTATTCAAATCTACTATGTTCTGAATTGATTATTATTGAAAATTACTATTCACCGAAACTAATACGAACACCGAAACTTTATTTTTCATAAAAAAACACTATTCAGAGTTAAATGTGCAAGAATAAATGTCTCACTATCAATAAATAATTGTTTGCGATATTTTTCACATTTATTTCTGTATATAATAGGATGACCAAAGAATTTTTGAACCATCTTAAAGCTGCCACTATAGCACTTGCTATCGGTGTCGTAATACAGAGTTTTTGAATAAATTTATGTTTTAAGAATCAATTTGAATAACTTCAACAGCAAAAATTAATATGTTGAGCTAATTTTTTTAAGTATATGTTTTATCATTTGAGTGCGTCAAAAATTTAGCATTCCGTCGCCTTGAAGCAAATCCTTTCGAAGGACTCAAAATATTCAGGAGTTTATATTTAGGTGAATTTGATGTTTCAAATTATTCCGACATGCAAATTTTCTGGACAAGTTAATATAGATTGAAAAATTACCTTGTGAGATTTTGAATGCATGGAAATATTGTTAAAAAATTATGCAAACCAGTTGATTTGAGGGTTATACCATTTTTAAACGTATCTGTTTTATCAGATTTAGTTGTTGACATATGATTCTCATTTTTAGCCTATTTCAATCCATAAATCGACCTTATTTTATTAGATCGGCGGATCAAACTGAAGCGCAATTGTGTTCTTGCATGAACTGTTTCAATACCGAATTAAGTTCTAAATCGAATCCCAGTTTTTACAGTGCGAGTTTGAATACTTCATGTATGCCAGAACGCGAATCGAGACGCTCACTGAGCGTTTTCGCATCATGGGCGTAACATATGTGACCGTCCGCGAAGAAAGGGACCTAATGCGGAAAAAATCGATTTTAATTTTCGTACGCCAATCGATAGTTTCTGAGTTACTCTTTCATTTCCAATAATCAGAAATTGTTTAAGTTAATTACTTTTTTTGATATTAAGCTACAAACATAGGCATGAAAGCGGAGACCGAACGAGAGGCCTACGAAAGCCAACCCCACCACTTACCACTACGGCTGTACGCGACGCGTCCGTGAGCTACACTGGCTCGTGCCTAAAAGTGTGTTGGTAAGTGGAGGGGGTGCTATTCGTAGACACATCCCCACTACTCAAATGCTGTCTTGCGGACTGCTACGATCGCCCGTCCTGTATAATTCAGCTTTGACGCATTAGGTCCCTTTCTTCGCGGACGGTCACATATACATTTTATATTCTCGCCTGAAAGTTTAATTATTAATATAATTTATTCTTGTGAAAAAATGAATTTCCAAATGGCAAAAAATTGTCTTTTGTTTGATCCTATGATCAGATTCAATATAGAAATCAATTTTTGAATCTATGAGCGAAATTATAAATTAAATAATTATTGTTTGCATGGCAAACGATTTCACTCGTGCGTTTCCATAAGATTTAGGAGAACATGGACTTTATAGAAGTAATATAGTGTTTGATATTAGGGTAGTCATCAAGTTATTTTGGTGCTTGACAGTGCGCATTTACGACGTTTTAACACGGTACTAATGCTCATATCATGTACCATTTACTCGGATCATGTACGTATAAACCCTCTCTGTTTAATGATTAGGATCATACGACTGCTAGCTTCAGTAAACGATGTATATGGCTTTGCAAGGAATATTTCTGCTGAATCTGAATTCAGAATCGAATCACTGCTCAAATTAGATCGATAAGCTTGATTTCAGGTAAAAGTGTAATTAAATTTTTATCGTTGATTATGAACCAATCTATTTAGATTGTTACATTTTCCAAATAGGGAAAGAAAAAATCAAAACCTTCAATGCATTTCTAACATTGCTAATATTTAATGCATTCGTCTTTCAAAAAATGTTTAATAAAAAATAGATTTCTTTCAAGAAATTGAAGTAAAATTGTTTAGACTCAATTGAAAGAATTGTGAAAATATTCATTAGCAAACCCTGCAGATTGGAACGAATCATGAGTTTAGTGTCTCTATTTAAAAATTTTGAACTTAGGATCAAAAAGAAATCCATTTTATTATGACTCATTTTATGCAAAATGAGCATGAAAAAGATTCACAATTAAAAAAAAAACAGAATTCGAAACTATCTCACTTTTCGGCTTATTAGAGACAGAAATAACCAAATGAAAAAAGAGCGACCAAAATATTGCAATTTTCAACAAACTACATTCATTTTAAACCAACTAAACGTTTTTTTATCTATAAGGTCCATTTCCAACCAAAAATGGTATAGTATTATATATTATATTATATTATATTATATTATAGAAAAAATTACATTAAAGAAACAGTTTCTTTAATCCAAAATGAATATTTTTCTGAGTATAATTTTGTTGTTGTCGAAAATTTAACTAATTTGGTCAAAATTCACGTTTTCGGATGAATTGAACTGTTCTTCATTTAAAATTAAAATCGATTTTTGTGGTCATAATATCAAATATGAGAATTTTTGCTAAGAATTTATCTGTTTTACTTGAAAATTTAACAACTTTATAAAAAATTCTATTTTTTGGTTACTATTACAGTTTGTTTAAGAATTCGAATGGAACAATAATATAACATATAATATATTAATTGTTTATTAAAATTCATGTTTTCGGGTTGAAAATTCAACTGTAATGTAGAAAATTTGACTTTTTGTATTGAATTTAACTTTTTCTCATTTAATATAAACATATTTTCTGTTTGAAGTATCAACTATTACATTTTTTGTTTCGAATCAAATTTTTTTGTAGTGAATATAATATTTTCAGTGGAAAATTCATCTATTTGTTATAAAATTCAACTATTTTGATAGAAAAGAATATTTTTTGTTAAAAATTCATATTTTTGGGTTGAAAATTAAACATTACCATAGAAAATTCGTCAGTCTTGGTTAAATTCAACTTATTCTTATTTAAAATAGAAATATTTTTTGGTTCAAATAGCAAATATTACATGTTTATTGAGAATTCAACTTTTTTGTTTGATGATTCAACTTTTTATTAAAAATTAATTTTTTTTTTGGTTGAAGATTCATCGTTTAGACAAAAATTCATGCCTTTGGTTGATAATGTAACTATTTTATTGAAAATTCATATTTTTTTACAGAATTAATCTTTTCAATAGAAAATTCATCTATTTGGTTTAAACCTTTATTATTTAGTTGCAAATTAACATTTTTATTCAAAATTTATATTTCAGGGTTGAAAATTCAACTGTACCAAAAATCAACAATTAAATTTCCAGTTAAAAAAATTATTTCCAACAATAGAAAAACAATTTTCAATAAAATAGTTAATTTTTTTTTAAAAGAAATTAATTTACAACCTAAACTGCAACAAAGAAAAGAGCTCTTGATGAAATTGTTGAATCAGTAAAAAAAATAATTTGTAAACAGAAACAATCAATTTTCAAGAAAATAATTCAATCTTTAACCCAAAAAGAATTATTTTTTAATAAGAAGATTGATTTTATACCATGAAAAAAAATTTAATTAAAGAGTTACATTTTCGGTTAAAAAAATTAATTTCCCGTCAAAAGCAACATATTTTTAAGCAACTAATTAAATTTTCTACCAAAAAGAGAAAATTAAATGAAAAGAACTTATGTCGAAATACTTTAGTTTTCAACAAAAAAGTTAAATTTCCAGTAAAAAAACTCATTTTTTACCAAAGAGATTAATTTTCAACCGAAATAGACGAATTTTGAATAAACTACATGATTTTTCAACCAAACAATTAAATTTTCACTAGAAAAGCTCGCTTTTCACCCAAAAATAACAGAGCTAGATTTGAATAAAAATAAATTTAACCAAAAATGACAAATTTTGAAGAAAATAGATCAATTTTTTACCAAAAAAATTGATTTTCAACCCAGGAGATTAATTTTATAGTGAAGAAGATGAATTTTCAACAAAATACATGAATTTTTAACTAAAAAAGGTAAATTTTCAACCGAAAATAGAATAGATAATTTTTAACTAAAAAAATTAATATTCAAGAAACAAAAACAATTTTTGACAAAATAGTTAAATTTTTTAATAAAATATGAACTTTCACATAAAACCATGAATTTTTACATAAAACATTTGAATGATCAAAAAAATACAAGAATTTTCAACCGAAAGAATTATTTTCTAAAATATAGACAAATTTTCAACAAGATACATAAATTTTTATCTGAGGAAGATATAATTTCGGAAAATAGTTGAATTTTAAATCAAAGAAATTATTTCTTAAACCAAAAATTACATTTTCTACCAAAAAAGTCGAATTTTCAATAAAATAGATAAACTTTCATCCAAAAAATTGAATTTTCAATTATGGAAGATGAATTTTTAGTCAAAAAGAACAAATTTTCAACAAAAAAAATTAGTTTAATTTTCTACCCAAAAGATGATTTTGCAACCAAGAATAATAATTTTCTACCGCAAATGATAAATGGTTAACTTGATACATAAATCTTCATCCAAAAAAGCCACTTTTGAACCAAAGAATGGAATAGTTAAATTATTAGTTCAAAAAATACTAAATTCAAGAAACAAAAGTTAAATTTTCATTTGAAAAAAAAAATTTTACCAACAAAAAAATTATCCATTACCAAAATATTCAATTCTTCAGCAAATTTTTAAGAAATTAAAAAAATACAGTTTAATTTTCTACAAAAAAATATAAATTCTCGATCGTAGCTAAATTTTTAGTTGAAAAAGTATAATTTAATTTTCTACTGAAAAAAAAAAAATTTAATACAAAATCAAAAAAAAAAATGAATTTTTCTTCAAAAGACTTAATTTCCCAACATAAAAGTTAATTTTAAAAAATAGTTTAATTTTCTGCCAAAATATCTGAATTTTCTATTAAAAAAAACTAATTTAAAACAAAATAATTAAATCTTCAACTAAAATTATGAATCTTCAACCAAGCAAACGAATTTTTATTAAAGTAGTTAAATTTTAAACTAAGCAGTTTTAATTTTCAACCAAAAAAAAATTAAATTTTCTTCAAAAGACTTAATTTCCCAACATAAAAGGTAATTTTAAAAAATAGTTTAATTTTCTACCAAAATATCTGAATTTTCTATTAAAAAAAAACTAATTTAAAACAAAATAATTAAATCTTCAACTAAAATTATGAATCTTCAACCAAAAAACTGAATTTTTATCAAAGTAGTTAAATTTTAAACTAAGCAGTTTTAATTTTCAACCAAAAAAAAATTAGTTTTCTTTAAAAGACTTAGATTCCCAAAATGAAAGTAATTTTGAACCCAATAGTTTAATTTTTTACCAAAATATTCGAATTCTCTAGTGAAAAAAAAAACTAATTTGAAAAAAAAAATTGAATTTTCAACTAAAATAAGGAATTTTCAACCAAACAACTAAATTTTTATCAAAGTAGTTAAATTTCAAACTAAGCAGTTTTCATTTTCAGACAAAAAAAAATTCTACAAAAATTAATTTTCCACCATAAAAGTTAATTTTAAACCAAATAGTTTAATTTTCTACCAAATTATTTGAATTTTCTACTAAAAAAAAACTAATTTAAACCAAAATAATTAAATCTTCAACTAAAATTATGAATCTTCAACCAAAAAACTGAATTTTTATCAAAGTAGTTAAATTATAAACTAAGCCGTTTTCATTTTCAACAATAAAAAAATAAATCTACAAAAATTAATTTTCCACCATAAAAGTTAATTTTAAACCAAATAGTTTGATTTTTTACCAAAATATTTGAATTTTCTACTCAAGAAAACAAATTTTAAAAAAATAATTAAATTTTCAAATAAGATTATGAATCTTCAACCAAACAACTGAATTTTTCAACCAAAGAAAAAAACACTTCTCAACAAAAGAGTTGATTTTTCAAACCGAAAATATGAATTTTCAACAAAAATAGATGAATTCTGGATGAAAAATATAATAATTGATATTATTTCAACCAAAAAAGATTTAAATTTAAAATCAATCTCAGATGAATTTAAAGAAAAAAATACGAATTTTCAACTAAGTTACTGAATCCTGAACAAAAATAGATTAATTTTCTACACAAAGTAACTTCAAAGTAACTAAAATTAAAGTTCCAAGTTACTGCAAAAATCATAACTAAGTTATGTTATATCCTTAGTCTGGTAACATTTTGAACATAGAATCTTAAATAAATGGAATAAAATAATTTAGCATTTGCATAAAAAAATTCATTATCCTTAACAGTTATTTAAAGTGCTCATTAATGAAATTCCCTGACTTTTGCAAGATTTTTTCAAGATCCTTGACTTTCCCTGACTGTTAAGAATATTTTCGTTAAAGCTCAAAGAGCTTTAACAAAAGAGAATTCACAATGACCAAATTACAGTTGCTGATGGTTAAAACTTCAATTTTAAAAATGTATGCATCAATACACACTCGACTTTTCCCTAACTTCCAGGTTAATAATAAGCTAGTACGCTAATAGATTATTATTTATAGAATATTCTATATATAGTACAGCTAGAAATGAATTTTCGTTGATTTGATTTTTCAATATTTTTCTGCTTAATTTAAATAATTAATTTGTTCCGTACCTTATTAAATGTTCAAACAATCGCTTCGGAATAGATTAAAGTATAAACTGTGCTTATATCATGTTAACGCACAAAATCCTCTACTTTCATCAAACTCGGAAAATATTTGCATTCGAAAATTGGAATGACGGACGCTTCGGTTATTTCATTTTTCCAGCGATATTTCCTCGTAAAAGGAGCAATAAAGTTTTATAATTTACATGATTCATGTTGTTTACCTTGTTTTCCTTAATCAAATGATTCACCTCTTGGTAACTAGAGTGCAATTTCTGCCTCAATATCAGCTACAGTTTCAATATTAATTAGCTTATTAAAGCACGATGAACCATTCGTGGATAAGACTGTTTACTCGCTCAAATCACTCAGTAGTTTTCCATTTTTACTAAAAATTTCTTATCAATTTTTTTATATAAAAACTCAAAATAAATAATAACAAAATTTTTCGCCTAAATTAGATCTAAAAATTTGCTTTCGACCTTTCTTTTTGATAGCATGCGCACGAGATATGTGATGAGATGGTTTTCGTTAACGCTCAAGGAGCTTTAACGAAAGAGAATTCACAATCACCAAATTACAGTTGCTGATGGTTAAAACTTCAATTTAAAAAGATCTGTGCATAAATGTGGGAGATGTACTGCTAGGTGGTGAGAGTGTAAACAGGTTTTTTTGACGATTTTTTGAAATTGAAGCAAAGAAAATATGTGATTTTATTTTACAAGTGAATACATACATTTTGAAATTAGAAATGTATCAAAGACGTCAAGTTTAATTTAAATTAGGGGTTTAATAATGCACCTGCTTTAAGTACTTGCAGCTGGTGCGAGAACTCTAATTACTTCAATTCTGATTACTCGCAAATTCGTATGACGTACCTACTCGTGAGGATGATTAATATCATAGGCATTTCCAAATTGGATTGCCTCCAAAGTGTGACATTCTCACATACACACACCCAAACACACACACACACACACACGCCCACACACACACACACGCCCACACACATCATTCCAGACAATTGATTCGAAGATTATATTAGACTTTTTTAAATTGAGGAACGTTTAATTAAATTAATTAAATTTTTTTGGAAATTATTAGCATCACAAAGCTTCCTCCAGGAGGAAGAACAAGGAGAAATTCTCAGATTGTTAAATTTTCAAGCCAAATAGTCGAATTTTCCACAAAAAAGTTGAATTTTCAACTCGAAAATATAAATGTTCAACCATAAAGTTAATTTTATATCAGATAGTTAAATTTTCAACCAAATAGATGAATTTTTCACCAAGAAGAATTATTTTATGATAAGAAAGATGAATTTTTAACAAAATAGATATTTTCTAACCAAATAAATGGATTTTCAATCTATAAAGGGCAGTTTTAAATCAAATTGTTGAATTGCCAAGCCAAAAAGATGAGTTTTTCCCCAAAAAGACAAATTTTCAACCCAATATGAGGCTTTAAAGAAAAAAATTTTTTTGCCAAATAGTCAAATTCTCAAATAAATAGTTCAATTTTCGATCAAATAGTTTAATTTTCTACGAAAATGTTTAATTGTGAAGCCAAAAAAAAGATTTTTCTACAAAACAGTAGAATTTTAAACCCGAAAATATGAATTTAAAAAAAAAGTTTATTCATAACCAGTTTAATTTTTAAGAAGAATGATGAATCTTTAACGAAAAAGATGATTTTCCACCAAAAAGAAAGGATTTTTAACAAAATAAATGAATTTTTAACTCAATTTTTCAATTCTTAAGTCAAAAACACGAATTTTCTTTAAAAAAGTCGAATTTTTAACCCAATAATATGAATTTTAAAAAAAGTTACTTTTTTACCAAATAGTCAAATTTTCAAATAAATATTCGAATTTTTAACCAAATGTTAATATTTCTGGCAAAATGGTCTATTTTTAATCAAAAAAATGAATTTTTGATCCAGAAGATAATTTTCTACCAAAAATATGAATTTTTAATTAAATAGTTTATTTTCAACCAAATAGTTGCATTTTCAAACAAATGATTGACTTTTCAAGCTCAAAGGACGAATTTTCAACCGGAACATGTCTGAAATCTTCAAAAATCATTTGAGATTTTCTCAAGAATCTTAGCAAAATTATATTATAACCTTAAAAAAATTAATAAATATTTATTCGAAATTGTTATTTTGTATGAAAAAGTATTTTCCCTTTCAAAATGGAAAACTTTAGGCGCACGTAGAGGAAAAAATAGAAAAAAAGGTATCATTTTGTTATTGAAAAAAGTATAACTTTTTCATAGGTTTCCCTTGGTGTTAAAATGTCCCCTGAATTTTGGCGGAATTGAAAAAAAAAAATTAATTGCCGTTGTTAATAGATTATTTAACTCAGAAATTAATCTATTGTTTTAATGGTTCTGTCAGATATCTGGGTGATGTACATATGTAACTAAAGCTAAAGTCATAAATTTTTCCGAAAGTAAAAAAATCCATTAACAAGGGCAATTTAAATAAAGCGCGAAATTTTGCGAAAAAGGACATTCTCTGCAGATACATTTCATTGAATTTTTTATTTGTTTTATTCAAATGATTTCTAAGTTACATGAAAAAATAAATAACAAAATAAATAAATTGGCTGGAAAAGGGGCACGAGGTTGAGGACACTTTTGATGAAGTCTGCGTATGTGAAGAGCTGGAAAGGGGGCGTTGGGTGTGGTGAGGAGGGCACTTTGGGTTATTTATTTTTTCATTTAATTTATTTAAAAGATTTTTCAATAAGTTAAAAAAATAAATAAAATAGATGTATTAGCTGGAAAAGGGACAAGAGGTTGAGGAAGACACATTTGATGACGTCTGCGTGTGTGGAGAGCTGGAAAGGGGGCACTGGGTATGGCAAGGAGGGTACTTTGGGTGAAGTCTGCGTTTTTGTTTAAATAAAACACTCAATCTTGCAAAGACGACGTCCTTTGCTGATACGTTTTATCAATTTTTGTATTTATTTTATTCCAAGGATTTCTAAATGAGTTAAGAAAATAAATAAGAAATTAAATAAATAAATTAGCTGGAAAAGGGGCACGAGGGTGAAGTGGACACTTCGGGTGAAGCCTGCTTGTGCGAAGAGCTGGAAAAGGGGCACGAGGGTGAGGACACTTTTGATATAGTCTGCGTGTGTGAAGAGCTGGAAAGGGGGCACTGAGTGTGGTAGAGAGGATACTTTGGGCGAAGTCTGCGTTTTTGTTACAATAAGACACGCAATCTTGCAAAAAAGGACATCCTTTGCTGATACGTTTTACTAATTTTTCCATTTATTTCATCTGAAGGATTTCTGAATTAGTTCAAAAAATAAATGAAAAATAAAATACATAAATTATCTGCAAAAGGGATACGAGGGTGAGGAGGACACTCTGGGTGAAGCCTGCTTGTACGGAGACCTGGAAAAGGGGCACGAGGGTGAGGACACTTTGGATGTGTGAAGAGCTGGAAAGGGGGCGCTGGGTGTAGTAAAAAATGTACTTTGGGTGAAGTCTGCGTTTGTGCCTAAATGAAACACTCAATCTTGCAAAAAGGACATTCTTTACTGATACATTCTATTAATTTGTTCATTTTATTTATTTGAAGGATTTCTAAATTGTTTAAAAAAAAATAAATAATAAAATAAATAAATTAGCTGGAAAAGGGAGACGAGAGTGAGGAAGACGCATTTGGTGAGGTCTGCGTGTGCAGAGCTGGAAAAGGGGCATTGGGTATAGGAAAGAGGGAACTTTGAAGTCTGCGTTTTTGTTACAATAAAACACGCAATCTTACAAAAAAAGACATCCTTTGCTGATACTTTTTACTAATTTTTCCATTTATTCTATCTGAAGGATTTCTAAATTAGATTTAAAAATACATAAAAAATAAAAGACACAAATTATCTGGAAAAGGAACACGAGGGTAAGGAGGACACTTTGGGTAAAGCCTGCTTGTGCGGAGAACTGGAAAAGGGGCTTGAGGGTGAGGACACTTTTGATGACGTCTGCGTGTGTGGAGAGCTGGAAAGGGGGCGCTGGGTGGTGTAAGGAGGGTCCCTTGGGTGAAGTCTGCGTTTTTGTTACAATAAAATACGCAATCTTGCAAAAAGGACATCATTTGCTGACATATTTGATTAATTTCTCCATTTTTTTTAAGGATTTGTAAATGAGTTTAAAAAATGATTGAAAAATAAAATAAATAAATTAGGTCGAAAAGGAACACGAGGGTGAGGGCACACTTGATGAAGTCTGTGTGTGTTAAAAGCTGGAAAGGGGGCACTGGGTATGGCGAGGAGGGTACTTTGGGTGAACTTTTCGTGTGTGTTTAAATAAAACACGGAACCTTGAAAAAAATTATATCCATTGCAAAAACATTTTATTTACTTTTTTATTGATTTTATCCAAATGATTTCTACATTAAGTTTAAAAAAATAAATAAAAAATGAAATGAATAAATTTGCTGGAAAAGGGAAACGAGGGTGAGGAGGACACTTTGGGTGAAGACTGCTTGTGTGGAGAGCTGGAAAAGGGGCACGAGGGTGAGGAAACTTTTGATGAAGTCTGCGTATGTGAAGAGCTGGAAACGGGGGCACTGGGTGTGGTGGGGAGGTATTTTGGGTGAAGTCTGCGTCTGTTTATAAATAAAACCCGCAATCTTGCAAAAAATGACATCCTTTGCAGATACATTCTATTTTTTTTATTTAAATGATTACTGAACTAGGTGAAAAAATAAATAAATAACAAAATAAATTAGCTGGAAAAGGGGCACGATAGTGAGAAAGACACTCTGGGCGAAGCCTGCGTATGGGGCGAGCTGGAAAAGGGGCACTAGGGTGAGGAAACTTTTGATGAAGTCTGCGTGTGTGGAGAGCTGGAAAGGGGGCACTGGGTAATGCCGATTGACAAAATATCTAAATAACCACACAATATCAAATATTCGAGAGAATATCGAATTTGATTGGAATTGTACTATTGTATCCTTCAGCTTTGAACCAAAAATCCTTTGATGTTAAACTGTAATGAATATTAACTGCAGCAAATTGGGCGATTGAATTTCTAAAAGTTTGACGTTTGTATGGTCAAATGCAACCGTATAAGTAATACGTAACAGGAGTTTGCAACTTGACAAAATAGCCGTATAATAGTCTTAATCGAAATTGTGAAACTTTATAGTATATTTTTTTGTTTCAATCCTGAAAAATGTTTTAAAAACAAAAAAGTCCATTTTACGGTCCAACTATGCAGGATACGAAAAAAAATTATAAAACAAAAATTGTTTATCTGAAAAAAGTTGAAATAATTTTGGGTTATCATTTTTTGATAGTTCGCGCAGTTTTTATTTTAATCGTGAAAAATAACATTATAAATATAAAAAATTAAATTTTTGGAAATACCATATGAAATACAAAAACAAATGATCAGACAAAAGTTGCTCAGCCAAAAAGGATCTACAAATTGCTTATAAATCATTTTTTGATAGGACACTCAGTTTTTGTTTCAGTCGTCAAAAATAACAATAATAATGTAAAAAATAAATATTTTGGAAAAACGATACGAAATACGAGAAAAATAAATCAATGAAAGTTGTTCAAACAAAAAGGATCTACAAATTTTTCAGTAATCATTTTTTGCTCAGACGCGTAGTTTTTATTTTATTCGTCAAAAATAACATTAAAAATTTAATTATTCAATTATTGAAAAAAATAAATTGACAAAAATTGTTCCCCAAAAAAAATCTACAAATTTGTTACTAATAATTTTTTGATCGGACGCGCATTTTTGGTTTTAGTCGTAAAAAATAACACTAAAGAAACATTAAATTTTATGGGAAACGACAGAATATACGAATTGAATAAATAAACAAAAGTTGTTCACCAAAAAAAGATCGACAAATATGTTGAAAATTAATTTTCATCAGGACGCATAGTTTTTATTCGAATCATAAAAAATAACATTAAAATAAAAATTTTATTTTTAGAAAAACGGCACAAGCTACAACAACCAAAAACCAAAAAAGACAAATTTTCAACCAAATAGACGAATTTTCTACAAAAGACTTGAATTTTCAACCCGGAAATATTAATTTTTCACCAAAAAGATGAATTTTCAACCAAATAGTTTAATTTTGAGCCAAAGAAAGGAATTTTCAACTAAAATAATGAATCTTTAACAAAAAAGAAAAAATGTTCAACAAAGTAGTTCAACTTTAAACCAAAAAAGGCCAATTTTCAACCAAAAACGCGAATTTTCAACAAATTAATTCAAATAACCCAGGAGTTGAATTTTCCAACTAGAAAGAAGAATTTTCCACAAATAAAGATTTTTTAGTCAAACAAAAAAAAATGTATCCAAATTATTGAACTTTTTAGCCAAAAGATGAATTTGGTGTAAAACAGTTTAATTTTTAACCCGAAAATATATATTTTTAACAAAAAAGTTCAGTTTCAACCAAAATCAGTTGCATTTTTTATCAAAAAAAAAAAGGAAATTTCGACCAAGAAAATTATTTTTCTACCAAAAAAAACGTACTTCTAAATAAAAAATATCAATTTTCAATCAGATATAAACAATATCTTTTGTCCTTTCCTAAGATTAAAAAAATAAAATCTACAAAAAAAGCAACCCATAGGTTCGAAAATTCTGGCAAATTTTTTGTATGTATAGTTATTGCTAGCAAGCAGGAATAAAGAATTCAAAATTTGATGTAATTTTAATTTTTTTTTGAAATTTTCCTGTTCCGTGTTAGATTTATAGTTCTTTTCGAAAATTCCCTGCTTTCAATCAGAATCAGAACGTTTTCAGAAAATTCCCCGTTCTGAATCAAAATTTTCAGTTCTAAATTATAATTTTTTTAATTCTCTGATCCAATTTAGAATTAAACACAATTGCTTCGAAAAATTTCCTGTTCAACATAAAAAAAAACAATAATTAATCATTTTTAGCGTTTAAATAATTGCACTATTATTTCTACTCCAAGTAAGTCAAAATAGGGGGGAGGGGGTGAGCTAATGAATTTTTTTTTTTTAATCGAGTCAGTTTAAAAGATATTTCGGATTTTCAGATGTCTGGAAGAAATTCAAAATAAAATAAAAAATATTTCAAAAAAAAAATAATTTGAATTTTGTTGGTCAGTTAGAGTCAGGGGAAAGTCTGGACATTTTTTGAGTGTGCTTCAATTTATTTGAAAATTGCAATATTAAATTAAATAACGATATTTTTTTTTTTTATTTTTTTATACAAAGTACCATTTCGATACAGTTCGATATTTGCAAGAACTGAAAAAATATTTTTATAATTAACTCGCGTAATTGTTTTATATTCATTCCTTTTTTTAGGGTTTCCTAGCACCGAACAGAAAATTTTCAATTATATTCGGGTGTCGGTTTTCATATTAAATGAAATAACAATTTTTTTTCAATTTTTAATAAAAGGTACCATTTTGATACAAATAGATATAATTAAATAATTATAATTGATTATATAATTAATTTTAATTAATTTATCAATTAATTAAAAATTGATATCTCACTAAAGTATGTTAAGATTATCTGAAATATTTTAAAAAAATTGTTCTAAATAATAAGATGCACATTTAATTTTTGTTTCAGGTACGTATGATGCTTACAGTGGATTATTTTCTATTTCAAAAGAGAATTTTGTGATCGTATTGGTATGTAAAATATGGTATTGGACAATTTCAAGCCACTTGAATCCACATGCTTTAATTTGAACTGAATTTTTTTATTCGAATTTTTTAATGAAAAATCTGGGTGTCTGCTCACCTGGAAAATCTGGCATTGTCAGGAATTTTCATATACCTGGATAATCCTGAAAATTTAACCGAATTTTATTGAGTTTAATTAATATTTTTCTTTAATTGTTATATAAAATTAAATAAAAATGCTTTTTCATTCGAAAATTAACCCGACAGTGAATTTAAGAAATAATTTATTATGTGTTTAGTATTATTAATTTGTTTTTTATATTTTAAAGTGATAATTAATATATTTAAGAATATCCTCTAATCATCATTTTGTGAATTTTCTTATCAAAAATTTTAATTAAATTCTTGAAAACTTTTACCATTAAAAACTTACTTGTCCTTATTTATAAAGTTAGTTTCACAAATAAAAAAAAGAGTTATTTAATTCTGAATATAAATAGTAAAAAAGCTTCAAATTTTATTTTGAGATCTTGAAAAATCTACATTTTTTTTCTATATTATTGAAATATTTTCAAGTTTAACTTTTTTTTAAATCTTTTGGAAACTTCTAAATATCTCTTAAACTGAATAAAACTGAATTCATTTTTCAAAATAAAAAATAATGTTAAATTCTCAAAGAAATCTTAAGATAATTTTTTTATTCTTTTGAAACCTTGAAAAATTCTTAGGAAGCTTTTCTTTTTCAAATCATCCAAAATCTACAATTTGATAAAAATTTTCTGAAATTTTTTCAGAATTTAAATTATTCGCTGTTTTTGCTATTTAAATTAAAATGAATATTATTGAGATTGTTGATATTTTGACTAGAAATATTTCATTTTTAATAAAAAAGACTTCAATTTATTCAAAAAAGACGAATTCTTCAAATCTTTACAAAACTTGCAAATATTTGAGATTTTTCATAGAATCTTAAATACATTTTTTTATTCTTTTGAAACCTTTCAAACATTTTAAAACGCTTTTGTTTCTAATCATCAAAAATCTCCAATTTGTTTGAAATTTTTCAAGATTTAAATTATTTTTAAATTGTTATTATGATTGTTGGTATTTCAACTAAAGAATAAATATCCAAAAAAGGCAATATTATAACAAAGTAGTTTAATCATCAACCAAAACAGATTAATTTTTATCTAAACAATGACATTTTTAACCAAAAAAGATTAATTTTCTACCTCAAGAAATCAATTTTCCAACATCTTTTAAACTGACTAGAATTGTTCCTAAATTTTTGAAAAACCTTGCAGAATTGAAAAAAATTGCCGTAGAGTATTTCAGATTTTCTTCGAAAGCTTTAGACATATTTAAAAAAAAATTTTAATCTTCTTCAACTTTCTTTGAAAATTAATTATTTATACTAAAAAATCATTTAGAATTTTCACAGAATTCTTCCAACAAAAATTTGTCCATTTTCTTGCAAATTTTCAAAATTCTTGTAAAAGCTTCGTTTTTAAATCATCAAAAATCTGCAATTTCTTTTCAAACAATTTTAATTTTTTTCAAGATTTAAATTATTTTTGGTTCCTTTTTAAATTATTTTTAAATTATTGTTGAAATTGCTGATATCTCAACTGAAAAATATTTTATTTTGAATCAAAAAGTATTGAATTCAACCAAAAAAGACGAATTTTTAACAAAGTGGTTTAATTCTCAACCAAAACAGATTAATTTTTATCTAAACAATGGAATTTTTCGTGAAAAAAGTTTAAATTTCTACCTCAAGAAATTAATTTTTTTTAATCTGTTAACCTGACTTGAATTATTCCTGAAATTTTGAAAAATCTTGCAAAATAAAAAAAAAATTTCTCAGAATTTTCCACATTTTCCTCGAAATTTTAGACATCTTTTGACATTTTAATCTTTTTAAACTCTCTTTGAAAATTAATTTTTTGAACTGGAAAATCATTTTACATTTTCTCAGGAATAATAAGAAAAGCTCTTTAGTTTCTTGAAACCTTTTAAAATTCTTAAAAAGCTTTGAATTTATTTTTCGAAATTTTCAAACTTTTTCATTTTTTTTCAATTTTTTGAAATCTTCCTGAATTTTAAATGATTGTTGTATCTTTTCAAAACTTCTAAATATCTATTTCTCTTTTCCATTTTTTCCTGAACTTTTATAATCGTGAAAATTTGAAAAAATTTAGTTTCATATCATCTACATCTATTTTGGAATTTTAGGAAAATAATTTTCAATGTTCTCCTAAAATTCATTTATCAAAATAAGAAATCACTTGAAATTTTCCAAGGAATCTTCAGAAAAATTTTGCATTTTTCTGAAACCTTTCAAAATTTTTAAAAAGCTTATTTTTTAAATCACCAAGAATCTAGAAAAAATTGAAATTTGTATAAAAATTATTAAAATTTCAATTATTTCCGAATCTTTTCAAAACTTTTAAAACTTTGAAATAATTTTTGAAATAATTCATTATTCCTCACGTTTTTTTAAATCTTACAAAATTATAACAAAAAGCTTAAAATCTTCCAGTTTTTTTGTTGACACAGGTTATCTTCCAAGCGTAAAAATTAAACTTCTAAGTTTAGTTAGTTTACAGTAAAGTTAGTTTACAGTAAAAAGTTTCCAATAAAAAGTTTACAGTAAAAAGTTTACAAACAAAGTTTACAGTAAAAAGTTTGCAGTAAAAAGTTTACAGTGAAAAGACTATAGTAAAAAGTTTACAGTAAACAGTTTACAGCAAAAATCTCTCCTCTCTCCTCTCTCCACTCTCCTCTCTCCTCTCTCCTCTTCTATCCTATCCTGCCCCATCCGATCCTAACCTATCCGATCATATCTTATCATTTCCACCAGTATCCACGCTCATCCACTCGTCACTTACTCCCCATCTTCTACCTACTTCCCTCACCCTCCCCAAAACTCCCCTTACTTCCCCTCTACAACTCCCACTCTAGCCTTCATAAGCTCTCTTTTGCCCATTTCTACTGCTCACCGCACTCTACTTATACTTCACCATCACTACTTCACCGTCCCTGCTGCCCTTCACCACCTATATTTACGCACTTCTTAATTCTTTTTCTTTCCTCCCACACTGACCCTATCCTATTCCTCTACTCTCATTTCATCTACTTCCCGCTACTTCCCCTCTAATCACTCCATTTTCCCTCAATTTCATAACCACCCTTCCTTACGCACTTCTCACTTCTTCTCCTTCCCTCCCATACTAACCATATCCTATTCCTCTACCATCATTTCATCTACTTCCCCGCTACTCTTCCTTTAATCACCCCAGCTTCCCTCCTTTCCCTTAATTCTTCACCTTCTTCCTTATACTTTATCTACATTCCTGTACCTCCTCTTCCCTCCTCCTCCACTCAGTTTTCATATTTTACCATACCACCCCCTATCGTCACTTTCCCTACTTTCCCATATTTGTCTACTTCACATCCCCTACTTCTCATATTCCTCGAACTCCGCTTCCCTCTGTTCCTCTAATTCCCCTCCCTTACTCATCATATTCTATTCCCCTACACCCGCTTTATCTACTTCAGGCCTGCCAAAAACTATAAAATAAAGGGACAATTTCAACAATTGACAAAAAAATTATTTTTAACTGTTTACAACCATTTGATGATTACTTGATATTTTTTTAAATATGGGAGGATTGTTGTTTGAATGTACTATTCTCTGATCTGTCGTAGGTATTTTGGATTTTCTTTTTTATTCGACGTTGCAATTTCTTTCTTTCAATTAGTTCAAAAAGAATTTCAAAAAATTAAAGGGAACAAATGGCAAATATTTTGTTTAGAGTTCTTAAAAATAGATTTTCTCAAAAAATCTGACTTTAGTTCTTAAAACCACTTTGTCAAATTAAAAAAAAAATCAAACTTCATGATGTTTTTTTTAAATCACTAGAGAGAAGGAAAAACTGTAGAGAGGCTATTTTTGTTTCGGTTTAAAAAATCTTAAAAACAAAGTTGAACATAGTAGAACAAGAATAATAGTAAAATAAAGAATTTCCTATATTTTTTTCGCGACCATACAATTTTTTAATCTTCTGAAATTCTTTGAAATTCCTTGTATAAATAGAAATTTTATAACATTTCTTGAAATACCTTAAAATCCTTTGAAATTTTTCAAATCGCTAGGAGTTTACGGAAAATTCATTTGTTAGAATTTTTTTTTTCAATAAATCTCTTAACATTTTTCAAAATCCTACAAGATTTTCCAAAACCCCTTTAAATTTGTTAATATCCTAAAGTGCTGTGCAATCTTTAAAAAAAAAATCTTTTAAATCACTATGAGTCCTCTGAAAACTCATATTCCAGAATTTATTCTTCTAGAAATCTCTTGAAGTCTTTGCAAATCCTGCAGAATTCTTTGAAATCTCATTAAAAATTTTAAAAGCGTTGAAATATTTTGAAATCTGTTTGAATACCTAAAAATCTTTGAAACTTCCGTATAAACTTTTTAAAAACCTTAAAATCCTTGGTAGTTTTTTGAAATCCTTAAAAATCTCCGGAAATATTCGAAAATCGATAAGATTCTCTGAAATGTCTTGTCATGTTTCGAAATGTTACGAAATTTCTAGAAATGATTTCCAAATCTTCTAAAATTCATAGAAATCATTTAAAATTAGTAAAAATGCTTGAAAATTTGAAGACTGGAATTTTTGACAATTCAATGAAATGCTTTATATTTCCCTGATATGTTTTAAAATTTTTAAAATGTTTTAAATCACGAAGAAATCTCGTCAAATTTTTATGACATCTGACGAAATTGCTTAGAATTCGTGAAAATTTCCTTTATTCCCTTGAAATAATTTATTATCCTACATCAAATGAATTAATAAATAATTCATTTGCTTTCAGTTTCAGTATTCCTTTTCAATTATTTATGTACTGATTTTCTATAATAACACAGGACAACAAAATCTAAACCCTTGCAACACGGATCAGACTAAGTGGGTCTTATATTTTCGGGATCGCTGAATTCTAATCCGTTGTCAAGGTCAGTTCAAGGTCAAATTCACAAAGTTTATCGCTAATCAATCAAGTCAAGGTACATATAGGTTTTTGGGGTCGCTGAATTCGAATCCGTTGTCCGTTTGGTCCCTTCAGGTCAGTGTCAAGGTCGGTTGAAGGCAAAAGTTACAAAATTCATCGCTAACCAATTGAGTCAGGGTACTAATAGGTCTTCAGGGTCGCTGAATTCAAATCCGTTGTCAGTTTGGTTTGACCTTGAATCGACCTTGCCCCTGGCGTGAAGAGCCCAAACGGACAGCGGATTTGAATTCAGCGCTCCAAAAACATATAAGTACCCTGACTTAATTGATTAGCGATAAATTTTGTAATTTTGACTTTGAACTGACTTTGAACTCGACCTGATGGGACCGAACGGACAACGGATTAGAATTCACCGACCCCAAGAACCGATAGGTGCCCTGCATTATTTGGTTAGCGATCAGTTTTGTAGGTTTTATCTTGAACTCACCTTTACCCTGACCTGATAAGACCAAAGGGACAACGGATTCAAATTCATCGACCCGGAAACCTATAGGTTTCCTGACTTATTGGTTAGCGATGAATTTTGTAGGTTTTTCCTCGAATTGACATTGACTTTGATCTGATGAGACCAAGCGGGCAACGGATTCAAATTCAGCGACCCCGAAAACCTATAAGTAGACTGACTTAATTGGTTAGTGATGAATTTTGTAAGTTTGACCTTGAACAGACCTTGACAACGGATTCGAATTCATTGACCCCAACAACCTATAGGTACTCTGACTTATTTGGTTAGCGATGAATTTTTTAGGTTTCACCTTGAATTGACCTTGGCATTTATCTGATGGAACCAAACGGACGACGGATTCAAATTCAGCGACACCGAAAACCTATAGGTAGCCTGACATAATTGGTTAGCGATGAATTTTGTAAGTTTGACCTTGAACTGACCTTGACAACGGATTCGAATTCAGCGATCCGGAAAACCTATAGGTACCCTGAATTAGTTGGTTAGCGATGAATTCTGTAGGTTTGACCTTGAATTGATCATGACCCTGACCTGATGGGACCAAACGAACAACGGATTCGAATTCAGCGACCCCTAAAATATAAGACTCGTCGAGTCTGGTCCGTGTTTCAAGGGTTTAGATATTGTGGTCCTGTGTCATTTTTGGAGAATGTTATAGCCATTTTAAAGCATGTTAACGTACCAGTTTTCAAATTCCAATTAATTAAAATTCGATGTTCAACGATTACTTTGTAGAAATAATTTTTTGAATATTTAGAAAAAATTTGGGCTGAAGCAGATTTTTTTCTTATTCTTCAAAAAATTAATCGGTTTTCCGAAGTTTTCGTTAAACATCGCATTCTAAATATTTAAAATATGAGAAAAGCGTAATGCGAAAATCGTTTCAGTCCTGTTGTACTTTCTTTTCTATGGCGGGTAATATGGAGTGTGGGGAAGATAATTAGAGGAAGGCGTGTGAAGGATGGTATGTAGAGTAGGAGAAGAGCCATGAGGAATGCGGAGAGAGGAAGTAGATTAATGTGGTATAGGGAGGGCAAGTAGGGGATGGGTTGGTGGAGAAGTGATATGGAAGTAGGGAAGGTGAAGTAAAGGATGGCATCTAGGCAAGAATGAGGCGAAGTATGGGAACGCAGGCAGGGTGGGAAAGAATTATAGGAAGAGTAATGAAGGGTGAGGAAGGAAGGGGCAATAGGGTGGTTGGGGAAAGTGGCGAAAGTGTGCGAAGTGAGGGAAAGTAAGAGGAAATAATAGGGTAGGAAGTGGTGAAAGTTAAGGAGAAATTAGAGGAGGTGAATTACGGTAAGTGCAGGAAAATGAGAGGTTGGGAAGTAGGGCAAATGACGGTTTAAGAAGTTGCACAAATGAGGAAAAATGACTGGAAAAGAGGGAAGGAAAAGTATATGAAATGAGAGAAAATGAAGGGCGGGAAAGTATGGGACGTATAGGAAAGTGAGGAGAAATTATGGAAATTATGTGAGGGTGAGTGTTGTGGATTAGGAGAAATGATTGGAAATAAAAATATGTAGGGGAGAGGAAGCGAGGGCTGGGGAAGAAAGTAGAAGAAGGGAAGTGTTAGCTGAGGAAGCGGAGAGAGATGTAAGTAGAGGAGGAAGAAGTTGGAGAAGGGCTGGAGTGGAAGGTGAAGTAAGGGCAGAAGAAGTAGCGAAAAATAGGGTGAGTAGGGAAGGGAAATTACGTGAAGGGGAGGTTTGAACAAATTAATGAGCTTCCCAATAGGCTATGAAACCCTTTTTTTAGGCGCGCAGCACCTACTTTGACTAATTTTTCAATTACTACTCAGTTCCTTAAGAGTTATGGAAATAAGGAAGATAAGAAAAGACATAAATCTGAGAGGATTGGCAGATGTAATATATATCCTGGTAGCTCAAGGACCAAAATGTCGGTCTATCTTATTCTAGAGTCGGAATCCTGATTCCTCACGATGTCCTGGCACGTTTCTAATTTATGTGCAGCGGCTATTTCCGCTGCAGCGAGAAGCACCCACGTCGCGACAGCAAAATTCCGCGTCTGGACTTAGGTGAAGGGTTGCCTCCCTGAAAGATATCTATGTATCCGTCGTGCCTTCAAGACGTCTCACTAAATCTGGCGCTACGTGTCTGAGCGCAAGCGCCACCACAGTTAACTCAACCCGAGTTAACTTCTTCTCCAACCCGACACAGAACCATTTCCGACTCTCTTCTTGCTGACAAGGCATCTGTTTCAGGAAACGAATATTTTCACAAATTATTATCTTGCTTTCATCATCCCTAGTATCAGCACGGGTTACCCCGTTTTAGCAGGTGATAATTAAATCCAGAATGGAGAAAGAAATTATTTATCTTTATGAAAAAATTTGTCCAAGTAGGCCCTTTCCTACTTCCCCACCCCTCATTTCACCCTTCGCTCTGCACCTTAACCAATTTCTTCTTTCTATACTTCCTCCACTCGTCAGTTCCTTGGCTAACGTTTCCCTTCTACTACTTCCCTTCATCAATCTTACTTCCCGTTCTTTACTCACTATCATTTTAAATTAATTCTCCTACTTTCCCTTACTTAGAATCTCTTTCCCTACTCTTCCTACCCTCATTTCCCTCTCGTCACTTTCTTTGCTGACATTTCCCTTCCACTACTTCCCTTCTCTATTCCTCACTTTCCCTCTCTTATTCACTGTCATTTAAAATTATTTCTTCTACTTTCCCTTACTTATACTCTCTTCCCCTACTTTTTCTACCCTCATTTCCCTCTTGTTACTTCCTTAGCTAACGTTTCTCTTCCACTACTTCCCTTCCTTATCAACTTACTTCCCCTACCTTACTCACCATCATTTCAAATTATTTCTCCTACTTTCCCTTACTTAGGCTCTCTTCCCTTAGTTCTCCTACCCTCATTTCCCATAATTTTGCATCAGATTCTGTACTTCATCTGCCTTCATTTCTCTATATCATTCTTTATTTATTTTAATTCTCTCTTCCCTTCTTTCCCCTTGCCTCCTCAAATGCCCCCGTTTTATCTTCCCCTACTTCCACACCCCTAATTTTTTTTCACTTCCCCTACATCACTAATTTTTAGCCTTGAAGTGATTCAAAGTAACTAATGTGCATTAATGTGATGAAATGTATAAGAAATTTAGGTGAATTTAAACATGTTCTGAAAAAATCCATAGCTCTTTAAAATCATCCAAGTTAAATTGAAAACAATTTTAATGAATTAGAGAAAATTCAACAAATTTCAAAGGTGATTCCAAATTATTTCAAGTCATTTGAAAAAATGGACAAATATGAAAAAAATGAAAGAATATTTCAAAACGCATTGAATTCAGTAAGCTTGGAATGAGTTAAAAAAAATCAAGAGTATTGAAAAGAATTTAAGAGAATTCATTATAAATTTCAAGTAAATTAAAATGAATTGCGAAAATTATTTTAAAATATTTTCAAATCTTTTGAACCCTACGAAACCCCACCCTTTTCTTGAATACATTTTTTGAAATCTAATAAAATATTATAAAATAACACGAAAACTTTTAAAATATCTCAAAATTATTGAAATCCTTGTAAATAGCTTTAAATTTTCTTAATCTCCTGAGAATGCCTTGGAATCTCTCAAAGTACACTAAAATATTTAACACACTTTGCAATCTCTTTAAATTATTTAAATCAATTGAAAGTGTCCTAGAACATTTCAAAATGCCCCAAAAATATTTAAATTCTTTAAAAACTTCTAAAATACATTACAACGTTTTAAATCCCTCAAAACTTTCTGAAGATCTTGGAAATTCCTCCCAATATTTTAAACAACCCTAGAATATTGAAATTTTTTGAAACTCATTCAAATTATTGAAATCTACTGAAAAATTCTTTGGAATTTTTTAAAATGTCTTTAAAAATTTATTTTAATCTTTGGAAGTACCTTGAAAAATTTGAAAATCTTCAAATCCCTATTATCTCCCTCAATACTTGTAAATAAATTCTTTGCAAGTTCCTCAAAATATCCAAAGAGATATTGAATCCTTCAAAATCACTAAAATCTTCAGAAATGTCTTAAAACCCCTTGAAACTTCTTGAAGTTTTTGAAAATTCTTCGAAATCAAAAAAAAAACACTTTAAGCTCATTTGAATCCTGTTATTCATGCCCCTTTTAAATTATTGTTATAAATTCTAACTGACAATTGTTTTTTCTTCACTTTCCAAATATTAGGCCTGTTTTGAAAATAAGATAATGCAGATAAAATTATAAGAATTGTAAAAAAGAGGTTTTCCTAAATCTTGATAAATCTTTAAAATAATGAAATATTGCAACACATAAATAAAAAAAAATATTTGAAATCTTTTAAAGACTGTCAATAAAGTGCATCTTCTGAAAGCTGGTTTTTGATAGTTTTAAAAAGTTTTAAAATCCTTAAACTTTTTAAGATTGTGTTCAATTGGAAAATGTAACTGAAATAATTTTTTAATCTTGCTGTCATCTACCAGAAATCGTAATTGAAACTTGTATACCTCTTTAAATTAAATCGTGTTTTTTTTTAAATTTTGGTCTGATCGAAAAACAAAAATTTCTGAAACTCGTTTTTGCCAATCATTAACATTAAAAATTTCAAACTATTGAGATTTAATTTGAGTCATTCATTACTGACTGAAAGACTTCAGATTTGAATAAATGGTATTTCAAGGTCTTCAAAATAAGACACTATTTTTCAATTAGGATTGGAAGTTTAGGACATTAAGTCGCTAAAATCGCTTATACACATGCTTTTGATTTAAATTTGTCTAATGAAAGGAATGCAAAATATTCATAAAAATATTATTTTTATTATATAAAACTGCAGACAGAAACCATTTGAGAAATAAAATTATCTGTTCAGTTAAGAATTTTTATGCAAAAAGTAAAGGGATCTTTTTATTCAGATTTAAATATTAGACAATCGAGTTGGCCTTCAATTGTTCATAAAAATAAATTATTACAATAATAAAACTTTTTGATCGTTTCAGCTTATTTTACATATCCATAAAGTCAAGTTAAAATTGTTATAAACTCGTGGTCCTAAAACCATAAGGTGCCATCCCTATTTTCATTTGCATGATTGTAATCTGGAAACGTGGAACTAGGTAGCACCTTGCGCTTCAAAAAATTTCTCTTACCAATATTTTGTTCGATAAATTTTACCTATATTTAGAGATTCTACTATTAAAATAAGATTAAACTTCTGATAAAAGTATTTCCACACAAGCGAAACAACTTCATATTGGTTCAAGCAAGAAGACAATCTAATAAGATTTCAAACTGACGTATGCTAATAAACTGTCTCAGTGACATGACAGCAAAATCCGCGAGGCAGAAAGCAAGCAAAAAAAAGGATCTTAAATGTGGACCAAATGAATGAATTCAAAGATTATTAATAATAATTGTATTGTGGTTGATGTATGATGAAAAAGGAAAGGAATTATAAAGGTGGAAGAAGGAAGAGAATCTGAGTTGTGCTCACTGGCGAGGCTAGAAGATCCTTGGCTTTAGATTCCGATCCGGGTAGATTGATCCAATAGCATTACTTCTGGTTAGCCTCTCCAGCAATGTGCTGTTAGTCTTCATTCCTCTTTTCCCTCTCGTAACAGCCGCAACACTCTGGGCTCCTCGCTTGATTGCGTCTAGTTAGTGTCGCACCATCCCCATCAGTTTCCTGTCGTTCTCGCTCCACCTCGATTATTTGTCTTACCATTTTAAGAGTCTGAACCTTCCCTACCGGATCTCTTCTTTGGGGATTACCCTCCCTTCTTCAGATTTTTTCCAGTGAGTTTTTTATTCTCGATACAACCAGCTTGAGTAAAAGTGATGAAAGACATCACTCTTATCTTCTTCTATATGATTCTTTCCTATCTAATCCTATCTCATCATCTCCTCTCCACTACCTCCCCTTCAAACCATACTTCTCATCTCATACTTATCCCCTACTTTTCCATCTCTACGTCCCCTGCATCCCTACAGTCTTACTTCCTCTCTCTCCTCAACCCTCTCATACTTCCCCTCCCATCTTCTACAGACACTACTTCCCCTTTCTTCCAATTCACTCCTTTGCCTCCCTTCTTATCCAAATACTCTCCCACCAGTCACTTTCTTCCCCTATTTCACCTTCTCATATCCTCTCATACTTCCGAAGAGGTACAAGAAAGGATACGAAAGCTAATGGTTAAAATGGAAGCGGGCAATGAGGTAGGATCCAAGCACTTTCCAGTGATTGCGACATTGAGATGTAGAGGCCCAAAGTACGGTTGGGAGAAAAAGGAAGAAACAAGTGAGAGGGAATTGAAAATAGACAGTTGGAGGAAGAAAAGTTCAGAGAATTCAGGGAAAAATGGAAAACGAGGAGGTAGAGAGTATGGAAAAGGAAGGTGTAGATACGTAGCTAAAAAAAATATACGGACTGATTGATAAGCTCATAGAGGAAGTAGACCGAAAGTAGATGGAAAGGCAGTAAGGAGAGGTTGGTGGGATCGATGAATGTAGGGAAGATGAAGAAAAAACATTATTCCTCTATTTTCCACTTTCCATTTTTCCCTACGCTCCTCCTCTCACTTTCTCTCCCTTCTCATTCCTTCTCCTGCTTCCCCTCTTATCTTCTAGCGTCACCCTTTAAGAAATCCAAACTTTAGCACTCATGCTCCTTTTGAATTTGAAATTTTGGCACTTATCTCCTTTTGTAATTTCGAAATTTGACGCTTATAACCTTTTGGTGTTCCAAACTTTGGTACTTAACTCTTTTTGAATTCAACATTTTTGCAACTATCCCCTTTTTTCTTATTTAAAAATTTGGACCTTATGTCCTTCGGTGGTACCAAATTTGGGCACTTATGCCCTTTTGTGGGGCAAAAAATAGGCGCTCATGCCCTTTTAGAATCCCAAACTTTGGGACTGATGGTTCAGACACTAAATAAGATACAATATCAATGAAGAAAGATATAATACATTTTTTATGAGAATGTCATCACAGAAATTTCAAATCCTAAATAAGAATTCAATCAGATTCAATAGAAAAGAATTTCAAATTGTAATAAGTCTCTAACATATTAATTTGAATTGATTTTTTTCAAACTATGTTTTTCATTTCATTTTTTTGATTCTGTGCTTTCGGCAGAAATTTCTTTTATAAATTAAATTAATTTAGTTCAGTAAACTTCCTTATAAGATTGTTATTCACAGCATTAGTTGAGCATTGAATAATAAACATGATCATAAACATATTCATAAATAGGACGTTTCCATAACTATTCTAATCAAAATAAAAAATATATTTTTTTTATTATTCAAGGAAAGATATACAGGAAATAAATAGGTGAAAAATGTTATCTTAGCAACATAGCAAAGATTTTCCGAATGATTTAGAATTTGAAGAATGATTTTTTTCTTGTTTTGTAATATATGGGTTTTTAAGAAAAGCAATCATTTTAAGTAGAAGTTTTCAGAACAACATTATATTTCTCGTTATAAACTAGGTTTGAAACTTTATTAAAAATATCTCTAATTTATAAATTTTTTTCTTCAAGAAGCTTGTTATAAGGTAGAAAAATATAAAAAATCATCCAAAATAGTTTATCTTATTCAACCGATCAGCACCGAAATGGACTTATTTTAATATATTTCTTTCAAATACATGAATGATTACTTTAAGATTTGTAACAATGTCCTTGAAGATTTTCGTCGGAATTGATAAATACGTAAAACTAAAAAAATAGTTTACAAACCAATTTCAATGAGATTTATGAAATAACAATTTTTTTCATTTTACGTATAAAAATTCAATTTTTTTAATCATTCGTGGGTAATTTCGCTAATTAAAAGACTCTTAGTAGCTCCTTTTTTCCAGAGTTTGGCATCAACATTGGTATCAATATTAGCTTTCAGAAATTGCAGTTATATTATGGGTTAATTTTTTCATCTTGATTCTATTAAAAAACTTTAAAGAAAATAATTTCACAAATATTAAACATTTTTTACGAAAACAAAGCTTTTTCTACAAGAAAACAAAATTAAGCTTGCATAAGCTTTATTCAACCTTTCAGCAATTGGCTCTACACTATGGGGGTCCAAAAATGCATTCAAAAATTTTTTTTTTAATTTTCATTGGGACACCCCCCAAAGTTGTTCGAATCCACCTGAAAATAAATCCATTTTTTCTGTTGAAAAAACAATTATATTTAGGGGTACCGCAAGCCCCATGAAGTTTAACATCTATTTCCCAGTAGAAAAAAAGACGTTGTTGTAAATCTTATTCAGAGTCCTCAATATTATCTCAATCGGGTTGAAACTCAAAATTTCTCTTCGCAATCAGCCATAGAATACGAATAAAATATCACTTTTTAAATATCATCCCCATAAGTCTCTTTCACAGGGTCCCAAAGAAACCCCATAAGTGAAAAAATAGGTTTTGCGAGTTTTTGACGCTAATTATGATTTTTTTTCGGTTTCTTTGATGCGAATTGTTTCTGATACATAGAATCTTACTTTATACTAAAAATTAGATATTTTCATGAATTGTTTGAGCAATTTATTATTGTTTTTAGCGATTTTCTCATAGAATGGAGTTAGGAAGACGCGGTTTTTACACAAATTTTCCATTTGTTGTCCAATTTTCAATTAGAGGGAAGTGACAGTTCATCAATTTTTACAATAGTGATTGTTTAAACAATGTATTATAATTAGTGATAATATGATATTTTAATAATAATAAAAAGATGCGGTTTTTTTAAATTTCTGGCTTTTTGTCCAATTTTCATTTGGAGTGAAGTGATAATAAATTCAAGTTAACAAAGTAATTGTTCAAATAATTTACTATAATTATTAATAATATTATATTTGAATAATGCTAGAAAGATGCGATTTTTCGTTGCTGAAATTTCTGGCTTTTTGTCCAATTTTTATTTGGAGTGAAATAATAATAAATTCAAATTAACAAAATAATTGTCTAAACAATTTATTATAATTAACAACAATATTATATTTGAATAATGCTAGAAAGATGCGGTTTTCTTTGTTGAAATTTCTCGCTTTTTGTCCAGTTTTCATTTTGAGTGAATTTATAATGGATTCAGGTTAATAAAATAATTGTTTAAACAATTTATTATAATCATTAATAATATTATATTTCAACAATGCTAGAAGATTCGCTTTATTTAAATTTCTGGCTTTTTGTCCAATTTTCATTTGGAGGAAAGTGATAATGAATTGAAGTTAACAAAATAATTATTTAAACAATTTATTATCATTGGTTGTAATATTCTATTTGCTTAATTGATAGAATGATGCGGGTTTTTCTGACATTTTCAACTGTTTCTTTATTTTTTATTAGGCGTGACTTTATAACTAATTAAATTTAGCAAAAATAATTGTTTAAACAACTTTCCCTTGAATAAGTTACTGAGAGACTTCAGTGAGGTGTCAGAAATGCAGCAATTGTTATTGTTATTCTATTTCCTTAATTTTCTACAATTTTCAACAGTTTAAAAAGGATAATTGCAAACTAAAGAAAATTGAAGAAAACTGAAAATTCAACTTTCAACTGTTAAAAATTCAATTCTATTTGATTTTCAAAATTTTTTCGATTTTCAACTTTTAAAAATCAATTTTAAATTTTCTTCAATTTTCAAGAGTTAAATTTTCAATTTAACATGAGATTGGAAAAAAGAATATTTAAATCCATAAAAATTTTTGTTTAATTTCGAAAATCCTATTTTCTTCAATTTTCCACTGTTGAATTTTCAATTTTCTTCAAATTTGCAACAGTTCAAAATTCAGATTTCAATTTCCATAAAATCCATTAAATCGATAAAAATTTGTTGTTGAAAAAAGTAGTTTTTTTTTCGAATTTTCAATCGTTGAATTTTCAATTTTCTTCTATTTTTAACAGTTAAAAATAAAAAAGAAGATAATTGTTTATTATTAACAAGTGTGAAAAATATTATGCTCACATGAATTTTATATGAAGATTTAATAAATAAACATTTCAATCTATATATACATTTTTTTTTAAATTCGATTTTTTCAAAAAAGTTCATTTTTTGAAATTTGTATTTTATACTACGTCTCAATAAATAATTGAAAATCAATAATTTTCGTTAAATTTAGCTCAGACTCGTTCTAGTTCATATCTCGAACTACTAAAAGATGCAAGATTGGTTCTCGAGTTTATTTATAAGGACTCGGTCGATAATCGTTCACATTTGATTAAAAAGCAGAGAAGCAAAAATACCCTTAAAATCGGGACAATGAACTTTGCTGATCAATCATTTTCTCAATTACTTCCCCATATGTGTTAATTAAAATTTTATTATTAATACTTCGAATATTATAAAGTTAATTAATTCTTCTATAAATTTATATTTTTTGTTTATTATATGATGTGAAAAAAATTTGTCTCTAGCTCCGCTGGGATTCGAAACCACGCGTAGACCTGGGTTCGAATCCCAGCGGAGCTGGAGACGATTTTTTTCACACCTAAAGACATTTTTCACTTCGAGCTTTTTCTAGTTTTAAAATTTTTAATTTATTGATAGAAATCTAATTTGGTGAAATTTGGTAACCTTTTAAATATTTTTATATCTTCTGGACATCTTGTAATTAAAAAAATAATTTACAATTACATTCAATCAACTTAATTCTCAATTGAACTTTATTTTGCAAATTTTTTAAGGTTATAATTTAGTATCCAAAGGTAATAAAATTGAATTTGAAGTTTATCAAGTATGTATTCTTGAATTTTGGTAGAAAATTTTCAACATTATCAAAAATAAGTTTCAAAAAATGTTACATATACATAATTTTACATGAGAATTTAAGAAATAAATTTTCAATCACGAAATTTTTTTTTTTTTAATTTTAAATTTTCTTCCATAACATGACAATCCATGAAACCAAATTTTTGGATTTCCAACTGATGAAAATTAAAATGTTGAAAATTAAATTTTCAATTTTCTTCAATTTTTAACAGATGAATTTTCAATTTTCTTACAATTTTTTCAATTTTCAACAGATGAAAATTCAATTGCTAAAAATTAAATTTTCACTTTTCTTCCATTTTTAACAGTTGAATTTTCAATTTTCTTCAATTTTCAATAGTTCAATTCTTAATTTCCCTCATTTTCCAACTGTTGAAAATTCAATTTTCTTCAATTTTTAACGGCTGAAAATTCAACTGTTGAAAATTCAATTTTCGACATTCTTTAAATTTTAACAGTTTAAGTTTCAATTTTCTCCAAATTTTAACAATTGAGTTTTCAATCTTCAATTTTTAACAGTTGAATTTTCAATTTTCTTCAAATTTTTTTAATTTTCAACAGATGAAAATTCAACTGCTAAAAATTAAATTCTCACTTTTCTTTCATTTTTAAAAGTTGAATTTTCAATTTTCTTCCATTTTCAATAGATTAATTTTTATTTTCCTCCATTTTCCAACTGTTGAAAAGTCAATTTTCAATATTCTTCCAATTTTAACGGTTTCAATTTCAATTTTCTCCAAATTTTAACAATTGAGTTTTCAATTTTCTTCAATTTTCAATAGATTAATTTTTTATTTTCCTCATTTTCCAACTTTTGAAAATTAAATTTTCTTTAATTTTTGACGGCTGAGAATTCAACTGTTGAAAATTCAATTTTCAACATTCTTTAAATTTGAACAGTTTAAACTTCAATTTTCTCCAAATTTTAACAATTGAGTTTTCAATTTTCTTCAATTTTTAACAGTTGAATCTTCAATTTTCTTCAAATTTTTTTCAATTTTCAACAGGTGAAAATTCAACTGCTGAAAATTCAATTCTCACTTTTCTTCAATTTTTAACAGTTGAATTTTCAATTTTCTTCAATTTTCAATAGTTTAATTTTTAATTTTCCTCATTTTTAAACTGTTGAAAATTCAATTGTCAACAACTGAAAATTCAAATGTTAAAAATTCATTTTTCAACATTCTTTAAATTTTAACTGTTTAAATTTCAATTTTCTCCAAATTTAAACAATTGAGTTTTCAATTTTCTTCATTTTTCGACTGTCGAAAATTCAATTTATAATTTTCTTCATTTTTTAATTGTTGAAAATCCAAGAAAAAAAAAAACAATTTTTGAATAAAAACAGGTGTTAAAAATATTACATTTACGTAATTTTAAATGAGAATGTAATAAATAAATAATGATTTCAATCCTGATTTTTGTTTGAAAGTCGATTTTTGGAACTTTCAACTGTTGAAAAGAATTTTTAAAATTTTTTAATTAATTTAATTGTCAAGAATTTTAAGAAAATTGAAAATTCATCTGTTAAGAATTAAAGAAAATTGAAAACTCAACTATTGAATTTTCAATTTTCTTCCCATGTTTTCAATTTTCAACAGATGAAAATTCAAGTGCTAAAAATAGTTTAATTTTTAACAATTGAATTTTCAATTTTCTTCAGTTTTCAACAGCTGAAAATTCCATTTCTAACCATTCAGTTTTCATTTTTTTCAAATTTCTTTAATTTTTAACAGTTGACAATCTAAGAAAAATGAAAATTTTATATCAAGAAAAAGTGCGAAAAATGTTATATTTAAATAATTTTACATGATAATTTAAAAAATCAACATTTGAATTCATAAAACCAAATTTTTTATTTTTTACGTGGTGAAAATTTATACTTTTGAAAATTCAATTTAATTATGCAATTTAATAATTAACATTCACTATCAATATTAAAATTAAATATTAAAATATTCACTTCAATATTAATAATTCTATTCATTAATTAAAATTTTAATTTTCTTCAATTTTTAACTGTAAAAATAAAAATAAAAATTTCAATCCAGATTATTTTGTTTGAAAGTCGATTTTTGGAATTTTCAACTTTGAAAATTCAATTTTCCACTTTGTAATTTTAAATTATCTTCAATTACACACAGTTAAAATTCATTTTATTTTTAACAGTTGTAAAATTAACTATTTGGTTGAAAATTTAATTATTTTGTTGAAAGGAAATTTTTTTTTAATTAAACAATTTTGTTAAAGTCATTCTTTTTTATTGAAAATTCAACTGCTTTCTTGAAAATTTGCTTTTTTGGTCGAAAACTGAATTAAATTGTTAAAAATTCTGAAATTTTGTTAGCAATTAACTTTTTTCGTGAAACTTCATATTTTCGAGATGAAAATTTAACTTTGTAGAGGATTCATCCCTTTTAGTTGAAAAATTAAAAATTTGGTAGAAAATTAACAATTTTGTAGAAAATTAAAAAATTGGTTGAAAATGAACTTAATTGTTGTTACTTGAAGCTTCTTCTAGTTTTAAAATAATAAAATTATTAATAGAAATCCTGAAACTTTTTATGTTAAAAGATTTTTAACTTTTCAATATGATAAAGCTGTAAATCTTTTTATATTTTCTGGTAGTCCTTGAATTGAAAAAATAATTTCCAATGAATAATAAAATTAGAATCGAATACTGAAATTGAAATAAAAATGGTTTTTAATTAATTAATTAAAAACTTAAAAAACCTGTTAAGAAAAACTAAAAAATTAATGAATTATTTTAATTATTAGAACGGAGACTAGATACGGATTACAGAATCCACTTGATATTTATAAAGCTAAAAATAAATTTAATTTACAGTTTTTCGAGTTAGAATTGCAAATTTTTGTCTAAATTAATCAATTTTATTATGTTTTCAAAAATAATAAATTATTCCAATTTTTAGTTGGTTAAAAACATCGCTACAGGTATTCGCATTTAATTTATTACTGATTATTATGTAAATCAATCGGTTTTTTTTTCAGTACAAATGTTTCATCTGTTCTCATAAATTTTTCAATAATTTCAAATAAATCGCATTTCAGAAAAAACTCATAAACTTGTGCAAACTGAATTATCGATTGGTCCATAAAAATGAAACTTTTCTGTAAAAATGCGTAAGCGGACTGAAATATAAATCCAAAGACGCGCTCGTATCTGATAATAATTTGCATAATTTTTTTTTAACATTCAACAATCCTCACTTTTTATGACTTGCAAATATTTGACGTCATTTCATCGGAATTATCAACTAAAAAAAAACTAAAAAATATTTTAATAAACAAAAAATCGACTTTTTTCAAACAAAATTTTTTAGTGGATTTAAATGTTTATTTATTAAATTATCATGTAAAATTATGTGAATATAGCATTTTCAAAACTTGTTTTCAATACGAAATTCCCTTTTTTTAATTAGAAGGAAATTTGAAAATTTCAACTAATGGAAATTGAAAAAGAAATGAAAATTTTAAACGGTTGAAAATTGAAAAAAAGCTGAAAATTATCCACAGTTGAAAATTCTTTAATTTTCAACATTTAAAAAATTGACTTTCTTGTTACAAATTAAACTGATTTGTAGAATAATCGTCTTTTTGGCATGAAATTTCAACAGTTTCATAGAAGATTAAACTATTATGTTGGAAATTCAATAGTTTGGTTAAAAATGACCTTTTTTGTTGAAAATTCAATTGTTTTGTAGAAAATTAATCTTTTTGACTTGAAAATTTAACAATTTGGTGGAAAATTCAACAATTTGGTTTGAAATTAAATTATTTATTGTAAATTTATATTTTCGGGTTGAAAAGTCTACTTTTTTAATAGATAATTCGATTTTTGGTTTAAAATTTCGACATTTTCATAGAAAATTCAACTATTAGGTTAAAAATTCAACATTTTATTAAAAATTAACTTTTCTTGTTAGAAATTCAAATTTTATGTGAAAAAATTCATCTTTTCGACTTAAAAATTTAACAATTTGATAGAAAAATCAACAGTTTGGTTTAAAATTCTGCTATTCAGTTAAAAGTTCTACAATTTGGTTGAAAATGAACTTTCTTCTTGAAAATTCGTATTTTCGGTTTAGAAATTTAGTTTTCTTTTTTCTTGAAATTTCAATATTTCAAAAGAAAATTCAAAAATTTGGTAGAAAATTCAACTGTTTGGTTGTAATTTCAACTTTTTATTTGAAAAATTAAATATTTGTTTTAAAACTAACTTTACTGTGAAAAATTCAACAATTTTGTTTGAAAAATCAACTGTTTCGTTCAAATTTAACTTTTTTGTTGAAAATTGAACTTTTTGGTCGAAAATTCAACTTTTGAGTTAAAAATTAACTTTTCTCGTTGAAAAATTCAAATTTTATGTGAAAAATTCATCTTTTTTCCACTATTCAGTTAAAAATTCAACATTTTCATTGAAACTGAACTTTTTTCTCGAAAACTAATATTTTCGGTTTGAGAATTTTTTTTTTTATTATTGCTGGAAATTCCAATATTTCAATAAAAAATTCAAAAATTTATTAAAAAATGTAACTATTTTTTTTTAAACTGAAATTCAGATATATGGTTGAAATTTCAAAATTTTAATTCAAAATTCAAATATTTGGTTGAAAATTAATTTTTCTGTAAAAAATTCAACAATTTTGTTCAACAATTCAACTGTTTGGTTCAAAGTTTACTTTCTTTGTTGAAGATTTATACGTTTGGGTGGAAAATTCAACTTTTTTCGAAAAGTCATTCTTTTCGGTTAAAATTACATTTTTCTGCTGAAAATTCATATTTTCGAATTGAAAATTCAACTCTTTTGTAAAAAAATCATATTTAGGGCTTGAAAATTCAACGATTTTGAAAATTCATCTCTTTTGGTGAAAATTTCCTCTTTTGGGTTGAAAATTCAATTGTTTTTTCGAGAAATATTTTTTGTTGCTTGTTTGTCTTTTTTGGTTAAATTCAACCTCTTCTGGTTCAAAATTAAAATATTTTTTGAAATATTATTGCATTTTTGATTGAGAATCAATCTTCTTTGGTGGATGATTGAACTACTTGATTAAAAATAAAATTTGTATTAAAAACAAGCGTTAGAAATGTTATACATGCATAATTTAAAATGAAAATTTAATTTAAAAAAATATTTCTATAAAAAACTAAATTAAAAAAAGACCATTTTTTTGAAAAAGGGCTCGCAATTAGCAAATAATGTTTTGGAAAAATAATAGTCATGTAATGGACTCTCAGGAGAGATTTTATGAGATTAAAAAAAAATCCTAACTCTAATCATCTCCTCGTCTCGCGACTCGAGTTCAGTAATTATTATTAAATCCACTACCGCGATTTTATCTTCAGTTATTGAATTCCAGGTTTCAAATTCATCTCTCAAGTTTTATTGAGAAAATATGACCTAAATTTTACAAAATTGTTGCTAATGATCATTTCACATTTGCACTGTTTCTATTTTCAGAATGGAATGGTAAAAAGTCATTCGTGATACAATTTTTGGCTCTTGATTTTTTGTTAGAAAACAAAACGTCCCTTTCCAACTTGGAAATATGATAACTCGGTCGGAAATAAAGATTATAAAGATATTTCTGACCAATCAAACCTAAAAAATCTCAACTGGTTCCCGAAATATAATGAAAAGTATCGAAGCGGATTGCCGACTGAAACTCGACGCAACGCTTCCACAATTTTGGTCATAACTCAGGAACCCGTGAATATTTTTCAAGTTTTTATGGCTTAAATTAAAGACCAGATATCAAAGTATATCTCCTGTAAATTTCAAGTCTCTATTTATACATCCGACCGAGTTATCACCTTTCAAAGTTATCAGTGATTTCACAGACGATAGTGTACCTATACATTTTATCGTCTCCCTAAACTATAATCTCCCTTTCATCTTTCGTCATCACTCTTCAGAAATCTTGGACTCATCACTTTGAGGTCGTATAGTTCTAGATCTTGTGGATTTGACACCTCTCGATATTGCCTCGTTCGGGAAGATAGGGAAGGTCTTTTTTTATCGAGATCCACAAAACGATATCAGAGAGTCGACACTTTCGGTGTCATCTAACAGTTGATGGGTCATCCTCGTTCAGAGGATCGTCGTGTGGGTGTTCTACGCTGGCACCTGATTCACTGGGCTCTGAATAGGAATTGATATCACATAAATGTCGAGCTTCTCTCCGGAAGCCTTATCAGTGAGGTCGGCATAATTGATCGAATCATAAGGCGGAGGTGCAAAAAGGTGATAAGGAGGTGGCGGAGTCTCGGTAACTCCTTGAGCACTGCTAATGACCTCTCCTCGTTGAATGTAGGGTACAGTGATGGGCCTTGCCCCTCGTCGACAGCACCATTCGGAACAGCTCACTATCAGGAAAAATGCCACCAGACCACCAAATGACCCGATGTACCAGACGATCGACCAAGGGTCCAGGGGGCTCTGCGATTCTCCAATAACTGAAAACGGAAAATATCCACATTAAATTTCAATGCATTTTTGGGTATACTTCCGAAAAGGTCAGATAAGAATATTGATTTGAAATTTAGTCTAGGCGTTCCTTTTATACCCTAGTTGAACGCACTAAAAGGATTTTTGGCACAGATCAATATAAATTAAGTTATTATTAATTTTTACTTTTTCAAAAAATTAGTTTTTCGCCAAAATCTCGAAAAATATTGATTTTGACAAAAAATGTTCTGGATAAAAGTTGTAGATCTCGTCGAGACACATATTTTTTATATTCATACTTTTTTTCTAACATTAGTATTTGTCGAGAAAAATAACAAAAACGAGGAATTGACAACTCGACTGAAAAATGTACACCTATTTCTGACTTCAAGATAATTCAGGATATTTCAAGGTACTTCAGGATACTTCAAATACTTCAGAATAATTCACATACTTCAAGATATTTCACATACTTCAAGATACTTCAGGATATTTCAAGATACTTTATGGTAATACAAGGTACTTCAGCATAATTCACAAACTTCAAGCACATACATCAAGATACTTCAAATACTTCACGATATTTCACGTACTTCAAGATACTTCAGGATACTTCAAGATATTTCAAGTCACTTCAGAATATTTCAATGTACTTCAGGATATTTCACATACTTCAAGATACTCCAGGATGAAAAAAGATACTTAAGGATATTTCAAAATAGTTCAAGGTACTTCAGAATATTTCAATGTACTTCAGGATAATTCACATACTTCAAGATACTTCCCATACTTCTGGATATTTCACGCACTTCAAGATACTTCAGGATATTTCAAGATACTTCAGGAAAATTCGCAAACTTCAAGATACTTCACATACTTCAGGATAATTCACATACTTCAAGATACTTTACATACCTCAGGATATTTCTTTTACTTCAAGAACTTCAGGATATTTCAAGATACTTTAGGATATTTCAAGACACTTCAGGATATTTCAAGATACTTCTTGATATTTCAAGGCACTTCAGGATAATTCATAAACTTCAAGATACTTCACATACTTCAGGATAATTCACATACTTCAGGATAATTTACATACCTCAAGATACTTCACATACTTTAGGATATTTCACGTACTTCAAGATACTTCAGGATATTTCAAGATACTTCTTGATATTTCAAGGCACTTCAGGATAATTCACAAACTTCAAGATACTTCACATACTTCAGGATACTTCAAATACTTCAGGACAATTCACAAACTTCAGGATAATTCACAAACTTCAAGCTACTTCACATACTTCAGAATATTTCACGTACTTCAAGATACTACAGCATCTTTCGAGATACTTTATGATTTTTCAAGGTAGTTCAGGATAATTAACAAACTTCAAGATACTTCACATACTTCAGGATAATTTACAAACTTCAGGCTACTTCACATACTTCAGAATTTTTCACGTACTTCAAGATACTTCAGAATATTTCAAGATACTTTAGGATATTTCAAAAACTTCGAGATACTTCGTATACTTCAGGATAATTCACATACTTCAGGGTAATTCACATACATTAAGATACTTCACATACTTCAGGATAATTCACAAACTTCAAGCTACTTCACATATTTCACATACTTCAGGATATTTCTTTTACTACAAGACACTTCAGGATAGTTCAAGATACTTCAGGATATTTCAAGATACTTCAGGATAATTCACAAACTTCAAGATACTTCACATACTTCAGGATAATTCACATACTTCAAAATGCTTCACACTGTTCAGGATATTTCACGTACTTCAAGATAATTCAGGATATTTCAAGATACTTCAGAATAATTCACAAACTTCAAGATTCTTCACGTACTTCAGGATAATTCACATACTTCAAAATACTTCACATTGTTCAGGATATTTCACGTACTTCAATATACTTCAGGATATTCCAAGATACTTCAGGATAATTCGCAAACTTTAAGATACTTCACATACTTCAGGATAATTCACATACTTCAAGATACTTCACATACTTTAGGATATTTCTTTTACTTCAAGACACTTCAGGATATTTCAAGATACTTCAGGATGATTCACAAACTTCTAGATTCTTCACATACTTCAGGATGATTCACATACTTCTAAATATTACACATAGTTCAGGATATTTCACGTACTTCAAGATACTTCAGGATATTTAAGGTACTTCAGGATAATTCACAAACTTCAAGATACTTTAAATACTTCAGAATAATTCAAAAACTTCAAGATTCTTCACATACTTCAGGATAATTCACATACATCAAGATACTTCACATACTTTACGATATTTCACGTACTTCAAGATACTTCAGGATACTTCATGATATTTCAAGTTGCTTCAGAATATTTCAATGTGCTTCAGGATATTTTACATACTTCAAGCTACTCCAGGATAAAAAAAGATACTTGAGGATACTTCAAAATATTTCAAGATACTTCAGAATATTTCAATGTACTTCAGGATAATTTACATACTTCAAGATACTTCCCGTACTTCAGGATATTTCACGTACTTGAAGATACTTCAGGATATTTCAAGATACTTCAGGAAAATTTACAAACTTCAAGATACTTCACATACTTCAGGATAATTCACATACTTCAAGATACTTCACATACTTCAGGATATTTCTTTTACTTCAAGACACTTCAGGATATTTCAAGATACTTCAGGATAATTCATCAACTTCTAGATTCTTCACATACTTCAGGATAATTCACATACTTCTAAATATTTCACATAGTTCAGGATATTTCACGTACTTCAAGATACTTCAGCATATTTCACAAACTTCAAGATACTTTACATAGTTCAGGATAATTCACATACTTAAAGATACTTCACATACTTCAGGACATTTCTTTTACTTCAAGACACTTCAGGATATTTCAAGATACTTCAGAATAATTCAAAAACTTCAAGATTTTTCACACACTTCAGGATAATTCACATACATCAAGATACTTCACATACTTCAGGATAATTCACATACTTCAAGATGCATCACATACTTCAGGATATTTCTTTTACTTCAAGACACTTCAGGACATTCCAAGATACTTTAGGATATTTCAAGACACTTCAGGATATTTCTAGATACTTTAGTATATTTCACGTACTCAGGATAATTCACAAACTTCAAGATACTTCTTATGATTCAGGATATTTCACGTACTGCAAGGTACTTCAGGATATTTCACAAACTTCAAGATACTTTACATACTTCAGGATAATTCACAAACTTCAAGCTACTTCACATACTTAAGGATATTTCTTTCACTTCAAGACACTTCAGGATATTTCAAGATACTTTAGTATATTTCACATACTTCAGGATAATTCACAAATTTCAAGATACTTCACATACTTCACATACTTCAAGATACTTTAGGATATTTCAAGATACTTAATGATATTTCAAAGTACTTTAGGATATTTCACAAACTTCAAGATACTTCACATACTTCAGGATAATTCACAAACTTCAAGCTACATCACATACTTCACATATTTTAGGATATTTCACGTACTTCAAGATACTTCAGAATATTTCGAGATACTTTATGATATTTCAAGGTACTTCAGGATAATTAACAAACTTCAAGACACTTCACATACTTCACATATTTCAGGATATCTCACGTATTTCAAGATCCTTCAGGATATTTCAAGATACTTTAGGATATTTCACGTACTTCAAGATACTTCAGGATATTTCAAGATACCTTAGGATATTTCACAAACTTCAAGATACGTCATATACTTCGGGATAATTCACATACTTCAGGATAATTCACATACATTAAGATACTTTAAATATTTCAGGATAATTCACGAACTTCAAGATACTTCACATACTTCAGGATATTTCACAAACTTCAAGCTACTTCACATACTCCACATACTTCAGGATATTTCTTTTACTTCGAGACACCTCAGGATATTTCAAGATACTTCAGGATATTTCAAGATAATTCAGGATATTTCAAGATACTTCAGGATAATTCGCAAACTTCAAGATACTTCACATACATCAGGATAATTCAAATACTTCAAGATACTTCACATACTTCAGGATAATTCACATCATTCAAAATACTTTACATACTTCACATACTTCAGGATATTTCTTTAACTTTAGACACTTCAGGATATTTCAAGATACTTCAGGATATTTCAAGATACTTCAGGATATTTCAAGATACTTCAGGATAATTCAGAAACTTCAAGATTCTTCACATACTTCAAAATACTTTACATAGTTCTAATATTTCACGTACTTCAAGATACTTTAGGATATTTCAAGATACTTCAGGATATTTCAAGATACTTCAGGATATTTCAAGATACTTCAGGATATTTCAAGATACTTCAGGATAATTCGCAAACTTCAAGATACTTCACATACATCAGGATAATTCAAATACACACATGATTTGTTCCAATCTGCAGGGTTTGCTTATGAATATTTTCAGAATTCTTTCAACTGAGTCTTAATAATTTTACCTCTGTTTTTTTGAAAGAAATCTATTTTTTATTAAAAAACTTTTTTGAAAGAAGAATGCATTAAATATTAGCAATGTTAGAAATACATTAAAATTTTTGATTGTTTCTTTCCCTAATTGGAAAATGTAATAATCTAAACAGATTGGTTCATAATCAACCATAAAAATTAGATCTGGGCACTATGATCTAATTTTTCCTTAATATTCATAATTTACATTTTTTTCGGCTTCAACAACAACAACAATTTTATATATTTTTTTTTTATTTTTTCACTTTTATACATGATATATGTTAGAACATATTTCTAAAAAAATGTTTTCTTGGTACTTATTGAAAAATAAGGTTGCTAATAGGATGTACATATAATTTAACATGTCATCTTGGTACTTATCTAAAAATAAGATTGCCATATAAGATGTACATAATTTTTTAATTAAGAAAAATCACCCAGATGCTTATCAAAAATAAGTTTTATACCCTCGTTGCCTATAAAAAAAGGTACACTGAGGAAGTTGCCATATATGAGATATGTGCATAATTGTTTTTAAGGACCATTCATTAATTTTTGACTGTTTCTTTTCCTAATTGGAAAATCTTATAATTTTCTTTCCATCTCCTTTTCATACCTAAAAAGTCCCATAAAATACTTCCAAAATTCTCGGAAATTCTTTAGAATCGCATGAAATTTTTTAAAACCCTAAAAATCATTAAAATGATTAGAAATTTCTTGAAATTTTTTTAATCTCATGAACATTTTTTAGAATACTTTACAATATCCTAAATTATTTCAAATCTCTTAAAATCTCTTGAAATTTGTTAAAGCTCTTGACAATTCTTTGAAATCTTTTAAAACATCCTACAATTTTTTAATCCTTTGAAATCTCTTGAAATATTTTCAAATTATTAAAATATATTGAAATTATTTGGAATATTTTAATATTCTTTCTCATAAAATCATCGACATGAAGCCAACATTTGAAAGGTTCAAATATAGCTAGCACCCTAACATTGAAGTCTTTATGATGCTATTGCAATAACTAAACTTTAACTACTATAATGTTGGATGCATGGATTTTCTATAGGGTTGATTAAAAAAAAATATTATGTAACAGTACTAATTTACCCCCTCCCCCCGAAAAAAAACTGCTACGTAATTTATGGACGGTTCCTAAATGGAATCAGAAATTGAAGATTGCTTTTTTAAAACAAAACCAGTTAAATCTCACTGATGATGTGAGATTTGACTAGTTCACTCAGTGGAATTCCTTCACTGGTATACCCAGTGAAATTCACTGGTTACTCAGTGCCAGTATTCCATCGCACGCGTTTTCGTCCGTCAGCTGGTTAGTTACGATGACATTTAGCATTCATCGCTTTTGTACTAACCTTTGAATTATCTGTCAAAACCCATAAATTCACATGAATAAATGACGGCTGGTATGACCACTGTTTGCATCAATCATTTGACGTTATTGGTATATTTCAGCTACTGTCTTAGTTGCGTCACTTACTGGTTGACCCAGTAAAAATTGGAGAATCAATGGTTCACCAGTGACAACTCAAAATACTGATTCAACCAGTGACAATTTCACTGGTTCAGTTTAAGAAAGTGAAGAGTGAACTAGAGAAAGATTCTGTCTATTATGGGAAACATTGTCCTCTTTGGGCGACCGCTCATTGATCACTCGTTGTCGTCTTTGCTGTTCGCCTAGAAGCACCTTTAGGTGACCTCGTTACTCCACCACGAACGACTTCTCGATCTAACGAATCGTTCCTCTCCAGTCTCCACCTTTCGAAAGCCTTTCTTCAAAGCTTTCTGTGCGACAAAAGAAGTCGATAAGACTTCGTAGATCAAAACCTCCTTTTCGCGCTTCCATTGAACCGTTAGACACCGTGTAAACACGAAGACAGAATCGCAATGGTTATCAGATTCGAGATTCTGTATTTGAAAAGTAACCTGCCATATACAATTTTATACTCAGAGTTGGTATATAGTTAGCTAGTACTTCAATTTTGCTTTTATACATTGAGGAAAATATTTTATTGAATTAAAAAACAGCATTTCTCACAGAGAAAAACTATGGGTTCGGTAATTTTACGGTTCAAGTAAAAGTTTGCATCATTTGGAGCTGAGACATCAATAGAACTCTTTTTAAGGGTTCCCTTTTAATTCCTTGATATCCGATAGATGGCCAGTTATGGTGCCAACGTTTTTAACTGCGCATGTACCGAAAAGCGTGGACTTTTTTTAAATAAGTAAATACAATGGATAATCATACAGAAGAATGCTTACCAAAGCTTTTTATGATTTGAAAAAAAAGATTGAATCGAATTATAGAAATACAATATCTTCCTAAATTATAGGAAATTATTTCATACCTCATGAACATTTTTTCAATCCATCCAATCCTTGGAAATTTATTGAAATTTTTTAGATCTTCTGAAAATGCCTTAGAATATTTGAAAATAACCTAAAATATTTTAAATCCCTTGACAACTTTTGAAATCCATTAAAACTTTTTCAAGCTCTTTAAAATTACTTGAAAGCTTTAAAAATAACATTAAATCTTTAAATTCGTTTGGAATACTTTCATATTGTTGAAATCTGTTAAAAGTTTTTTGGGAGCTGTTAGAATACTCAAAAGTATTTCGAATCCTTTGAAATCTTTTGAAATTCCTTGAAAATTTTTAAAGATCTTGAAAATTCGTTTGGAATTCTTCCAAATACCTTAGCCTTAAAAATTCTTTGTAATGCTTTTAAATTATTGAAATCCATTGAAATATTCTTAGAACCTATACAAATTACGTCAAAGATTGCGAAAGAATTGAAGAAAATTCAGAAATAGTTATAGACCTGAATGCAATAGAGTATCACCTACGGGTTAATTTATTGAAAGAAAAGTGACCATTTAAAATTGCTTTTAGCACAATTTAAACATTTTTTTACATCAAGCTTGCAAATGTACCTCTTAAATTTTTTATTTTATTCCAATGCATCGCTTAAAATTAACTTAAATAGAGAATTTTGTCTAAACACTTTCATGTGATACCAGGTAACCACAATCAAATAAAAAATCCCATATCCAAGCACCTTTTAATTTAGGTCGGTTCAGCCCACGTTGGTTTGGATTTATTTCGAAAGTTTTATATTTAAAAAAAAACAGTTTCTCGAATAAAATCTCAACACGGGTAGCCGCGGCCATTTGAAAATGATGAAAATTTCATAAAGTTTAAAAAATATTGCCAATTATTTCTTCTTGAAAATACGAATTTATACAACAAATTGGAGTCCATCACAAAACAAAACTGCTTCGACTCTTGATTAATATCCCTCGATTAATAACAAACAAAATTTAAATAGCTAGCTTTTTTTCGTGTTGCAACCGCCAAAGTTGTGGAATTTATGCTCGAATTTATCGAGGAATTTATTTAGAAGGGAGGAATCAGTGAATCTGTGACAAAATAGTCGCATTTTCAATCTAATGACAACATAATTAATAAATTCCAATACTTGGTAAAAGCAGACTTCAAACTTTTAAAAATAGTAAGAAGGCATAAGAAATAACTTTCTTCCTATTTTAGGACTATGAGAGTATAAGTTTAAACTCAAGCTCTTTTCAAAATATTTTATTTGAAAAAAAAATTCTTTTGTCATCCAAAGAGTATTTTGAAGTACACATTAATAAAGTTAACTTTTTCCGAGAAAGTGTACAGCATTTATAACATTTTTTAAATTGAAAGTACAAGTATATCTGCATAGTGTATTTTTCATAACGAGCATTATGGACTTTTTCCTCAATAAAAGTATGCGTCATTTGATTTCTAGCTTGTATTTTTCGATATACTTACAGGAATGTCGAATGAGATAGAGCATAATAAGAGGAACTCACCTAGAACAAAAATAAAATTTTCCATTAGCCATGATAATGATTAAACAATAAAATTTATAACTATAGTGGATTTTTGAGAAACGACTGTGATAAAGTACGAATGTAATAATGACTAAATTAGTGATTTCAAGTTCGTTTCATTCAGCATATTGATAGAATAAGTCAACAGCAAGTGAGAAGGGCGTAATTCTCAAACCACCAAATTTACTTCATCTTAATAGCTTTGTGAGCTATAGTAAAACATAATTTATAGTTTGACTTCTGAAACATCGTACGCAATTGCATAGATAAAGCTACATATATAATAAAAATATCATATTTCTTACCAAAACCTATTATTTCCTCGCTATAATAAAACATAGTACTAAACATAACACATCAATATAAATCAATACGCCAATAAATCAACCCAAATCTCTCCCGGGAAATACATATTACACTTTTTATGTCTACTCTCAGATTTTATTACATACCCAGCTTAATGGAAATCGACTAATGAACGTCATGTGAAATAGAAGTTTGTCATCAACGATTTTCCCTGCTACTGATATTTATTGTATACCGTATCCTGAATTCAGTGAAAATGGAAGAGTGAACCTTAAAAGGCGTCCGTAATTACTTCCTATATTTGAATTAGTACATGTAAACATTCCATGTGAATTTTACGCTATTCGAAATTTCAAATGTCGGGCATTCCAAATATTTGACTGCCGCTATTAGTCACACAGTCGTCGATTGAGACGTAGCTCATCTACTCTGAAATTGCTCCGTCGGGGATAATCGATGAATTGAAACTCGTGTTCTGCATTCACCCTGTCGTCAGTCTCACTATATCAGCGAATGGTATAAGCGATGCCGAGCCCGGCCTGGTGTACAAAGAGACAATAAAATATCAAATTACGAGGCGGGTAGGAGGATGGTTGTCCCGCTAGTGGAGACTGGTTCACGAGGTCGCAAACAAGAAGAGACGGAGCAAGCTCCTGGCCATTTGATTGCCGACACATTCAGTTCCCAGCAACCAGCATTAATGTTTCGAATACGGGAAATCGAATTGAATCCCCAAAACTATACAAAAGCAATCGGGAAAGTGTCAGCGAAAGGTAATATGTGATGTTACATTCGGAATTTGGTACATGCTAGAGCAAGCAAGCATTCCTATCCTTGTGATGATTAAACACTAGGTGGAATACGAGCTCTTTAAATTGCTGTTGGCTTGATCACTATTCATCATTTTTAACTGATATTTAATTTGTTAATGTGACTATCAGTTCGTTAATTTAGGCGTTCATCATAAGTCCAAAAATCGCTCTCAGCTGTCCGTCAATCACCCCTCGCAATCATCAACTCACTCCATTAACCCTTCGCTCTTACCCCTTTAATCTAAAACTATTTCTCCTCCCCAATTGTCACCTTTTACCTTGCCCCCTATTTCCCCTCTTTACTTACTCAATTTCCAAAATACCCTCCTCATCTTTCAACAACATATCTTCTAACCCTTAATTTAGTACTGATAACTTGTACCTTCTCACCTGCCCTTAACCACTCAACTTCTTACTGCATTCCTCCAAGTCACTTATGTTAGACCTTCTTTAATTAACCGTCCTCTTTCTCATCCAATCTGCCATCACCTCCTCTACTTTCATACTCCTCTCCCCTTATCTTTTTTGACCGTTTTCCAGTTTTAACCCATCTTCATCTGCTCCTCCCTCCTCTAGTCTCTAAAATCACCACTACTTTAGAACCTCCCTCATCATCTTATCCTCTTCCCATGTATTACCCTTGGTTCATGTAACCTTCTCCATTTACATTCTACTATACCCCCACTTAACCCGTCAAACATATTAATTATGTCCAGAACCAACCTGTGCTCTTCCCCTACTCTACGTGACTCTAACCCTTAAATTACTTCTTCAAACCACCTTACTCCTTCTCCTTCCTGTCCAATCTGTCGTATCTTCTCTACTTTGAAACCCCTTTTCCTTCTTTTTTTTACGAATTTACAATTCTAGCCGCTTCCCACATACCCTTGTTTATATACCCCCTTTTTTACCCTTTGAAATTATGACTTACTCCCATCGATATTCTTGTTTCTTTGAAAATATTAACAATCAAAAATTTGCATTCTTTCGTTATTTAGCACCGTACCGACTAACCCTCAATTACTATATAAATCATATAGCTTCTCCCAAGCAGTATTATTCGAGTACATTCTTTGTAAATACTATACTTTTGTTTCTATCTTTCAAATATTCGTGTTTTTCACCAAGCTACTGAAATTTTAAGTTTTAACATAACTTAACAGCAAGGGTAATAAGAGATCGAAAAAATTACCTGAGTTTGAAATATAACAATATTGGATGATTAGTCAGGTGCCAAATAACAAAAGAATGCAAAATAATTTTCATGTAAAAATTGTATCCAACCAACATTGTCATATGGCACAACAAATAAAAAATGCATGCCAATTATTTTAAAGATACTGCAATTTTTTCAAAGAAAAAGTTACAACAAGTGGAAATTACAAACTACTTGATTTATCTGTTAAAAAATCTTAAAATCATTGCAATATTTCCAGTTTCAATTATCCACGTCAAACAGTTGACTACAAAATGAAACATCTTCTGACTTTGTGAAAATCAGATATGAAATAGATAATAAAAGTTTAATCGGTGGAATTGTGGAACTATTCTTATAAATCTCTTGGTATTTAGAGGTTCCTTAAACTTTGAAACTTACATTCGTAGCCCACGTGAAAAGTTTCAGGAAATATTTATAGAACGCATCTAATGGAATTTCTTGATAGAATTTTCAGTGAATTTTCATGGCACTAAATTTGGAACTTTAGAAATCTTCTTAACATTCTGATACAGATTCAATATTCTAAAAGTGTACTACAAGCGAATGCTTGTGTCCATATATAAACCTCAAGAGTTAAAAAAAAATTTGTCAATAAAAAATGTAGGCTTAGGGACCATAGAAGTCATGTGAATTGGAATTATCAAGAAATGTTGTCTAGATATGAAAATTCATACGTGTGAGACATAAGAAAAACTAATTTTGAGCATAATAACCAATGACATGAATTTCATATGAGAATGTTGAATAATTAACTGATTGATTTAATCAAATTAAATATTTGGAAGGTCTAAATCAAAATAATCTATCAATTGTTAAAATAGTTTTATTTAGAAGTCAATATGTAATATTTTTTAAATATCGGCAGCTTTCGAACGGAAATAGTTAAATAAATAGTTAAGTATTCCCAAAGCATAATTTATTATTCTTAATAATTTACTACACAATACATAATGTACAAAATTTATTTATTTTTTGTGACCCACTCTGGCATTGTTTCCCCTGCAACCATATACACTACCCAAAAACGCTTCATCTCTCCAGCACATGTGGAACCAATCCGATTTCAACCCCTATTCCAAATTTTATTGCTGATCATTTCTCTTCATTCTAAATCCCATTCCAAATTTTATTGCTGGTAGGCAGAATTTGATGCTAAAAGAGCCTAAAAAAGGTTTCATCTCCCTAGAACATGTGAAACTCACTCCATTTCAACCCCTAGGATTAAAAGAATTCAGAAAAAATACCTATCTTCAATACTGAAAGTTTTATTGCTGATAATAACAGAATTTGAGCTGAACTTTCGAAATCTGAAGGGCTGAAATAGGGTGGGTTTCATATGTCTTTGAGAGAAGAAACTTTTTTTAAAGTTAGTGCATTTTTGCAGAATTTTTAAATCTCTTGGGTCGAAATAGGGTGGGTTCCACACGTGCTGAAGTGATAAAACTTTGATGAAACTTTTTCAGGTAGTTGTAGGGTTGTGTGCTACAATTTTCTGCCACAAAACTTTATATCTCTCGCCTTATTAGAAAAAAAATTCTCTAGTTGCGTTTATTATCAAGCAAGATGCTATCCCCTGATATAAACAAAAAATAAATTTTTTCTTTATAAAAACTTCGAGGCTCACAATTCCCAATTGTTTAGCGATGACCCATATTCTGTCAAGATTTCCACTAGAGCATTGCAATGCGTTAAATAATTCCCCAGCCAATCATGTAAGAACGCTAAGCTTCATAAGGCTTAATTATTATTTAATAATCGCGCGAAATTTGCGAGGTGCGAATCACGGCCCGGATTCCGATAAGGAAATGCTGGTAAGGGGTGCAAAGTTCTTCGGAAGTATGAAATAGTAATTAGTCGCTGTAATTAGACATAGTATACCTAATGCCTATACGTATACGTATATAATAACGATTTGGCTCGAGAAACGAAATTGAGACGGAGGGTTGTCGTCAACAACCCTCGGGATAATCTAATGAAGATCTAGCCTCTATTTTGTGCCAATCAATCTTAGGAAGTATCCTTGCCGACAACACCTGCAAGTTTGTAATTATTGTCCCCGCTCATTGGCGCCGTGTTGTCCAGAGCAAGCGAGTTTGTAGATGCAATTTAATTTAAGCTCGGTTGAGAAGCGCCAATGGCTGAAAATCAAGCGACTTAACTCATAGGAGGGTAGGCGGTAAGTTTGCGAGCGTGATTTGGTATAGGGGATGAAACGAGATGGATAACAAAAAGGCTCCTCGTGAACGGTTATAAATGGCAGAGACTCAAGAAAACAATGACCTCAAGGAAGTAGCGATGTTCAAAAAATGGAAGGTGAAGGGCGATGTTGAAGAAAGGGCGATATTAAAAAAAATATAAGGTAAGGGACGATGCTAAGAAAAGTTCGATGGTACGAAAAATGCGATTATAAGACAAGGCCGATCTCTAAAAAGTAGATTTTAAAGATTGATGATAAGGAAAACCCGATGTTAAGGAAAAGGCGATGTTAATGGCTATAGTAGGGAAAGGACGCTATTAACGGAAGGGCAATGTTAAGGAAAGCGTGATTTTTAGGAGCGTGATTAAGAAAAGGGCGATGTTGATAAAAGGGCGATGTTTAAAAAATAAAAGGTGAAGGTGGATGTTCAGGGGCGTGGTTGAGAAAAGGAAGTGTTTAAAATGAAAGTCGATGTTTAAGAAGTGGAGTTATTAAGAAAAAGACAGTGTTGAGGAAAGGGCGCTGTTCAAAAAGTGGAAGGTAAACAGCGATTTTAGGGAAAATGTCACTTTAAGAAATACGTGCTGTTAAAGAATATGTGCTGTTAAGGAACATTCACTGTTAAGGAAAAGACGATGCTAAGTAAAACGTAATGTTAATAAAACAGGGATATTAAGCAAAGTGCGATGTCACGTAAAATTCGAGATTGTGAGCGTAGTTATCAAGATTTTCAAAAAAAAAATAAGAGTGATAAAGGAAAGAGAAAGAAGTCAAGGATTTTTTATAAAGAAATGTGAGATTATAAAATAAACGCGGTAAAAGTTTTAATTTGAGGGGTGTCGAAAATAGTAAGTGAAAGCGTTTCAGGATATGGTCATGTTAGGGATGGGGCGATGTTTAACATGTGGAAGATAAAGGGGCATGTTAATGAATAGATGATGTTAAGAAACGGGTATGGGTGCTGTTAAGAAAAAGGCGATTTTAAGGAAAGGCAATTTTGAGGAAAGAGCGTTGTTAAATGTTAAGGAAAAGACAATTTTAAAGAAAAAACAATGTTAAGGAAAATACAATGCTCAGAAGAGGGTGATGTTAAGGAAAATGCAATGCTCAGAAAAGGGTGATGTTGAGAAAAAGGCGATGTTGAGAAAACGGTGAGGTTCAGGAAAGGACAGTGTTACGTAAAATGCCATGTTAATGAAGGTGCGATGTTAAGGAAAGTTCGATATTAAAGAAAGAGCGACGTTGATCAAAATGCGACTTTAATCAAGAGCGCTGTTAAGGAAAGAGCGATGTTCATGACGAAGCGACGTTTACACAAAGAAAATTTGTTCATTAAAATTTACCCAATTAGTTCGGTAAATGGAGGACATTACTGCATTCAGATAAAGTTTACAATTATTTTAGAATTTAATACAAAATAGAACTATAAATAATTCAAAATAGTTATGTAAAATCTCAAGTCCAAAAGTGAAAATTCTGATATGTAATAATTGATATAAGGGTTGTATTATTTTCTAGTGTATCATAAAATAACGCAAAGTATCGTAAATTTTTATTGAATGAATGATGTAAAGTTTACTTTAGTGTGATATTAACGATTCACTTAAAAGAAAGTATCAATTGCAGAATTTTTAAAGAGATTTTCACTTTTATTAGGAGAAGAATTACACAACAGTAAGGTAAAATGAGAATCGCTAGGGACGTTAACATTCTCAGGCTGAAGTTTAAAGCCAAGTGCCCCGTAGAAACTTTAACATTTTTAACTTTCAGTCAAGAAAAAGGGCATTTTCAATTAGTTCAATTAGTTAAATTCTTAACCAATCTGATGAATCTTTGATAGAAAAAATTAATTCTCAACAAAAAGTGTTATTGTTATATTACAAAAAGTTTGTATCTTCAGCAAAAAATATTTCACTTCTCAATCAAAAATTGTCGACTTGCGCCGAAAAATACAAATTACCAACAAAAGAGTTGAATGTTCAACTAAGAAGGATTCTCCATTTCTTAAAAAAATTCTCATCCAAAATTTTGAGTTTTCAGGTCTTGCAGACTAATGTTTGAAAACAAAGTTGAATTTATAACAAAAAAATATGCATTTTCTATCTAAATAATTGAATTTCTCATAAAAGAGAAAATGTTTTTAACAAAATACGTGAATTTTCAACTTAAAAATATCAATTTTCTAGCAAAAAATGAAGTAGCTACATTTTTCGTTCAAAAAATTATTTTTTACAAAAAAAAAAAACGACATATTTTCGACAACATTTGTTCAATTTTTAACAAGAGGAATCAGCTTTCAACGAAAATAATGCATCTTTAAACAAAAAACATTTCACCAATTAGGTTTTTCTCAACCAGAAAGATGAATTTTCTACAACGAAAAAAAGACAAATTTTCAACTAAAAATATACATTTTAAACAAAGAATAGAATAGTTCAATTTTCAGTTAGAGAAGTAAGTTTTTCAAAAAATAAAATAAATTTTCAACCAAATGAATGAATTTTCAACCCAATAGTTGCATGTTCAACGAAAAAGGTTGATTTTCTATAAAAAAAAGATAAATTTTCAAGTAAATGGATGAATGTTCAACTAACAACCATAAATTTTCAACAAAGTATGGAATAGTTTATTTTTTAGTTAAAAAAATAAGTTTTCAATCAAATAAAATGAATTTTTAACTGAACAAATGAATTTTTCACCGAAAAGATTAAATTTGTAGGAAAAAGAATCTTGATAAGGAACTATTTTTTAACCAAAGAAATTACATAAAATATATGAATTTTAACTAAAAATGTTAATCTTCTACCAAAAAAAAAGACAAAGTTTCAACAAAATATATAAATTTATAAATAAAAAAGATAGGTTTTCAACAAAAAATATATTAGTTAAATTTTCAGATGGAGAAATAAGTTTTTAAGATAATAACTTGAATTTTCCTAGAAGTATTAAAATATTTCAGGAAACATATTAATTCTCTACCGACAAGATTAAATGTCAATCAAAAAATTTCAATACAAAATGTAGTTGACTTTTTAGTTAAAAAACTCATATTCGATACAAAAAATAATTTTCCACCAAAATAAAGAATTGTAAGTAGGTCCAAAAAATTTTCATTCATATTTAATTAATTGAAATTTTCTCGCTATAATACGGAAACTTCTCTAAATCATGTACAACGTTCTCAAATGATATAAGATTTTTTGTAAAATCTATAATAAAATGTTTGAAAATGAACCGAGTTCTTTTTCTAAAGAAAGGGTCATTAGTGCGCGCATATCACGCACAATGTTATAGCATTTTTAAATAGTAGACTATGCAAAAGTTTACAATATTGAAATTTAATAATTTAAAGTTTTAAGGTTACAAAATTTCAAATAAAAATTATGCAATGTTTTTATTTACTTCCTACAAATTGATAAGCCCGCTTATTAATAAAATGGTACAATAACAAATTTCGATGAAACGGGAACCAGATATTTTTTCAAACAGCCCTGACGTACTCGATTTTCTTCTGGATATTCCAACTGTTAGGTTAGCCGTGAGGTTTAGTTGTTAGCGATAGAACGCGTTAAACGTAGCTCAGGTGGAGCGAAACCCGTCACAATAAAATAGCCTCGGAATAGACTGAAACTTTGATTGAAGAAATGCATATACACGGTAAACGTAAAGGTCGAGTTTCAGGCGATGAATGGAGACTGGGTGTTTGGAATGCTAGAGGAGAAGCACTAAGAAACGCGGCTCTGGTCCTAAATTTTTATAATTATGAAAAAAGTTTTTTTTGTAAATAATTTTTTTATCTTTTTCATAATTATAAAAATTTAAGACCAGAGCCGCCTTCCTTAGTGCTTTTTATATATAATCCCAAATTTTCAACTCGATGTGGCTGTTGGTGTGAAAATAAGTTTACAAATAAAAAAAAGTGTGGGTAAGGTATGAAGCTGGTCACGTGACCCACTCGTCAAATGGCCTTAAACCATGAAATATTTATTAAAATTTTTTCATTCATTCTAAATCATAAAATGTTCGTATTTTTGGAAATTAATGACACACTCAATGTATTTAATAAGTTGTCTGTTGGTTTTTGAAACCGCTTTTCAATTGTTTGAAAAATTTCGAATTTCAATAAAAAAGTTACTTTTTCACCAAATAGTCAAATATTTAATTTATTTAATTTTATACCAAATTCTTAAATTTTCCAGTCAAAAAGACAAAACGTCCTACAAAATAGTTTCATTTTCTAGAAGAAAATATGAATTTTCAATTGATAAAATCAATCTTTAACAATAAAAAAAGATATTCTCAAAGAGTAGTTTAACTTAAAACCAAATAGCTGATTTAATAATAAAAAAAGATGACTTTTCTACCATGATAGATGTATTTTCCATGCAAAAGGAGCGATTTTCAACAAGGCATTCAAATTTTCGGCCAAAAAATATGAATTCTCAACAAAAAAGTTGATTTTCAACTAAACAGTTTAATTTTCAAGTCAAAAAGACTTTTTTCTACGAAACAGATTAATTTTCATTTCGAAAATATTATTTTTCAACAAAGTAGTTGAATATTCATACAAGAAGATGAATTTTCTATCAAAAGAGAAATTTTTAACAAAATAGTTGAATTCTCAACCAAAGCGAATAATTTTCCCAAACAATATTTATTGTTATTGTAGGTAATTTTGTAATAAATTTTTTGATAATTTTATAACGTACGCTACTCCGTAGATATCTCAGCACCTATTATACTGAAAAATGTTTCGAAAAATGCACATATATTTTAAAGATCAGGATCAAACAAGATTCTGGAAGATTTTAAAGAAATTTCTGTAATTTTGCAGAATTTTTTCGAAGTTTTAGGAACAATTTGAATAATTTTGAACTGTATTCAGAAGTTAATGAAAATTTTGAAAATTCTAAAGATTTCGACATACAATTTTGAAGCTTTTTCAAGGTTTTTAAAAGATTTAGGAAATTTCAAATTTAAGATGATTTAAAATTTCATTTTTAACTGTAGAAAATTGAATTTTCAATTTTCAGTATAAAATTAGAGACAATTTAAAATATAATTGCCATTTTCAACTGTTGAAAATTGAATATTATTTCAAATTAATTTTTCGACTATTTGAAATCCAGCTGTGGAAGTTTGTATTTAAAAATTTCAATAACATTTAACAGTTGCACCTTCAACTGTTGGAAATAGAAGAAAATTGAATTTCAAGCAATTGAAAATTCAACTGATAAAAATTAAAATGATTAAAGACTTTAATTTTCTTTTGTTTTTTACAGTTAATGATTTAACTGTTGATAATAAAGTTGTTGAAAATTCAATTGATAATTTTCTTCAATTTACGACCATTGAATGTTCAACCATTGAGCATTTCAACTGATAAAATTAAAACGGCATTTTCAATTGTCGTGGAAACATGCGTTTTTCCTTTTTTTAATTAAAGAAATTTGTACCCAATCTTATACTTTTTTCCAGAGAAAAATTGTTAGCAATCGACTATGTATAAAATTAGCTTATCAGATATTATACATTTTTTAGAATATTCTAAAACCTTGAAATTTAAGAACTGTCTGTTTGAAAGCGCGTTCAGGAAAAAGGAATATATAACCAAGGAAGAAAAAAAATGAAGAGGAGGTGGGTGGGGGTGGGGGCAGGCGTCAACAGAGAGTTGAAAAATAGTTTTTTCAAGTAGTTGAATCTTTCAAATAGTTCATTTTCATAAAAATAGTTTAACTTTTAACCAAATAGTTGAATATTGGATGAAAACGTTGGATTAAAACAAAGTTATTTTTCAACCCGAAAAGTTGAATTTTCAACCAAAAAGTTCATTTTCGTCCAAGAAAGATAACTTTTTCACCATAAAAGATGAATTTTCTACCAGAAGAAGAATGCTCAACCAGTTGAATTAAACGAAAAAGAAGACTTTTTAACACATTATATAAATTCTAAACCAAAAAGAAGGATTTTCAAGAAACAAAACTAATTTTGTGACCCAAATAACGAATTTTCACCAAAATGCATCACGTTCCCACCAAATAGTTAAAATTTCAAACTGCAACGTTGAATTTCGAACGAAGAAGATTAATTTTCTACAAAACAAAAAAAAATCGTTTAGTTCAATTCAACCAAAAAAATAAGAATTTTTGACAAAATAGTTGAATCTCCAACCCAAAGGATGAATTTTATAACTGAAAAGATGAATTTTCAACAAAATACTGAAAGGTTTTTAGTCTCTTAAATAAATGCTGGGTCAAGTCGTGAGGAGAAATGAAGAAACTCTTTTTTATTGTTCCGTGCTCACAAAAAGTCGGATTCATTTATCCCAAAATATATTTTTATATGAATCAAAAAATAGATTCTATCTTTGTAGATATTTACCTGACGCTATTGCAGCTTAAAATCTCAGTCTTTTATCATATATATTCAAACTTCGGTCATTGTTGCCAGGACACAACGAAATGATACACAAAAATCGATTTTATGAAAACGTCGAGGATTTTCATTGACTTGAGACGTTACTTATTCTCAGGTAGTACTAATTAGCGCACTGGGTTTTGAGAGTATAACTCTCTAGTCAGTTCGACTCTTCTTGGACTGCTCTTCAAAAATATCAAATGCAGTTCCAGATCCAGCACAAGGTCACGAAGATGATGCTTTGATATTCTCTAGAGAATAATAACCTCTTCGGCGAAGTTGGATTTAAGGTTGCCCTAAAACGTCGTGTGCGAGGGAGGAAGCTTTGTACTCTAACCTTGTACTAGATCTACACGGTACGACCATCTAGTCCATTTCATGGATGTAAAGCACAACGAATCAAACGACGTTCGGCTCCAGGAGTACGACTCCCTGACCTGAACCAAGGATGACTCTGGAACTTCCTCGCTCGCCAGCGAGTCACACAGTGCCCTTGTCGGGAACAACATCCAGTTTTAAGGACTCAAACCTGCTTTCTCGCGATCGCGTTGCGTGAGTGGGAGCCACGCGGCTGCGCGTTACGTATCAGCCTGCATGCTGGGCCCTGTCTGCGGCCCAGTATCTACGGTTGCATGTTGCAAGGGGTGTCACTTGTACCTGACAACACATAAATTTTCAAAAAATTTGTTGAATTTTAGTGACAAAAAGGCGAATTCTCTACAGAACAAAATATGAATTTTCGAACCAGTTATTGAAGTTTTAAGCCAAAAAGATGAACCTTCCTACAAAACAGTTCCATTTTTAACCCAACAATATGAATTTTGAACTCAAATGATGAATCCTTAAGCAAGACAAAATTAATTTTGCAAACATTAGTTTAACTTTGAACCAAGTAGTTGAATTTATGACAAAAAAAGATGACTTAATGACACAACAGTTGCATTCCCAACAATATAAATTAATTTTCAACCCAATGGTAGAGTGTTGAACTAAACTAGACAAATTTTGAATTGAAAATATAATATGTATAGTATACATTTCAACCAAAAATAGTAGGATTTTCTTGAAAGGTTGTATTACCTGTTACCAACCGTAGATTTTCGCGCGAGCCACTCCCCAAAAAAACTGATAACGTAGTTTATGGAAGGGCCCTCACGAATGTTCTCTAGGGCCTGTGTACATCAGAGGAATAAAAAATGTTTGGGGCTCGTTGAAAAAGTTTGTTAATAAAAAATTAATATATTTTTGCTTTTAGCATCAAGCTCAATGCCACTTCATGATGAGCTGACATCTCCACCTCATGATAAGTCAACATCGTCATCTCATAATGAGCCACCTCGTATTCTTGAGCCGCTTCCTCCTCGACTAGCGTACGATCCACATACTAAAGAACTTGTTGGAATATGGTATAATGGAAGGATTCAACCAGTCACCTATATTCAGTTAGAAAGTGAGTCAAATAATTTGAAAACTATTATACAATCTAGACCACAAATCAGAGAATTTCGCTTCAAACGTCTCGTTTCTTTTTTAAATTGAGGGCCCGGATGCATTGAATCCGACCCTTGAATATTTATTTAAAAATCAGCTTTCACTCATTATAGCGAAGATATTGAGTTACCCCTTTTTATATTTTGCTTTTAAATCCATTTTTTCGCTGAGGTGCGCCAAAGTAATCTCCGCATCGCTAGCAGTTCAAAGTTGATGATTATTTTAATATCGATTATTTCAATATCTGAATGAATAATTAACTATATTTTTCTTTTACTAACAGCTCGACCAGCAGCTCCACAAAGAGGTATACAAATAGCTTCCCAAACAGCTCCACGAGAACATGAAATCATTATTCCTGATGGTGCTTTAGTGTACCGTGGACATTCTGATACCCCGATTGGTGTATTCCGAGGACAGCAGGCTTACGTTTATCACCGCTTGGGTACGTTATGAAATAGTTTTCACTCGAAATTAAGTGCATATAATAGTCCAGGCATCTCGTAGGGCTTTTAACCTTTTCAGCTGAGGGGCTATGCATAAATAACGTCGGCAATGTAGTAAAGATTGGGACGGGTTTCTTATTTGGATCATGACTGTTTTTCATGATAATATTTTGGGGCTTTTATTACACTGTTTTGAAAGTCTATTAAATAGTTAACTTTTTTTGAACGAAGCGTCTATAATTGCGATGCAAGAAAACTTCACAACCGATTTTCTGAATGTCTTCCAATCCTCCAAATAATTTGTTATAGTGTAGATTGAGAGACCTCTTAAAACAAGTGAACCTTCTAGTAAATATTCATTTGTTTAATTTTGTTTCTGCAAAGACCAGAAAAAAAATATTCTCAATAAAATACACAAGTTTTACATCATATAGTTAAATTTTCTACCAATAAAGGCGAATTCTTAAAAAAATACATAAACAATACCGTCGGAAATTGTGAGCACGACTCTTGAGCGTTATTAAAAATCACTGCTGACTTCGAACCACGATATTTTGATGACAAAAAAGATAGAAGGTATTTTCTTGAAGGAAAGTTGGAAAGCTTATGGAATTCCACGTCTAGTGGTATACAATTAAATTTGTTGTTTGACTTTCTGAAAATAATACAGCACGTCGGAAGTTTAAAAACAAAATTCAAGATTTTCTCAAATTTTCTACCTCAACTTCAACTTTTAGCATGACCTAGATAAACTATTTCAAAAACCTGAAAATTATACGACATCGACCCTAAAATCTTATCTTCAATTCAAGCCGAAAAAACTGGAAAAATCTTAATGGGTATCCGAGATATGATCGAAAATGTCCAATCATATCTGAGCTTAATCACTTACAAATGACACAATTACTGTACAATTGAGCTCAGATACGATTGGACATTTGAAATCATATCTCGGGTATCCATTAAATTTTTTCAAGTTTTCTTGGCTTATTAAAAATAAGATTTCAGACTCGATGTCATATAGTTTTGAGGTTCTCGAAAAAATGTCCCTAGGTCGTGCTAAAAGTTTGAAGTTGAGGTAGAAAATTTGAGAGAATCTTGATTTTTGTTTTTAAACTTCTCGCATGCTGTATTATTTTCAGAAGGTCAAGAAGCGCTCACAAGAGTCGTGCGCACAATTTCCGACGTCAGTGTAAATCTTTAATCAAACAGTAGAATTTTCAACTAAAAAGATAATTTCACACAAAAAAAGACAAATCTTGAACCAAATACATACATTTTTAATCAAATCTTTGAATATTCCACCAAGAAAACGAATCTTCAACATAAAAAACTCAACCGAATAGTTGAATGCCCTAAATATTCTAATCCTTTTGTTTGAATTATCTGGGTATCAATCGTTCTGGATCTTTATCTTGAAACCCTCGCAATGTTTATCCAAGGTTAATTTGATTTATCAGATGAGTCAAAAGCTAGCGTGGCCACTCATCCAAGGTAAAATGTTATATAGTATTTTAATTTTCTCCGAATTTTCACACTTTTTCTTTCTCTGCTGGACATTTTTCTATATAATGCAATTGGAAGGGTCAATCTACGAAAAGACAATTTTTAAAAGTTTTTAAACAACATTCTTGGGACGCGTAGTAGTCATTTCCATCAAATTTGAAATTTTCATCAGAGCCACTAAATAAACCGTTTTAGCAAAACAAAAACGCACTCTACCTTGTTAAAACGCTAATAAAATAGAAGATGCCTGGACTATAATTATTTTTTCAAATGATAAAAAATGGTACGTATTAAAAAAAAAATCAAAATACAATTTCTTTTGTAATAATTGGTAGACTTACAGTTTAGCACAATTCACATAGTAATTGTAATTTAATGGTTTTTCTTTATTTTTGAATTAATTAATAAATATATTTTTTTTACATTATCAGGATTGCAGAGATTTCGACGACGAAGATTTCAGCCTCAACAATCTGACATGATAATATACCATGACATGCTTATTGGAACGTATAGGGCTGATTCCTCTATTTTTCATTTTGAAACATAATTAAGGAGATTTGTGAACACTCGAATTTTCGTTCCTGTTTATATTTTTCATAAATTCGTAGTTTCGACAAATTTTGCTTCTCAATTTTTGCATCAACGAACCTTCCGTATCCACCGCTACTGTTCTGCAACGTACCTGGGTACTCGATGGCGTACTAGGATATTGAATGACTCGCGGATACGCATGGAATTTTTTGTGAGCTAAGCTTGTCTCCATCGTTGCCAATTCGTTTTCCAAACGTCTAATTTTTTTATATTTTCATTGCTTTCTTTTCAGTTACTTTAACCCTTAACAGGATTTCCTCGTCAGATATTGATAACCTGACTTGGACAGGTCAACTTTAGGGTTGCCGGCCAGGGATGAGAGGAGCCTGTCGGCACACAGGACGACCGGGAGTGGACCTTAAATGACTGCTCCTGGCCTAAACATTACCCAAATTAATTTGCATCACAGGGAAGGCGTCTCTACGGTTTTACAGAGGGACATGGAATTGGTTAGTTTGACATATCATAAGGGGATTAGCGGGGGGGGGGGTTGTTTTTGGTTACAGGGTGCCCAAGGCGTTAAGAATATCCAAATCAGTAGCGATTCGGTATTCCAATAGATCATTACCTCTTGAGTTGATATCCGTGCTGTGGTGCCACAGAGTATGGTGGGAATTAGCAGCGCTTTTCTTGCAGTAATCCACCAGTGTACGCACCTTCACTGATGGGTTGGTATCGCTGTTATATGCAAACTAGGTCGATCCCATGACTAGAATCCCCATTCCTTTTAGATCTGTGACTATCACCATCAGGTCTTTCGAACATAGCTTTAGCATCATGTCAACGTTGACTCTCTTCTCCAGTATGCAGGCCCTTTGTTTGACTGCCTTGGGGTCCTTGTAACATGGAACAGCACCCCCCCCCCTAATTCCGCTTTGCTGTGCTGTAAGTCAATTTGGGTAATGTCTAGGCCAGGAGTAATCATTTTAGGTCTGCTACCGGTCTTTTTGTGACCCGGCAGGCTGCTCCCTGGCCGGCAACCCTAAAGTTGACTCAGGAATTTGTACACCTAGAAGCTGCTTGGTGCCGTCCGATGTGTCTTTTTCCTGAGGCCGATCGTGCCTGACGATTCGCCAGGACGCTGTCCTTAGTGAAAGGTTGAATCCATCCAATCACCGTAGGACCACAGACGGGTCTTCAGCTTACCTGGGAACCACGCTGTAGCCCACACACCACACCCGGACCTTGTCCGGGTCGCTGTCTTATGCAGCCAAGCTTTAGCCGCTGAGTTGGCTGCGAAGAATACGAAGACCCCTCCCCTCAAGGTGGCCTCCCTGAAGAGCTCAAACTGCTCAGCAGTGAGCAGTCAGTCTGGATAGCTTGTATCCACCATTACCACCGTCAGCTGGTTAGTTTGTGCCTCTTCATAGGTTCAGCCCCCCCTCCCCCGGCCGCTCAGGTCAGGTTTCCTCATAGCCCCTCCCACTCTTCTGGGCCACGGTGCTGGTTGTCGGCGTTGTGGAAATAGACAATTTCTATGTACTTCGGACCGCTAAATGTTTATTATTTCAGAATTTCCGAACAAGCTTGTATTGATTGATAACATGTTTTCTATCACCAAAAAATTAACACCAAAATAATTTTTTTGAGGTGAGGAAGTGAAAAAAAGCTAATTTTGGAATTCTGAGTTCGGATTCAGATATAGCGACACGTATTGGGCCGAGCAGACCTTTTTTCCGCTGAATCTGAATTTTTTGTCAAGATTGAGAAAAAAACACGGGTTTTTTGTTAAATATTTTTAAATGCAAAAATAGCAAAAAAACGACGTTTTTCGAGGTTAGAACAAAACCGGAGAGTGATAGTGGAATTCTGACCTTAGATCCGGGTTCAGCGACCCAAAATCCATAGGATGAGACTACTCTTGTCCGGTGGACAACCTACTTTTGTTTTGTTTTTTGTGGGGCTGTGTTCCTAATATCTCCGAAAAGTTTTCTCCCCAAAATAATTCAATTAAGTTAGCATGAAAAATGAGGCTGGTTTGGCTCGACAACTTAAATTATATTTTGAGTCGTTAATATTCGGAGGGTTTTGAGTTAATTATTATCATAAATTACGACGTTCATTTTTGGCATGCATGTATGTTATAAGTCATAATTATCATAATCGCACTATATCTTGATCTAATATCTTTATATATAAAATTACGAAATCTTAGCTGTATAATAATTACGACTGTTATAATAAAGATTTGTTTCATATTATAGCATTTTTATTGTCCTATATTACGGATTTTAATCTTATAGAAGTTACGTTACAATGATTATTATTTTAATAAGATTATATTGTCATTATCATAATATCACCATAATTGCGTCATATAAATAGACGGGAAGCAAGCCGAGAGCAGGCGTCAGGCACAGCACGTAAGGATAGCAGGTCAGGGAACGATCTGATTGGAGCGTTGGCCCCTAAAATGCCCACGCAGTAGGGAAAGACACGCAAAGCGATCCCTTCCATTGACTCGGAATCCAATAAGGCACAATCGGCCCCCACCAGATAAAACTGCATCACGCTTCCTAAGTCTGTCTTTATAAAGGCTACGTGCTTCAGCCAAAGATCCGTTCAGTCTGCGACCTCTAACTGGGAACCATGAACCGATTACTTGCACTTTCAATTTCGTTTTTCGACTTCGACGACGGCCACTAGGCTTCGTCGCAGGTCAAGATTCGATGTTGTAACACTTAAGAGATTCCTGTATTTTCTTCAATAACTCATCGGCAACAGTGCAAGGGTCGGTCAATAACGACTCATTTTCCCTCGATTTTAAGAGTCATTCGTGTTCGATGTTCAGCCATCACCAGTCACAGTATCATTTTTTACCTACATTTATCATTGACTGCAAATAGATTTGGTTATTGACGTTGATCACCCTTATCTTAGGATCAGTTATATTGTGTGAAACGAACCCACAAGAAGGAAACTTATTTACCTCAAAAAGATCTACAAATTTACTGCGAGAACTTTCTGCTAAGACTTATAGTTTTTGTTTGTTTCGCGATAACGATTTTTAACGAATCATAAATTCGATGTTCTGTTAATACAACGTGACCTTCTAATACTACTCTAAGAGAGAATCGTTCCACATAGTTAAAAATTATTTAAACCATTTCTGTAAACATCTAATTATGAGCGGAAGGTATTACTTTATGTATTCAGGATAATTTGTATTACAGAAACCCGAAAAAAATCATAATTAGCGCCAGAAACTCGCAAACCCCAATTTTCACATATGAAGTTTTTTGGGCACCCAATAAATCAAATTTATTGGGGTTATATTTGGAAACAAATTACTTAGTTGAATTTAATAGCGGAACCTCTAAATATCATTCCTTGACGCGTTTTCTGTTTGTTTGTGGATTTTATTAAAATTTGGAGGCGATATTCATGAAAATAAGTAACCAATTTCTAACGCATTATTGGAACACACTACAAGATACCCTGGTAAACTTCAGATAAAAAAGTAATAATGAATCTGCAAGAATGTTACAATGTATCATTAATATTGGTAAAATTTATCTCGCCCTCGGATTATATACAGAAATAGATCGTGGATTACCTAAAACTAAGTCAACTAGAAATCTTCTTTGATACAAGAAATCAATTGTACGAAATATTGCATTTTTTCAAAATATTTCGAAACCTTGATTGTTCCTACTGAGGCTTGTTTCATATTCCATTTCTATTTATTCTCTTTGACGCGTCTCAAACGTAAAAAAATACTTTTCATATTTTTTATCAATTATATTCAATAATAGATTTCAAATGACTTTATTCAAATTTGAGCCGCAAATAAAAACTGCTTAACAAAATTATTTTGTTGCCGTAACGTTATTTTTTGTTTCTTACTGTATTTTTAACTTGATATCTCATTTCATGTGGAAGTAATTTGTTAAAAAAAAGTGGGTAAAATGGGAGTCGGGTGAGCATGCAATAGCCTGAAGACGTTTTCTTTATTGAATAAACTCTATTTCACAACACAATTAATTCTGCTTGTCAATAATGACGAAATTACTGGTAAGCATACAAGTAAAACGTATTCAAACTCTTATCAGTAGCAGCTGAAGGATTTTCTTTAATATCATTTTTCTATCTGTGGAAAAATGAAGTTTTATATTTTCCCTCCGCTTTTGAATTATATGATATTCCTTCATTCTGTTGGTAAGTAGAAAATAATAAAATACCAAATCAATTTTATATTAAAATACTTCATATCCAGATACATCGAGTATATTGAAAATTTTCACTTTGAAAAAGTTGAAACAGATGTTACTATCTGCGTACTTCCGTCTACATGTTTTGTTAAATCTTATACTTACTATTTACAGTTATTTACAACTATTTACAGAAAATCTTATATCTATAATGCAAACGCACCTTAATATACATATGCTATTACATAACCATTACTTACACTCTTTCCCCAAACCATCCTCTCCTAGAATCTTTAACACATTCTCTTGTCACCCTTCTTTATCTTCCATTCCTTTCCTATATCCTTCCCATACATGCTCCCAGGTTTCTACTTCTTCATAGTTTACTTCGGTCGCGTCTTCTATATCTCTAGCCTTAAAGAACTCCCTCCTTTTTTCTTCCCATCTCGTTAATTCCATTGCCCTCCCTCTCCTTTCTTCTACCTCCATTAAACACTTTCTCGCAAACTCCCCTCCCTTTCCCTCTCGCAGCTTCGTCTCAAAACTCCATGCCCTCTTTCCTGCTCCAGTACTTAATTTATCCCTTTCCGCTTCTTCTCTCACCATATATCCCGGCGTCCTCCAGTCTACCTCCAGCTTTCACCTTATATACCTTTCTTGTAAACTCGTAATCTCTCTCCTTTCTTTTCATTCCCATATCTCTGCTCCATAACCTAATACCGTCCATACCAGCGTATCAAATAACCAGATTCTACTTCTCCAATTTTTATTAAACCTCCTTTTTTCTATGCCCCATAACTGTTTCATTACCCCTGCTGCTTTTTTTATGCTTTTTCTCATATGAGTTTTATGATCTCTATTTGTTTGCGAGGTATATCCGAAATACTTAAACTCTTTTACTTCTTCTAATTTTATTCCCTTCCATCTCCCCGTCCATTTTTTTTCTGCTACCTCCTTTTCCAAAACTCATTATCTTTGTCTTTTCAACACTTGAATTCAACTTTTTGCCATCTAAGTATTTCTCTAATCCTGTAATCAAGCCCGCCATTCCGTCTTCATCCTCTGCCATCAACACTATATCATTTGCGTATGCCAGTGTATTTTTTTGTTCGTGCTCTATCCTAACTCCTTCCCACCCTTTTTCTCTTCATTTCTTCTTAAGTCTGATATTATTATATTAAATAATATCCGATATAACTGTGACATATACTTTATACAGTATTGGTATTTGTGTCACTCCTCTGTAATCCTTAACCTCCTCCCCTTTGCCTTTCTTCACTATTGGTACTACTACTCATTCTTTCCATAACTCTGGCCACACCTCTCCTCTCCACATACTATTGCACATTATCCATGGTGGTAGATGAAGAAGGTGAAGTAGTATAGGAGGATGTGTGGAGAGAGAATGGTTTAAAGGTATCTGTGAGAGAATGGAGGCTGGTAGGTAGAAGAGAGCTGGTATAGGAAAATTTGAGGAGAAGATGTAAGGAACAGATTGAGGAGTGGTGAGCGGATAGAGGAGGTGAGATAGTAGATAGATATATCAGAGGAAGAAGTGAGAGAATGAGAAGGAGAAGAGGGTCAGTGAGGTGAAAGTATGGTCGATAGAGGTGAGATAGTGGATGGGGATATGAGAGAGATTTAAAAGAGGTGAGAGAGTGAAGGATAGAAGAATATGAGTAGTGGCCCATGGAAATATGAAGGTGAAGTTGTAGAGGAGGATATGTGATATATGAGATGAAGCTGTAAGGGGAAAAGAAGGATAAGGGGGTGCTGGTGAGGTGGAAGTATGGTCGATAGAGATGAGGTAGTTGATAGGGATATGAGAGAGATAGTTGAGAGAGATATTCAAAAGGGATGAGAGGGTAAAGGATAGAATATGTGTAGTAGCCTATGGAGATATGAAGGTGAAGGGTTAGGAGAGATTAAGGAGGGAGAGAGTGGTAGATGAAGAAGGTGAAGTAGTATAGGAGGATGTGTGGAGAGAGAATGGTTTAAAGGTATCTGTGAGAGAATGAAGGATGGTAGGTAGAAGAGAAGTGGTATAGGAAAATTTGAGGAGAAGATGTAAGGAAGAGATTGAGGAGTGGTGAGGGGATAGAGAAGGTGAGATGGTAGATAGATATATGATAGGAAGAAGTGAGAGAATGAGAACGAGAAGAGGGTCAGTGAGGTGAAAGTATGGTCCATAGAGGTGAGGTACAGGATGGGAATAAGAGAGGGAGAGTTGAGAGAGATTGAAAAGGGGTGAGAGGGTGAAGAATATGTGTAGTGGCCCATGGGAATATGAAGGTGAAGTACTAGAGTGGAGAGAGAGAGGGGGGGGGATATGAAAGGAAGCTGTGAGGGATATGGTCGATAGAAGTGAGATAGTGGATGGGTATATGAAGGTGAAGGGTTAGGTGAGATTAAGGAGGGAGAGTGGTGAGTGGAGAAGGTAAAGTAGTAGAGGAGAATACGTGTTGAGAGGGGATGTAGAGGTATCTGTGAGAGGAAGAATGATGGTAGGCAGAGGTGAGGTGGTAGAGGAAAATTTGAGGAGAAAATGTCAGGAAGGAACTGAGGAGCGGTGAGGGGATAAAGGAGGTGAGATGGTAGAGAGATATATAAGGGGAAGAAGTGAGAGAATGAGAAGGAGAAGAGGGTCAGTGACGTGAAAGTATGATCGATAGAGGTGGGGATATGAGAGGGAGAGTGGAGAGAGAGCTAGAGAAGGGGCGAGAATGTGAAAATGTTGAGAATGTGAAGTGGTAAAGGGTGGCAGTAAATGGGATGAACTGATGTAGAAATGGAGGAGGGAGAAGAGTAAATATGTAATAAAGTGATGGTAGGAGTGGATAGATGGACTATAGAAAAAAGTATAGCTTGTTAGAATAAGGCCTGGAATAAAGTACTTACTTGCAAATGAGTTAAGCCAGTAATATTATCCGTGATAAACTTTAACCATTGACTAAGAATGGCACTGTCATCACAATGAATAATTCCAGTTCTGGCTCCATTTAAACCTCTCACTTCAAAGGCATTCCGCCTCAATTTATCAGTACCAAATATATATCGGGTAACGTATGCCATCATTAGTGGAACTGAAACAAAGTTATTCGTTTGACATTTGAATACATGCATCTTGAATAATTACTCTTTCTATTATCTTTCGTAATTTATCTTTGAGAGCCTAGAACAAATTTATTCTGATAAGAGAATAACAAAAGCTGCATAGTTATTCACGAGACCGAGAACATCTATAGTCAATTAATAAACATGGATTTCAAACTTGCTCTTTAAATTATTCATGAAACGAGAACTTTCAATTCATGCGAAATAAAAAGAATAAAAATTAAATAATTGTCAGATCCATTTCACGGCTATTCTAAAAGTTCCATTGTTATTTTTTCCAATCTAAAAAAAAGTGGTAGTGTCTTTAACTTGATTTATAGTTATGTTTGGTGCGTTTCACCTGAAATTGGTATTTGTGAATAAAAATCATTTGATTTAAAACCAATTATTTATTTTTTGTGAAATAATAAAATGTACAAGCTTAAACAATTTCAGATTGTGTTAGGGTTTTTATAAAAATTTTCTTATTTATTATTTCAGATAATAATACTACGAAATACAAACATTTTGCATGAATACTAATTTTGTATTTTTAATTTAAAAATTGCGTGAGACAACAAAATAAGTGTTTGCTTCGTAAAATCAATTCTTAGATTATATATAATTGGTTTACACTCTATAGGTTTACTTTTACAACTGAGGTCATAAACTAGATAACTATTCTCTTAATCTATTACCAGAACTTACAGAGTTCAACGTGCTTACTGCTTATAAATACTAGGTTTCTGGGACAAAACCAGCGTACCTATTCCATAACTTGTTTCAAACAAAACAATTTTATAAAACTGTGCCACAAACGCATTGTTTAAGAGGACACAGATATTGAATACTGGATAATCAATTATTCCTTTCATTGAAAGTTACGTTTGTATCTTATTTCAAAACTAAAAGTTCAAAATGTTTTTGAATGAAAACGTACAGTTTTTTTCTCGTAAACAGTAATAAAAAATATTAAAAAAAATAAAACAATTTTGTTCAATTAAGAATATTTTGAAAACGTGCAAAAAAAAAATTTTTTGGATTGAGTTAATTGCACACTTTTTGAAAAAAGTTGAATATGTTGAACCTGAAGTTGATTCAGCTTGAATCAAAGAAACATGAATTCAAAAACAGTATTTTACTTTCATGAAAAACAATATTTTTCGTGCTTGAAGCGTTACAACATCGAAAAAAAAAATCGAAAACTTCAAAATCACGAATTTTTAAAAATATTTTCATGATTTTTTGATTCAGTCCGAAAAAAATTCAGGTTTGACATATTCAACTTTTTCAAAAAAAAGTGTGCTTTTGACTCAATTTAAAAAACATTCTTTTTGCACATTTTCCAAAAATTTTCTTAAATTTCTTTTATTGCTGTTCACTAGCAAAAACGGTATATACAACAAATTTGCCAATTTTTTTAATTTTGAAACCTAAAAATCGAACAGGAAATTCCCGAAATAAAATTGCCGGTTAAAAATTAATCTTTTTTGGTTAAAAAAATATTATTTGGCTGAATATTGAATTATTTTGTTGAAAATTCCAAAATTTGGTTTAAAAGTCATATTTCTTGGTTGAAAATTCGTCTTTTTGGCTTGAAAATTCAATAATTTTATTGAAATTTCTTTCTTTCTTGACTAACAAATTTTTTTTGTTGAAAATTCCACTGTTTTGTTGAACTTTCAATTTTTTGGCTTAAAAATTCATCTCTTTCTGTAGAAATATCACTTTTTTTTATAAAAATGCAACTGTGTGGTTAAAAATTAATCTTTTTCGGTTGAAAATTAACTTTTTGATTGAAATTCAACTGTTTTGTAGAAAAGTCGTATTTTTCGCTTGAAAATTCAACAATTTGTTAGAAAAATGTACGTATTTGGTTGAAAAATTCAAGTATTTTGTTGAAAATTAGTATTTTATGGTACAAAATCAATTTTTTATGTTAATAATGCCACTGCTTGGTTGAAAATGAATCTGTTTTAATTAAGGATTCAAGTTTTTTGTTTAAAATTCGTTTTTGTTGGTTAAATCCGACTGTTTTTTATCTTCAATCAAAATCTTTTCAGGTTGAGGATAATTTTAGTTGAAAATTCGTTTCTTTTGGTTAAAAATTAATTTTTTTACTGAAAATTTAACTCTTTTGTTGAAAATTTAACTCTTTTGTCGATAATTCGTCTTTTTGGTAAAAAATTCAGCAATTTGTTAAAAAAATTCAACTATTTGGTACAAAATTAAACTCTTTTGTAGAAAATTCGTTTTTTTAGTTGAAAATAACATCTATTAAATGAAAATTTAACTACTCCATTTTTGGTTGAACACTGATTTTTTTTAGTTTACAAAATGAACTATTTAGTTAAAAATTTATAGAAACGAAGAAAATATAAATTATAAATTAATCAAATCAAATTTGGATTGGTGAAACCATTTAGTTAAAAATTTATGTAATTTGTTGAAAATTCTGATTTTTTGTAGAAAATTAATCTTTTTGGTTGAAAATTCAACTATATGGTTAAAAATTGATGTAATTTTTTAAAAATTCGTGTTTCCTAGTAGAAAAATTAATCTTATTGGTTGGAAATTCAACTATTCGGTTGAAAATTCATCTTTTTGGTTTAAAATTTAACGTTTTGATTGGAAATTCAACTGTTTTGTAGAAAGCTCATCTATTTAGTTTAAAACGGAACGTTTTGGTTGAAAATTAATATTCTTGCTTAAAAATGTAACTATTTGGTTAAAAACTTATGTAGTTTGTTGAAAATTCGTCTTTTCTGGTAGAAAATAATTCTTATTGGTTGGGAATTCAACTATTTAGTTGAAAACTTATGTATTTTGTTGAAAATCCGTCTTTTCTGGTACGAAATTAATCTTTTTGCTTGAAAATTTAACTGTTTTGTAGAAACCTAATCTTTTTGGTTAAAAATGCAACTGTTTGGCTGACAATTAATCTGTTTTGGTTAATGATTCAACTATTTTATTAAAAATTCGTATTTTTTGTTCAAATTAAACTGTTTTTTTTTTATATTTAAAATGAAAATCTTTTCTCGGTTAGAATATCAACTATTACATTTTTTGTTGAGAATTCATTTGTTTTCGTCGAATTTTCGTATGAAAACTCGGCCTATTTGTAATTTATCTCGAAATAGTAAACAAGTACTACAAATTGATATTCTGTTAAATATGGGTACAAACCTGTGATTAGATCGACCCATTTTTTCGAGTGGATAGAACTCGCTGATGCATTCGAACTGTGTCTACTGTGACTGCATTTAGGACTACCAGGTTGTTTACTCGGAGAAACCCAACCATCCTCTGCAGTTCCATTTGTTGCATTGTCTAATTTTTCTTCTTTTTCTGCAAGAAAAATCGTATTTTAAAATAAAATTTCACGAGTTTCCCTCAAAAATAAATACTATAGTTATTTGAATAACGGTGAATTACTGAAATACTTACCACTCTTTTGTAAAAACGGCTTTGCTGCTCTATAATGTTTAACGGTCAAGACAACCAGGTCACCAGCATTTCGTAATATATTCACAGCATCGTCGTGATTACATGCTGTTATATATTCTCCATTCACTGTAAAATAACGCGTAATCAGTTATTAGCGGTCAGTAAGTCAGTTCAAAGTTGCACTTTTAAATCAATATTCTACTACTTAATTGTATTTAAGATAACAGGGTGTCCAGCCATTCTTAGGCAGAAAAATCAAGGTCTTTCCCAAGTTTTCCAGGTCAAGAAATCAAGTTTTTCCAGGTCTCCTTTTTTTAAATCAAATAATAAAATAAACGTTTGTTAAAAATGTAAAAAATAAGCCATTTCATTTTTTATTTACCAGAAATTTCTATGCAAAAAAAACCGAATAATAAATAAACAAATTCTTAATTTTTTGCGAACATAAGTCGTCCTTGTGAAATCTTTGGGAATATATTAAAATCTTTGTAAAGTCTTTGAAATCATTCAAATCTTTTTGAATTCGTTGGAATTTTTTCAAGTCATGAAATTTCGGTGAAATGTTTGAGGAATCTTTTGGAATTTTTTAAGGCTTTTGTAAAATCTTTAAAATTCATGAAATCTTTGTGTAATTTTTTGTAATCTTTGAAATTATTGAAATATTTGGAAATCCTTACGAATTCTTTGAAACATTTGTGAAATCTTTATGAAATATTTTGCATTCGTTTGGAATCACTGGAATATTTTTATTTGTGAACTGTTTCTGACTTTTTTTGTAATCGTTTAAAATTTTTGTTAAATATTCTAAAATCTTATAAAAAATGTTGATGTCGTTTAAAATCTTTGGAATGTTTTGAAATCTTTGAAATCTAGTATACTTGTACCCTTGTTGAAATCTTTGTGAAATTTGTTGAAACCTTTATGAAATCTTTCTTTAATCTTTGTTTCTAAAAACTTTTTCACTGGTTTGAAATCATTAAAGTCTTTTGAAATCTTCTCAATTTAGTTGAAACCTTTTGAAATCGTTTAAAAGTTTTGAAATCTGGTGCACTGCCCCCTTGTTAAAATCTTTGAAATTCTTGAAATCTTTTGAAATCCTTATGAATTCTCCAAAATATTTGTGAAATCTTTCTGAAGTCTCTTGTATTCGCTGGAAATCACTGGAATATTTGTAATATTTGTGAAATCTTTATGAAATTTGTTGTAATCGTTTAAAATCACTGGAATATTTGAAATCATTGCTAAATATTTCAAAATCTTCTAAAAAATTTTGATATCGTTTAAAATATTTGAAATGTTCTGAAATCTTTGAAATCTGGTGTACTGTTGAAATCTTGTTGGAATCTTTAAAATTCTCGTATTCTTTTGAAGTCTTTTGATATCTCCTAAAAAATTTTGAAATTGTTTAAAATCTTTGAAATATTTTGAAATCATAGAAATATAGTTTACTATATCCTTTTTAAAATCTTTAAAATCCTTGAAATCTTTTGAAAATTTTAAAATCTTTGTGAAATCTTCCAAATCTGATGATGATATTCATCTGATCAAATCTGATGAATTTGAATCTTCGAATTTTCAACAATTGAAGATTTTTCAGTCATGAGAAAAAAAAATTAATCTAAATTGTTGAACTTTTAAGCCAGAAGACGATTTTCTGTACAAAAATTACATTTTCAAACAAAAAATATGAATTTTTAGCAAAAAAATTCCACTTTTACCCACGCAGTTGAATTTTCATTTTAAAAAGATCAATTTTAAACAAAATAGTTAAGCTTTCAACCAAAGAGATGAATTTTAAACTAAAAATATGAATCTTCAACAAAAATTTCTTAACAAATTGGTTCAACTAAAATTTTCACACAAAATAGTAGTTGAATCCTCAAACAAAGAAGAATAATTTTTAAACAAACAATTGTATTTTTATCCAAGAAAGAAGAAACTTCTACTGAAACAAATGAATTTTTAAATCAAAAGGACAAATTTTCGACAAAATAGTTGAATTTTCATCCAAAAAAGATTTCAGTTTGACTTTTCAACATCAAAATAAGTTTTGAATAAAAAGTACATTTATTACGAAGTTACTTGAATTTTTAACCCAAAAACACGAATTTTCAACAAAACAGTTGAATTTTCAACCAAAAAGGATGACATTTTAACAAAATTATTGAATTTTTTACCAAACAGTTGCATTTTTATCTAAAGAAAGATGCAATTTCTACTAAAATAGGTGACTTTTTAAATGAAAGGTAAAATTTCAAAAAAAGTAGTTGAATTTTCATCTAAAAAAAAAAATTTTCTACGAAGATACTTGAATTTTCGACCCAAAAACACGAATTTTCAACAAAAAGAGTTGAATATTTAACAAACAAAAAAAACTTTTTAACAAAATTATTGAATTTATCAACCAAACAGTTGCATTTTTTCAAAAAAGTTTCAATTTCTACTAAAATAGATAAATTTTAAAAATAAAAAGACACCTGTTCAAAAAAATATTCGAATTTTCATTCAAAATAGATTTCAGTTGACTTTTCAACACCAAAATATGCATTTTATTCCAAAAGTAAATTTTCTACGAAAATAGTTTAATATTCAACCCAAAACGGATGACTTTTTAACAAAATTATTGAATTTATCAACCAAACAGTTGCATTTTTTCCAAGAAAGACTCAATTTCTACTAAAATAGGTGAATTTTTAAAATAAAATAATAAAATTTAAAAAGAATAGTTGAATTTTCATCTAAAATAGATTTCAGTTGACTCTTCAACACCAAAATATGAATTTCATTCAAAAAATAAATTTTCTAAGAAAATAGATGAATTTTTAACCCAAAACGGATGACTTTTTAACAAAATTATTGAATTTATCAACCAGTTACATTTTTTCCCCAAAAAAATGTAACTTTTACTACAGTAGATGAATTTTTAAATTAAAAAGACAAATTTAAAAAAGAATAGTTGAATTTTCATCCAAAATGGATTTCAGTTAACTTTTCAACACCAAACGGATAACTTTTTAAGAAAATTATTGAATTTTCAACCCAACAGTTGCATTTTTTCCAAGAAAGATTCAATTTCTACTAAAATAGGTGAATTTTTAAAATAAAAAGACAATTGTTCAAAAAAATAGTTGAATTTTCATCCAAAATAGATTTCAGTTGACTTTTCAACACCAAATGATCAATTTTATTACAAAAGTAAATTTTCTACAAAAATACTTGAATTTTCAATCCAAACCAGATGACTTTTAAACAAAATTATTGAATTTATCAACCAAAAAGGATGACTTTTTAACAAAATATGTAAATGAATTTTCAAACAAATAACAGAATTTATAACTAAAAAGATCATTTTCAGAAGAAAGCAACTGAAAAAAAGAATATTATATCAGGTTTACCGCAAAACTTCATTTTAAAAATTCCCTACTTTTTCCCTGACCAATTTTTCATTTTCCCTGACCATTAATATTCAAATACCAGAATCTTTTTTTATCATTTTTAACCTAGAATCTTTCATAAACCGAATAAAACAATTTCAAATGAAGACGGAAAACTTTTAATTTTATTCTTCTTGCCAGTTACTTAAAATTAAAGAAATTCCCTGACTTTTACCACATTTTTTTGTTGTTAAATCCTCGACTTTTCCCTGAACATTAAAATTCCCAGACTATCATTTAAAGGTCCCCCTTGATCTGTTACGCAATTTAAATACAACCCCTAAATGGAACATTCTACTTTTTAAAAATCTATAAAAATTGAGAAGACTTATTCGCCAATATGCTGAAATATTTAATTTTCAACATTTAAACTATTTACGTAAATAACATATTTATAAAGTCTATCAACTTAATAGATTAATTAAAATATTAAAAACTAATTTTAAATTTTTATCGAGTTTATGAAAAATACATACGCAATTCATTGCCTTTTAAGATTGTGGTTGAAAAAAATTATTTTAACTAACTATGACTGGAGTGGCCATGGGCTTTTTTGAAAATTGGATAGAAAAATTGAGGGCAAAATACAAGCTTCTATTTCTACACGTCCCGATATCGTAGTTTTTTCAAGGAAAATTTCCATTGAATATATAATTCAGGTCGTTCAGGATATTGACTTACCCTTAATAATAGCGTCTCCAACAAAGAGTTGTCCACATTGATCAGCTGCTTGTCCTTTATAAATTCTGGATATCAGAACAGGAAGTTTGTGTTCAGCACCTCCTTTTATACTCAATCCCAAACCTCCAACTTTTTGCCTTGTTATCTGCACCATACGTTCTTTTGCATCCAGTGGAGGCTTGTTATGATTTGCCGCCTGCTAGAAATCATTACACATGTTTTTATCATCTTTATACAAATAATATTTCATAAACAGGGTTTAAAAACAAAAGACGAATTTTCTGTACAAAAATTGATTTTCCAACCAGAAAATATTAATTTTCAGCAAAAATATCATTTTTCAACAAAGTACTTCAACTTTTACCCACGCAGTTGACTTTCCAATTTAAAAAGATCAATTTTGAATTAAATAGTTAAGCTTTCAACCAAATAGATGAATTTTCAACTGAAAATATGAATCTTCAACAAAAATTTCTTAACAAATTGGTTCAACTAAAATTTTCAAACAAAATAGTATTTGAATCCTCAAACAAAGAAGTTAATATAAAAATAAAACATTGTTCAACTTTCAACCGAACAGTTGTATTTTTATCCAAAAAAGATGCCATTTCTGCTAAAACAGATGAATTTTTAAACCAAAAAGACCATTTTTCAAAAAAATTCAAATTTTCATCCAAAAAAAGATTTTAGATTAACTTTTCAACCTCAAAATGTGATTTTCAAACAAGGAGTAAATTTTCTACGGAAACACTTGAATTTTCAACCCAAAAAGTCCAATTTTCAGCAAAATAGTTGAATTTTCAATTTTAGTTAATGATAATATAAAAATAAAACATTGTTCGACTTTCAACCGAACAGTTGCATTTTTATACAAGAAAGAGGAAATTTCTAATAAAATAGATGAATTTTTAAATTAAAAAGACAAATTTAAAAAAAAAAGTTGAATTTTCATCCAAAAAAGATTTCAGTTTGACTTTTCAAAATCAAAATATGAGTTTTAAATAAGAAGTAAATTTTCTGCGAAGATACTTGAATTTTCAACCCAAAAAGGCGAATTTTCAACAAAACAGTTGAATTTTCAACCAAAAAGGATGAATTTTTAACAAAATTGTTGAATTTTTAACCAAACAATTGCATTTTCATCCAAGAAAGATGCAATTTCTGCTAAAACAGATGAATTTTTAAACGAAAAAGACAATTTTTCAAAAAAAAATTGAATTTGCCTTCAAAAAAAGATTTTAGTTTAACTTATCAGCATCAAAATATGAGTTTTGAATAAGAAGTAAATTTTCTACGAAGATACTTGAATTTTCGACCCAAAAACACGAATTTTCAACAAAAAGAGTTGAATTTTCAATCCAAAAATATATCTTTTAAACAAAATTATTGAATTTATCAACCAGTTAAATTTTCTCCCAAGAAAGATGTACCTTTTACTATAGTAGACAAATTTTCAAAATAAAGACAAAAATAAAAAAATAATAGTTGAATTTCTTCGAAAAAAAAATTGAGGTATTTTCCTCTCCTTTTTGTTACGTCAAATACATGTAAAAAAATTAGCCGTTTCATTTTTTATTGCCCAACAATTTCTAAAGAAAGAAAAACCATAAATAAAATTCTTAATTTTATACGAACATTTGTGTTTATGAAATCTTTGGGGATATTTATGGATCTTTGTAAAGTCTTTGAAATCCTTGAAATCTTTTAAATCTTCGTGAAATCTTTGTAAATTTATTGAAATCTTTTTTTATTTATTAATACACATTGAGCACATCTAGTGTTATCAATAACCTAAAGGCATTTATAGTATTTATTTAAATTATCTTTTGAGGTATTCAAAATCTTTTCGAAATCTTGAAATTTATGTGAAACCGTTGAGGAATCTTTTGGAATCTTTGAAAATTTTTGAAATCCTTGAAATCTTTGGGCAATTTTTCGAAATCTTTGAAATATTTGTGAAATATTTTTTCAATCTTTGTTTATGAAATCCTTTGTGTTCGTCTGAAATCATTGAATTATTTTGAAAGCTTCTCAAATTTTCTGAAACCATTTGAAATTGTTTAAAATCTTGCAAATGTTTTGAAATCTTTGAAATCTGGTGTAAATCTTTGGAATTCTTTAAATCTTTTGAAATCCTAATGAATTCTTTGAAATATTTGTGAAACCTTTTTTATTCTTATGAAATCATTGAAATATTTAAAATCTTTTGAAATATTCTAAAAAAGTTTGAAATCGTTTAAAATCTTTGAAATGTTTTGAAATCTGATGAATTCTTTGAAATATTTTCTGAAATATTTGAAATTCTTGAAATATTTTGAAATCCTTACGAATTCTGTGAAATATTAGTGAAACCTTTTTGAAATTTGTTGTCTTTGTTTGAAATCATTGAAGTATTTAAAATCTTTCTGAAATATTCTAAAAAGTTTTGAAATCGTTAAAAATTTTTAGAAATGTTTTGAAATCTGATGATTTCTTTGAAATATTTGTGAAATATTTTCTGAAATCTTTGAAATTCTTGAAATATTTTGAAATCCTCACGAATTCTGTGAAATATTAGTGACAAATTTTTGAAATTTTTTGTCTTTGTTTGAAATTATTAAAGTATTTCAAATATTTTTGAAATATTCTAAAAAATTTGGAAATCGATCAAACTTTTTTGAATGTTTTGAAATCTGTTATACAGCACCCTTCTTGAAATCTGTGAAATTCTTGAAATCTTTTGAAATCCTAATGAATTCTTTGAAATATTTGTGAAATCTTTTTTATTCTTATGAAATTATTGAAATATTTAAAATCTTTTGAAATATTCTAAAAAATTTTGAAATCGTTTAGAATCTTTGAAATGTTTTGAAATCTGATGAATTCTTTGAAATATTTGAAATTCTTGAAATATTTTGAAATCCTTACGAATTCTGTGAAATATTAGTGAAACCTTTTTGAAATTTGCTATTATTACGAATGAAACAAAAACTACGCATCCTGTCGAAAAATTATTCATGTCAAATATGTAGCTCTTCTTTGACTGAGCCACTTTTTCCTATTAATTGTTTTCATAGATTGCGTCGTTTTTCCAAAAATTTGATTCGTTTATTTTCAATTTTAAACTAAGCATCCTATCAAAAAATGAATGAAAAAAAATTTGTAGCTCTTTCTTGGGTAACCCAATTTTGTTCATTTAGTTTTTTCTTTGCTTGTGTCGTTTGTCCGAAAATATAATTTAAAAAATTTTTATACTGCTTTTCACGAATAAAATAAAAATTACACTTTCCATCAAAAACTGATTTCTGCGAAATTTGTATATTTTTTTTAAGTGCACAATTTTCATCAATTCATTTTTTCTGTATCTTATATAGTTTGACCACGAAATGGAATTTGGGATTTTTCATTATTTTTTTTGTGCGATCAAAATTTGAATTTCGGTTTTTCGAGAACATTTTTTCAACGTTTTTCTTTTTCAGACTTTTTTTCATATCGTGCGTTCTTTGACTTCATATTTTTAGCTTCGTTTCTTTTTTCAATTTTGTAAATGCTGTAACACTTGTTTTTTGTTTTTTATAAAAAAAAAGTTACGAGGATAAGTTGTTCGTATTTTTGAGTACTACGAATAGCTGTACACAGAATTTTCAAATCAAAAATGACAAAGTAACATTGCCATAGAACATTTTCTGATCGATATCGTTTTCGGTCAGAAGTTGCCCCTGCTAAAAGATAATTTGCTGCGAAATTAATCTTCTGATTCATCATCACTTTGATTAAAGTTTACTTCAGCTGAGAAGTTTCCAACAAATTGGAAAAATATCGTACAGAATAAATACATCCAAAAGTTTTCAATCTTTGACGATTTCGAGGTTGCAAAAATGAAAAATTAATTAATAAAGCAAAACTGATTTTCAACAAAAGAAATTAATTTTTGACGAAAAAAATTAATTTTAAACCAGAAAGATTGATTTTCTACGAAAACAGATTAATTTTGAACAAAATACATGAATTTTCAACCAAATATTTGAATTTTCGAAGAAGTTTCCAGTCAATCATGAAATAGTTAAATTGACTGGTACACAATTAATTTTCAATAAAATAGATAAATTTTGAACTGAAATGGGGTTTCCAACTAAAATGATGAATCATCAACAGAAGAACGAATTTTTAACAAAGTAGTTCCACATTAAACTAAGTAGCTGAATCTTCCACCAAAAAAGATAAATGCTCAGCGAAAAATATAATAGTTGATATTTCAATCAGAAAATATTTGCATTTGAAACCAAAAACAGTTTTTAACTAATTAGATTCCTTTTCTGCCGAAGGGAACAATTTAAAACAAAATAATTTAATTTTCATCTCATTTTCTTCAACTAATTAAAATAAATTTTTGAAGAAATAGTTAAATTTTCAATCAAAGCAGATGTACTTTCAACCAAAAAGATTAGGTTTCTATCAGAACAGATAAATTTTCGACAAAAAATGGAATTGTGAAATTTTCAGTTTGGAGAAATCAATTCAATCACTTAAATTCCTTGAAGTTTTAATTAGGTCCGTTAGATCTTGTAAAATTATTTAAAATACCTTAAAAATGCTTAAAATATTTGAAGTCGATAAGAGTCCCTTGAAATTTCGTTGAAAATCCTTTGAAATTTTTGGAAATCCTACAAAATTCTTTTAAATCGCTTGAAATTTCTTGAACTATTTTTAAATCTTTAAAAATCCGTTGAAAAATTTTCTTTGGAAATCGCGAAAACCATGAAGATTAGAAAAAAATAATTTAAAATCTCCTAAACATTCAACTTAAATCAAACTTATTCATAATTGTCCTGAATTCATTGTTTTGTTGGAAATTTACTTTTCTTGGTTGAAAATTATTATATTTTTTTATGTGAAAATTTAGCTATTCCATTTTTGGCTTGAAATCTATCCTTTATAAGTTAAAAATTCAACTATTTGGTAGAAAATTCATTTTTTTTGGTTTGAAAACTCATCTGTTTGGACAGGAAATTAATCTGATTTGTTGAAAATGCTCCTCTTTCCTTGTAAATTCAACTTTTTTGTTAAAAATTCATTTAATTTTTGGTTAAAAGGTAAATTTTTAAACTTTAAACTTAACGATTCCATTTTTAGCTATAAAATTCTTTTCTTTTTAGTTGAAAATGTAATTACTTCAATGAAAATTTACCTTTTGGTAGAAAATCATACTCCTTGTTTTAAAAAAACTCTTCACGCAGTATATTCTCTTCAAAAGGTCAAAATACTTCTATCAGGGCTCTATTGACGCGTTTTTAATAAGACCTCTAACGGGATTAGAAAAAAGTTCCACGCTCCATTTTTGAACGAGTAAACATATTCATGAGGAGTATTACTATGAACAAAAACTAAACGCATTCTCAGAAAAAACAGTCAAATTTTTCACAAAATAGTTTGACTTTTGAATTTTTCACCCTTTTGTCGATATTTTTCGAGACCCGCAACGGTTGAATTTTCGAAACAGGCGAAAATGTAATTTGAAATTTCTTAAGTGCTTCCCCATAACACTTGAGTACGACTTTTACTTTTGAAGCACACAGACGCATTTTAATTAATGCTAAAAGAAACAAATATCAATTAGTATTTGCGAATATTCTTCTTTTAAATTATATTTCCATAGAAAGGCATTTGATGTCATTTTAATAACAATTCTCTAACCGTGAAACTAAAAGTGTGAATTAAAAAATGAGGAGATTTTGAAGGAAATCCTCGCGGACAAAGTTGGGATCAAAAGTGAAATAATTGAGTAAACTTATCAAGTTGAGTATTTGATTACTATTAATATCGTGTTTCAAATTATTTTGAATAGTTTTGAATATTTTATGGAATTTTATGAGATTCCAATTCATTTTCAATTCATTTAAGTAATTTAATGGGAATTCGAAGATTTTACAAAAGGATTTGAAATATTTCAGGGAATTCAATAAGATTCTAAGGAAATTTCAATTAGTTTCAGTAATTCAATAGGATTTCGAAGAATTTGGAACATAAATTTTGAAGATAAAAGAAACTTCAGATCTTAAACCTTTGGTGATGTTGTCGGGGATGGTAGTTCACGTACACAGACTAGAGACTGCCTGACTTTGAGGGCTTTAAAATGTAGAGAATTGATCAAAACTGCCAAAGATAAATTTTGGTTGAAACTCATACCATCTCATTAGGATGAGAGGGTAAAAAGATTTTAGAGGTGGCGGTATATTTTCAGAAAAACCCAAATTCCTCGATGGGTAAAGCAGCGCAGTTACTAGATTCACACTGAAAAATATTAAGAATAATCCTGGAGAACTTTTTAGAACTTCATCCTTTCAAAATCTCTACACGCCAAATGCTAAAACATGCTGCGATTGCCAAGCTGGTACAGTTTTCCAAGCAGATGCTTCAAATGTTCAATGATAGAGAGTGCGATCCAGATCGCATTGTTTTCAACGATAAAGCACATTCATGGCTAAATGACTACGTAAATAAACAAAAAATTTATTTCCGGAGAAGGGAGAGTCCACATGTTGCTCTTTCGAAACCGCTTTATCCTCTGAAAATCACTGTATGGGCAGCTATTTTCTTTCATGGGAATCTACATGCGCTCTTTGAAGGTACCATCACTGGCGGACGTTATCAGCAACTTCCCAAACAAAATTTCTTCTCTCATGGGATGAAGAAGGTTATAGTAAGGACGCTCTATTTCATGCAAGATGGAGCGAACCAGCAACACTCCCACAACCCACAATCAACCCAAAACCTAGAGCAACTTGAAGCGGCTCTTCAGAAAGCGGTTCGCGATATTTCTCATACTGTAAGAGAGTGTTTGTTTTATTGTTTAAAAAAAGGCTTGGTTACTGTGCCGATTCAGATGGTGCACATTTCGAAAAACTATACCATTAAGTGTATTTCCCCAGACGAACTTTCAGTATTTTTAAGTTGATCGTTTCCTAAATATATGAAACCCATTTGTCACCCTGCAAAATAAGTTCTAGATAGAGGTTTTGTTTTTAAATACAGTTTCTTGATATTGTCATAATTTCTAACCCAAAATGTGACTGAAATTATGCACTAGAACAACTTATACACGTTTGGCTTACTCCTCGCACAAATCGGAACCGGCGACTAAGGACATATTGTATTCTAAGCACCCAATGGTGATGTTTGGTCAGCCCTTAATTTATATTCAAAGAGTAATTTTGACCCAATAACTTCAAATGTTGTGCCCAAAAAATGTCCCAAAAATGAAAAATACCAGTTTTGTGTAGAATTGATGCTGCAAACGCTTTCCTTCACAATTTTAGATATTAATTATTTTTATTCATAAATTTAAATGTTTACAAGTATTTTTACATCATTTGAAATTGTTTAAACGATTATTCTTATTTGAACAAACACAGAAAAAACAAAGTGTGAATCTATCTCTACTTTCAGGGTACCATTTCCCTGCAACAAAAATTAGTCTTGGTAGTGTGAATGGTTCCGCTACACAAGGTAAACTCGGACTTGGGGTACGAAACGTCACTTGCTGTCAATTGTTGTTAAATTTTTGCGGCAGAAATCATACACAATAGTTTCGTACCCCAACCCCAAGCGAGATGGAACCGCATCTTTAAATTAGCTGAAACAAAATTTATCCCAAATTTTCTGGAATTAATTACATAATTAACAAATGTTATAAGTACTATTTGTTTATTTAGGATATTTGGCAACTATGTAAACAAATTTACTTTGATGAACAATTTTTATACGCTGCAAATCGTAAAAATATGTAATTTTTTGAATTTTATTGTCTGTAGACAATGAATGTTAGGAGTTGAAGTTTTTTTGAAAGACAATTTGCCAGTGTTCAAAAAATTGTTATCACTTGCTCCGTGCTTTAGAAATGACGTAGAAAATTCCAGTTTTTTTCTAATCTCTTTCCCTATGTCGATCAATATTCTATATTTTCTTATCCAAACGGAATCGATCTAAAAAACAGCTATCCTCAACGAATATTAGGGTGTCAGTTCCTAAATAAAAAAAATACTGAATAGTTATCGACACACAAAGTGTCAGCGATTCGAAAAAACTAGAATTTTTCACAAAATTGATAAAATGATATTTCAACAAAGTAGTTAAACTTTTGAGCATATATTCGAATTTTTAATCAAGAAGATTAGGTTCCTACCAAAAAAAGGAGAATTTAAAGCCAAAAATGTGGATGTAAAAAAAAATGGTTGAAATATTAACCAGAAATGATTGATTTTCAAACAAACACCTCGATCTATAATTATCAAAATTAATTTTTGACAAAGTATTTTAACTTTAACCTTCAAGAAGTCGATTTTTTTCAAATAACTCGAAAAAGTCACGCGATACTAGCCCGGTACATTTTCTCACAGATTTTCCTTTTCAATATGTGTATATGCTGCACGCTGCTTTTTTTCGAATAAATTTTTTATTTCTGAACAGGATTTTGAATAAAATGAAGTCTTAAGTGGTTTTATTTCAGGAGTGAACTAAGGTACGCATCTTTTTCAACCTTATGTATTACAGTAGATTATTCTTCTTTCCGCACACTTATTACGTATATACTTTTGTTTTTAAATTCAAGGCAAAAAGGCAGAAAATTGTAATTTCTGATTCTTTTTCGCACTGTGAAAAAATGTTTTATTTCAAGGCTGGTTTTCGGAATTGAAAAAGTCCTTCAAAAATATTGTGTCAAGTGGCTCTATTCTAATGCCACTTTATTTTGATGCCACTAAACGACGTTTTAGTAAAAATTTTTGGATTAAAGCAGGACCGCAGTGAGAATCAAAATGGTTCTGTTTCAAATATTTTCTGTTTCTCTTAAGCATGGAGTTGCAAGCAATCAAAACAATACTTCATTTGCATTATTTTAGTTTGCTAGTGCGTACCACTTTTCAATCTGAAGTTAGTAAAGCAAAATAGTACGAACGATCGCTCGAAAACAAGACGATTTGGTTTTATAGCAAGACGCTAAGAAAATGATGCTCAATTAAAATAGAGCCATAGTTTTTACAGTGCGGGTAGAATATTTGATTTGATTTGGAGCATATAAAATGAAGCACACGTATTTTGTCATGTTTGTTTGGTACTTTATTTCACATTGACTCTTCTCGGCAGTTTTAGATGATTCATAGAACTTTCCTGTTTAACTATTTTTTATGTTACATACATGGTTTATAACCCATCTGAGATGAACATGTAATAATTATAATGATCATAATAAAAGATGTAAAGTGATATACTTATCCCCGAAGGACAATCTTGAAACTAATAACGTCGTCATCTCACATATAGGTAAGATAACGACTACTTACGTATATATGTGTACTCTGATGATGCAATAGAATATTCTTCAGTTACATTTGTTAACCCAAATATTCACTGAAGCAATAATCAGTTTTTCCTCTACTTTGCGAAAATGAGGATGGTCTATATTTTCGTTTTCACTCTAGCGGTCATCTTTAATTCTATTGGTAAATATATTAATAAAATATATCTATCATTTTTATTATATTTTATATAATACATGCATAAATACGGCTATTCCTTAGGGTTATATACATATGGTGGCCATTTGTATATTTATGTCGTCAAGAATTATGACGTCATAGACATATGACGGCCATTACATACCTACGAACTTGAAAAGCGGCACTTAAAGTCGGCTCCTACGCCTCTTACAGAAAACATACATACATCAATATTGTCCCTGTTCTTCCCTTTTGTGCATAATATACTACTAAGCTTACAACAATGAAATGACTTTTATGGAATTTAAATAGAATTTTCAACCAAATAATTGAATTTTCAAGCTACAAAGACGAATTTATTCGAGGATAGTTGAATCATCAAACTGCAAAGCTCAATTTACACCAAGAATATCATTTGCAAACAATAAAGATGCAGTTTTTATCAGATAGTAGATCATATAAAAATCAAGCTTCTGATTTTCCATAAAGCAGTTGGCCTTACGAACAGAGAATTTAATTTTCACTCAAGAAATGGAAATTTTGAAAAAAATAGCTTTTTTTTCACGAAATGGTTGTATTTTTAAGAAAAGAAGAAGTTATTTGCAAATAAAATTTCCGGTTTGAACACAGTCTTTCACAGTTCTTTCTACCTAAGATCGATACAAATGAGTAACAATATAAGATACAAATAGAAACACAAAGTAATCATATGGAGCCAGTATTAACAGCAGAAGAGAATGAAGTAGATTACAAAAAATCGTCTAACGAAGAAATTGCTTAAGAGTATCAAGACCATCACGTCTCCAGAACGAATGCTCTAATTTGTAGAATCTGAGGGATGTACAATGCAACATTGCGCAGCTCGTGTGTACAATTAGAGTTCAAAAGACTCTGCCAATACTGACTATTGACTGTCGTGGCTGCTGGCTGACACATGATTGACATTCTAGAGCCCAGAAGTCTGAATTGAGCAATGATAGAAGTTATATAGAAAGGTGATCTAAGATGCGGATATGATTGAAAGTCCGGATAGAGTTTAAGTTGTGGGAAAACTTGAAGACTACTGGAATGGAGGGATCCTTCATATTCAGAACGCCAGAGATGGTCAAAAAAGTTATTCAGAAACTCATTCGGGTTTTCATCGAATGGAAGTAATGCAAGTCAAACCTCAAAATTCTCAAAATTTCACCAAGATCTCTTAAAAATTACATTCAAATAAAAATCAATTTGAAATGAGAAGGCATGATTCACGAGATTGGAGTCATCGAGTATTTATTTGAGAAATCACAATAAATACTTGTGTTAAGAACAAATGGATAGATACAATCAAATCAAAATTAAATAAGAAACAGATAAAACATCATATATACACAGACATACAACGGCATTCCATAAAATTAAAATTAGTTAAAATTATGACAGCCAAATATGACACAAAATTATCGAATTCAAGAGATGTGATTTATCGCTTGCAATTTAAATAGGTACTCATTGATTAATTTACGTTTAGACGGTCTCGTTGATTGGCGCTGAGGAAAACTGCAATTGTCACTCTATTGTCGCGCGCAACTTATCCCAGGTGTGAAATGCTTCAATGGTATTAATAGCGGCCAGATAAGTATGAGATTGATGGTTCACATTAGGAACACCTCATTGAACTTCTTTTTCAAAAAATAGCAATAGTTAACTGATCGGACGCAAGCCACAGCTCAACCCTGCGTGGTGCTGGTTATAATTTTGCAAGAATGTCTTGTACCTTTTGAACAGCTTAGAATACCAATGAGCAGAGCCTTTGTTTTTACGAACGAGGAAAGCTACATGTGCCGCGTACTTCAACTACGGATCATCACGCGATAATTTATTATCTAATGTCATAATTCTATTATCCTAGGCCTCTCTTGATCTCAGAGGTAACAATTTATTGTCTAATGCGAAAACTCCATTAAAACCAAGTTTTTCGTCATTTCAGCGGGAATCACATTACGACAATTATTTGCAATACACTATAAAATACATCTCGTATTTCCTGGCGCGAATATTTATAGCTTATGAACATGAAAATTGTCTGATTGGGATGAACATATTTTTAAGCAGAAGAACACAGTATACTTCTGATTGCATTCACGCTTAAAGGATATTGCCTTGAATTTAAAAAAACCTCTTTCAGGATACCTATCATCAGGCATACCCAGCAATCTCGACAACCATCTTAGCGCTGACTTGAAGATATCGTAAGCTAACTGTAATTTACCTGTGTCTAATTTGAGGGCGAAATTCGGCGTGTATGATGGTGAGCCTAGTATTTTCTCAAAGAAAAAGTACTGTCATCTCTCGAATAAATCAAAGTACCTTAATCCCCAGAATTCTATCGCGTGAAAAAGAACACTAAGCGTGAAGCTACGAGAAAGGGTAGTCTTAGTTTGCCAGGCATTATATTTAGATGCATATAAAATTCTTGAAACAGCATCCATAGCAATATCCGTAGAAGACATTCCTTTTATGAAGTTTTTATAAAAAAGACCTGAATCTAATATGTTAACACCGAGATAGACGAATTCGCTCATCACTTCTAGCTGAGTCTGTGCGTACAAGTATTTCTATTTACATGGCCGTCCTTTGCGGTTTACCATGACTTTTGATTTTGCTTCTCTGACCGTTAAAAAATTGTTTATACAGTATTGCACAGAAAGCTTAATTTTTATCTTTGAGTCAGCCTGAGGGAAGGCGAATACGACTATATCATCAGCATAAGCAAGCAGGATAACTTCACATGAGTGATTTATTGAAATTCCATGCATATCGTGATTCCTCAAGTACTCTTCAGGATCATATATGAAAAGCACAAAAAGGAGAGGACTAAGGATCTCTCTTTCAAGCAGCGAACAAGTTACCTTAACGGACGCATTTCGCCAGAGTACACACAGTTCTTAGAAATAGATCATTTTCAACCTGACAATTATGCGGCACAAATTTTCTTTAGAGAATCCTTTTATTATGATTTTAAAGTATTTTATACCAAAAACAAAGATGAAGTTTCAATCTTTTTCTGAAATTTGTTCGAATAGAAACATGAATCCTCTCATTCTTTTTGCAGAATTAAGTTCGCAGTCAAGCAAAGATTCCCTTGATACACCCCGCCCTGTTCACTGTCGTTCTTTTCCTTCTCGTCGGATACCTGAGGCTCCTGAGGAGCATACTCTTCATGTGCAGGCCAGGTCGACCCCTTCTCCTAAAGTGCTTGGATATTCACTTCGACAACTTGGATACATTCGGCTTATTCCTCGCAAAAATCATAACATACGATTCGAATTTCGAAGATACGTTTTTCCAGCTGGATATCCAATTAGGCTGAAAACAGAAGACAGAAGTTATATTCCCGTGGCAAATCAAGAACACATTGTATTGTCAGCATCCAATGGTGACATTTTTGCAATATTAGAGCATAGCGGGGTCCTTCGTCCAATATATTCGTCAAATAGAGTTCATGCGAGACTGAAAATTAATATGATAAACGGCGCAGTTGATAATTTGACCCCAGATGAAATTCGATATTGTCCAGTAGGCAAACGTCACCCAATCTTCCCCAACAATTTTATTAAAGCGTTCGCAAATGACGATTCACTAGAGTCGGAATCGAATCCAAATAGGGAACGTACCCCTGGTTCTTCTCTTTCTGACAGGCAACATTCATGTGATCGGACTTCTCCTCAGGAGCATCCTCTTCATGCCAAGGACAGGTCGCCTCCTGGGTGGCCGCCTTTCGCTAAAGTACTTGGATACGCACTTGAACAACTTGGATACATTCGTCTCATCCCTCGAACAAATCAGAACCTGCGATTTGAATTTCGAAGATACGTTTTTCCTGCTGGTTATCCAATTAGATTGCGAACAGAAGAAAAGAGCTATATTCCCGTGGCAAACCAAGAACATATTGTATTATCAGCATCCAATGGTGACATTTTTGCAATATTAGAGCAGAGTGGGATTCTTCGTGCAATATACTCGTCAAATAGAGTTCATGCGAGACTGAAAATAAATATGATGAACGGCGAAGTTGAGAATATGACCCAAGATGAAATGCGATATTGTCCAGTAGGCAAACGTCACCCAATATTCGGCAACAATTTTATTAAAACTTCATCAAATCACGATTCACTACAGTCCGAATGCAATCCTAATAGCAAACGTAACCCTGGTTCTTCTTCTCCTGATATACAACATTCACCTGACCGGACTTCACATCAGGAGCCTCCTCTTCGTGCCGGGTCCTGGACCTCTTCCGGCAGGCCTCGTTCAGTTCAAGTACTTGGATGTCCAATAGAACAACTTGGATACATTCGCCTCATTCCTCGCACAAATCAGAACATGCGGTTTGAATTTCGAAAATACGTTTTTCCTGCTGGTTATCCAATTAGATTGCGAACAGAAGAAACGAGCTATATTTCCGTGGCAAACCAAGAACATATTGTATTATCAGCATCCAATGGTGACATTTTTGCAATATTCGAGCATAGCGGGGTACTTCGTGGAATCTATTCGTCAAATAGATTCCATGCGAGAATGAAAATAAATATGATGAACGGCAAAGTCGAGAATTTGACCCCAGATGAAATGCAATATTGTCCAGTAGGGAAACGTCACCCAATCTTGCTAAAAAATTTTATCAAAACTTCAGAAAGTTACGATTCACTGCAGTCCGAATGCAATCCCAATAGCGAGCGTAACCCTGGTGCTTCTTCTTCTGACAGAAAACATTCACCTGACCGAAATACAACTCATGAGTCTCCTCTGCATGCCGGGTCCCGGACCACTTCCGGCAGGCCTCGTTCAGTTCAAGTACTTGGATGTCCAATAGAACAACTTGGATACATTCGGCTCATTCCTCGGACAAATCAGAACCTGCGCTTCGAATTTCGAAGATACGTTTTTCCTGCTGGTTATCCAATTAGATTGCGAACAGAAGAAGCAAGATATATTTCCGTGGCAAACCAAGAACATATTGTATTATCAGCATCCAATGGTGACATTTTTGCAATATTAGAGCATAGCGGGGTTCTTAGTGCAATATATTCGTCGAATAGAGTTCATGCGAGACTGAAAATAAATATGATGAACGGCGAAGTTGAGAATTTGACCCCAGATGAAATGCGATATTGTCCAGTAGGCAAACGTCACCCAATCTTGCTCAAAAATTTTATTAAGACTTCAGCAAGTTACGATTCACTGCAGTTCGAATGCAATCCTAATAGCGAATGTAACCCTGGTGCTTCTTCTGCTGACAGGCAACATTCACCTGACCGGAATACACCTCAGGAGCCTCCTCTTCGTGCCGGGTCGAGGACATCTCTCGGTAGGCCTCGTTCTGTTCAAGTACTTGGATGCCCAATAGAACAACTTGGCTATGTTCGGCTTATTTCTTGCACAAATCAGAACCAGCGATTCGAATTTCGAGGATACGTTTTTCCCGCCTGTAAAACGATTCAAATGCGAATAGATCATACAAACTATGTGCTTGGGATAAACCAAGAATACATTGTATTATCAACATCCAGTGGTGAAGTTTTTGCGATATTGGATTATAGTGCAACTCTGCATGGAATATATAGGACAGATGAAAATGATTCTCGCATAAAAATAAATATAATAAGCGGCACAATTGATAATTTGACTGCAGATGAAATAAGGTGTTGTCCAGTAGGAAAAAATCACCCAATGCTCGCAGTATTATTGCGCAGTACAAAACGTGGGAAAGAGTGAAAGAGTGAATTTCCATTTTTCAAATGAACGAATAGCTGTTCTCACTGCTGTAAAAAAAAGCTTTTAATTTTTTTTTACGTTTTACATGTATTGTTATCATTAATAAGATTACACGAGTGACATCAAATTGAGGTTATAATTGACAATTCGATATTTGAGTTTCTCTTTGTTTGTAAAAAAAACAACAAAAAAACAAGCAATACGACACAGTAATTAATTATTAATGTAGAGCATGTGATTTCGCAGGTTACATTAAAAGTGAGGTGAAATATTTGTCATTTTGACGCTTTGTTTACATTTTTCTAAGAATCGAACGTACCATAGCTAATAATATGATGTTAATGTTTTTTGTCTACATGATCGATAACCAATACTTTTTTTAAATATTGATTAATAAAGTTGTGAAACACAACTTTTAAACGTTGTGAAAAAATCTCTCTAGCTCCGCTGGGATTCAAACTCCAGATCTTTCAGATTTCCGTTCTGATGCTCCGACCAATTAAGCTACGGAGAGACGAAAAAATTTTCTTCACAACTCTTACAAGCTGAATGTCGACCGGAAATCTGAAAGATCTGGAGTTCGAATCCCAGCGGAGCTAGAGAGATTTTTTTTACAGCGTTAAAAAGTTGTGTTTCACAACTTTAATGATCAATATTTCAGAAAAATATTGATTATCGACCATACAGACAATAAACATTAACATCATATAATTTAAATAATTCACTGGTCAAAAAACATAACATCAATGAATAATACCATAGCTAATGTTCGATTTTTATGTTTTACATACCTTCAAGCTCGAGTTTATAACAAAATAATCCAATATGAATCATTTTTGTACGCATGTAATGTACACTAGGTACATAAAACGATGTTCGAGATAGATTTTTAACCTAACCGACGCGCGACATTGCTCGGAGTTTGTCACCTGAATTCTTCTCCACACATTCGAGCGTGACCGCGCTTAGAGTGGGGGTTTATGACTTCTTGGAATTATACTCCCCTACATCCCCGGAAACGGCATTGCTCAGAGTTTGGACTGTAGTTAATAATTGAACCAAGCGTAATTTTTTATATACGCAAACAAAAAAAAAGTTGAAAAAATTACTTTTAGTACCAATATATTATAGGGTAAGGAGGAGCAGCGCCGACCGGTGGGGCAAAGGCGACTTTGCTTATAACATCGCTATTATTTACCAATTCTAATTCTACTTCGCATTAAATGAATCTATTTCATTAAGGAGATAGTGTTACTTACTAAAAGCTTGAAAATTGACGTTGTAAAGGAAAAATTATGCAGAAAACAGTTTTGACGACGAAAGAATGGAAGATTCGCCGTCTGAAATATAAAGTTTTCAACATTAATGGCAATACTTACAGTATCAAAATTTGCTATTTTCACAGATAAAACAATATCACATTATTTCATTATAATCATTGAACGTAATTCAAGTCAAAAGTATATTAAATATCGTAAATAATTGAGGTCTCACCAGGGGGGCAAACCCGACGAAAATAATAGTTTAAAAGTTCTTAGGTTATGATAAGTAATCGGTGATTTAGAACAGCCACTTATCTTCCGGGCTACATGCAAGAAACTATTGAATATTATTATTTTCAATCTGGTGGGTACGGTAAAAACCTTTGCCCGTAGTCCGTCTAGTGGAATGTCAACGAATAAGAGGTTATATCACAGCTATCATTATTTTTATCGAAAATAACTTATTGTTCTTGCTGGATATGTTTGAAGGTAATTTTTCCAGTACATAAAATTCCACAGACGCGAACCATCATGTTTTTCCATCTTCAAATGTTTTTATTTTTATAAAAAGCTGCAGACGCCTTTGCCCTCTGGTGTGGGGCAAAGCCGACGAAATACAGCTTGTTAGAAATAATTAAAGTATTAAATCATTGTTTCATTTATCTAATCAATACTTATAAAAATATGATAAACAATAATATGGGACTCGAAATGAAAAAAAATGGATCAATTCTACATCTTATTAACTTTCAAAAAGTAATTGACTGTTAACTGGTCAGCACTGCCCCTCCTTACCCTACATTTAATTCATGAAATTATCAAAATTAAAGATACACTGCATGTAATGAACACGTCCAAATTATCTTGCAGCGATTTTTTTTTCATTTAGCAAAGTGTGATCTAATACACAATTTTAAGCAAACTGATTGTTGATTCTAAAATGTAGAAAAATATCAAACTGTAAGAAATGTATTGTGGTGAAATTTTTTTTTCAAGCAATTTGAATTCAAAATAAGTTTTGGGTTATAATTATTGATTTATAATACAAAGATGTTCAGTTCACGACTGAAAAAACCGGTGTGTCTAGCTGTCTGGGAAATCGTGAAAACCAGGAAAACCCCGGAAATTTGTTCCTTCTATCGCAAAATCTAATTTTTCCACTTTTTCTTCTTCTTATTGTTTAGTCGAGAATCAGATGAAAGAAAATCTTGTCACTTCACGTATCATACACTACCGTCGGAAATTGTGCACACGACTCTTGTGAGCGCTATTAAAAATTATTGCTGACTTCGAACCATGATATTTCGATGGAGGAAAGAGATAGGGCATTTTTTAAAAACAGTTGGAAAGCCTATGAAATTCAACGTCTAGTGGTTTCCAACCGATGTCTTTTTGAGCTTCGGGAAATAATACAGCTCGTGAGAAGTTTAAAAGCAAAATTCAAGATTTTCTCAAATTTTCTACCTCAACTTCAACTTTTAGCACGACCTAGGGAAATTTTTGCAAAAACCTCAAAATTATGCGACATCGAGCCTGAAATTTTATCTTTAATTTAAACTAAGAAAACTTAGAAAATCTTCATGGGTACCCGAGATATGATTAAAAACGTTCAATCGTATCTGAGCTAAATTGTACAGTAATTGTGTCAATTGTGAGTAATTGAGTTTGACATTAAATGTTTATTTTTGACATATTTTGTTGAAACCATCATATGATTAACGTTGAAAGAACTCAAGCAATCATCGAAAATCAGGCGGTGGCATACTTGTGATCGGCAATGTAGTTTTGATTAATATACGTATCTCACTCTAGTCTGTGATTGAGTATATGTTTGGTACTATGGTCGGGGAAAACCGGTAAAAATCGCAAATTTCATATTGCCTGATTACTACACAACCTTAACATGTAAGTATAAAACAATTTTTAAAAATAGTTTATCTATAAACTTTTATGAAAATATATCCTAATCTTACATTATTTATTACACTTTTTCTATTGGAGTAGACCAGGGAAGTGTCAACCATAGGGGCAAAGGCGTCTTTACAAATAACATTTTCATTCCTTGAGTATTTTCATGTTTCTCTGCATTAACTCAATCTATTTCATTAGAAAAACCGTGCTATCAAAACACATCTGGAAAATTTAAGTAAAAAAAGAAACATTGCGTAGAAAATAGTTTTGACCAAAAAATAATAGAAGATTCGCTGGTTGAAATATAACGTTTGCACCATTATTTGAAATACTTATAGCATGAAACTTTGATAACCTGATAGATTAAACATCATTTCATCACGTAATAATGAAAATTTAACCTCTTTCAGGCCCAAAATATATTAAACTTAGAAAATAGTTTAGGCTTCTTCAACGAGGTAGTGGATGCTTGAATGGTAACTACCATAAATTTAGTCGATAAAACGATCAAACTTTAACCTCAAAACGAAAGGCGTGTATAACACACAGGATCTTCCTATTTTTCCACAGTCGCTGAAGTAAATATTCTTATTTATTCGGTAGGCATAGCCCGGCACCTTGCAAAATCTCAACGAATAAGAGGTTTTGTCCCAGCTATAACTATTTTTCATTTTAATAAAAACCTTCTCATTCCTACTACATATGTTCAAAGGTTATTTTTCCAGTAAATAACATTCTCAAGAACGTGATTGTCAACTTTTTCAATCCTAAGATGTTTCTATTTTTATAATAAAAAAACTGCGGCTTTCGCTGCCCCTGTGTGCGGGGCAACGTCATCAAAATGCAGCTTGTTGGAAATAATTAAATTATTAAATCATTGTTGTATTAAAATAATTAATACATATGGAAATGTGTGATACAATAATTTGTGACACGAAATGCAAAAAATACATTAATTCCACGTCTTGTATTAACTATACAGAGCAATGAATATTAACTGGACGACGCAGCCTCGGTCTTCCCTATGGAATTTGAGACATACGTAAATGAAAATCGATTTTTGATACAAATAAGAGAGAGTGTTATTAGGGCGGCTGCATTCTGCATATTTCGATTTTTTAGAGATTCGCTGTTGTATTCCTATCCTATGAATCTCTGTGGTCGACTTCAAAGAACGTGGACGGCTCTTTGCCGCTTTGAGGTCGTAGCAAGCAAGCTACATACTCACAAACACACGTTACAAGATCTGAAAAACTGTAATCCCTCCTCTTCTATATTTTTCTCGCTTTTCAACAAAACCCTTCCTTCAGGTACTGTAAACACAGTTGGCTTACTCACATGTTAGATTGCTTTCTACCATTAACAAGTGATCTTCAGAGGAAGAGTGGTATTACCGGGAAAATAAAATTCTCAACTCTCTGTTTGCTATCTTTTCGATTGCGAAAGTCCACCTTCTTCAAATGGTAGATCGATTTGTCTCGATGTCCATCGTGAATATCCTTTATGCACTTTGGGTAACTTGATCGCTCGTCTTCTTGCAATAAAGCTGGAAATAGTCGACTTGGGAGATCAAGCAATTACTCTCTGGAATTTTATCTACATATATACCTACATATACATTAGGGTTATTCATTTTATGAGGGAAACCATTTTTTTTAATCTGAACACGCACACTACACGAAGTTATACCTTTTTAGTCAACAAATTTTTCCAATAAAAATAATTCAAAATCGTATGTAATGTGGGTCAGTTCCAAGCCTATTAATTCAGGCACTTTGCTAAGTTCTACTTTTACTTCAAGTTTTTATTTTAGTCTGTGATTTGACATTTGCAATAATGAATTTCTTTTAAAAATAAATGGAGTGGGAAAAATAGAATAAGAGAATTGGTATTCTGTTGTGAAGGAACGACATGCAGTTTTGTTAGTTACCATTTGTTCGTCCTTATAATCTCCCGCGGCTTCAGTGCGCTCGTAATTTGTCGTTTATTCGTAGATTCAAAATTTCAAAATAGTCCGAGGAGTTGTTGTATCACGCACATTCAAATCTATCTATTGTTAGATAGTTTGTGGCTTTGTCACGAGTTGCTCGAAAGCCTCTCTAAACAATGTACAAACTAGCATGGCGATATTGAGAGAAATTATTGAAATTTCCTATGTACGTGTTATTGGTACAGAACTAGTCTAGGGGTTTATCGTTTTTTACAGATTGCTCTAATCACTTTGTTCGAACTGGTACGGATATAATCTGGCTATGCAATCTAGAGATTTATGCCCGTTTTGAGATTCGGGGGAAAGATAGATTAGGTTTTCTGGCACAGATTGCTCTAATCACTTTATTCGAACTGGTACAGATATAATGTGTAAAAATCACGGCAATTTCTACACTACTTTAATCACGACGACACGTCAAGAGGTAATTCAATGATTTATGAAATGGAGGCCCGAATCATCTCACGATTTACGTGGGACTTTTTCTGCGTTGTCCCAAGACCTGATTGTCCTAATCGCGAATTTCACTTGCGAAGGATCACGGAACTTTCAAACACAATCAGTTGAATGTTCACTTCCCGACTCTGAGCATGAAAGAACGTTGCAGAAAGTCGAAGTCGGATTTGTCAAAGGGGGAGTTTGGCAAGACGCCCCTTTATTAGCCCGAATTCGGTTGAGTTTAATCTTCGATCCATCAGCTTACATTTTTTTCCTAAATGATTTTAAACCCTTGAAAACGCGCCATTGCATGCACGTGAAGCAGGCGTAATGTGGCCGCTTCCAGACCAGTGACTTTCGCACATGCGCATTCCGCCGCCGAGCCAACATGAAACTTTATGCCCGGTACATAAAAATTTACGTTCGCTATATGAAACTTTACGCCCGCTACATAAAACTTTACGCCCGCTACACATGCACTGCACTACGCAAGTGAGAATATGGAGAAAATTATCTTCATTTAAAAAAAAAACAATTGTATCGCTGGACCCCGCAGTCTTAATTCTGCAAAGTACACTATTTCTTCCTTTCACTTATAATATAAAATTGTCAAGAACACCAAACAACCTTTACCTGTTTCACATGCTTGTTTTCAAGGAGGGTAGGACAAAAAGTATCGTATGTGTCAAGGGCGTACGGCTATTTTGCCTTCTTTGCTAGCTCCATACGCAATGTACTATTTTATCACCATAATATACATGCATATTATTTGTGTTCAAAAAAAGGAAGTCTAAATCTCAACTTGAATTTTCGATTTTTTGGTTCCTTTTGTGTTATAAATGAACCACGTGCAAGGGAAATAATTTGAATAATATTCAGAGGTCTCTCATCGGGAATTTGCCTGTTTTTACAGAAAAATTATTTTTTTTTGAAAACGGCAAGACCTTAACAAAAAATTGTACACAATATAAAAAAGCGGCTCATTGATATGAGTATTTTTTTATCGTAAGTTCTTTTTTATAATTATGCATGCATAAGTTATGAAAAAGCGTGAATCCTCTATTCCACTTACTGAAAGGTCTTCAATGCACGAAAAAATAGTTGTTTCAGACAGATTTTAGATTGTATTCTTACAAATATTCCGCCATGCCTCCACGTCTGGTATTCGCGTTGACACCATTAGAAGTTTCAGTCTCTCACCTCGAACGAGAATTCACTCGCGCCGCCTCGTAATCTGCAAATAAAATCATAACCTACAATTAAAATGAGCCTAATTTCAGTTATTAGTTCAAACGCACAGGCGAACAACTTATTAATATTTTAAAAGGAAGTATATAGTGCTGTATATTTATTTAATGCTTTCTTGCTCCCTACCCTCAAATCACTACGTAATCTCAGCAATTGCCATCCGGCCGGATCCCTGATTCGGTTTCTGCACGAGAATGGTCGAATTTTATTGTTTGAAATTACCGAAGTCAGCAAAGTTGGAAAAGATCCAAGAGCAACATACTTACTGACCCTTTCAAAATCATAGAAATCGAAGACACTAGTTTTCTTAATTTTTATCTATCATCTACGCAAAAATTGTGTGTAAATATAATTGGGAAATGTTAAAATGAGCATGCCTATGCGGAAAAGTTATACAAAGTAGGAAATATTATTTATAACTTTTCCGCCTGGCTGTTCAGAATTTAATCATTTCAAATCAGAACTGCTTCAAATATAGGATACCTGAGGATACATAGAAAATTACAAAGTTTGGTGTAGAAAATAGTTTGAAATTTACAATTTAAAATATTTCGAATTGAAACTGGTTGAATTTTGAGGTCAAAATGTAGGAGCTGGATCAAATAACTGGTTATAAAATTATTCTTCACGAGAGGGATTGTCCATCCCCACCGGGCCTTCAACTGAATCAATTCTAATTTCTACTCATTCAAATTAAAATTTAAAGTAGAAAGTAGTGTTTAAAAACTAAATCGATAAAAGGTCTACGATTCCAGATTCTCCTATAATTCGTTCCATATGTATTAGATAAAATTGAAAGCATTTCAACAAAAATAAATAAATAGATATATAATGGGATTTGGAATTTATGACGCACTGTGTCATACGTCCATTGAAACTACCAGGTTCATCCTACAAAGCAACAAGTCCAAAAATAGAAGAGAAAAAGAAGAGCTATTTTTCAATTCTGTAAAAATAAACCATTCCACCTCTGCATCTGTCATTTTGCGCCTTAAATAAAATTTATCTTTAAACAATCAAAAATACTGCTTGGATACTAGGTATTCATTTGCAAATTGATTTAACTTCGGTTATAATGGACTGAGATTTTAATTTTATGAAGAAAGTAAAATTGCACGGTTAGCACGTACAACACGCACCTCTCGCACGTCGCCAGTCCAGTAAATAATTTAAATGCGCTCTCATTAAAAATATGAATGTGCATAACGATGCATCAACTCGCGATTTTCACATGAAGAAAATAATTTACAGTAAATGCTTTGCGATTTCTACAGAGACAGTTTATGTGCAGCGCGCGATTTATCATAAAATGGAGAACAAATCGGCTGTGTGCCGTCGAAAAGCAGTAAGCGCCATTTTTTCAAAATGAAGTTAAGCACTTACGGAGAAAAATTGATAGTAAAAGTTAGAGTCAAAATTTAGAGAGTCATTAGCATCATATTTGCTGCTTATTGATTTAAGCATATTTTTAATAAGTCTAAATTGCTTTCCGATATTTCGAACAAGCGTGGAGAGTGTAGTGCATACTAGAGAACATGGTGGAAAGTGGATCAGGTTTTTTCTTTTGAATTTTCAACGTCAAATTTTATGCTTCCAAGGGATTAAGGACAAAGGCGTCAGTCGATGCTCAGCTATCAATTTTTCGTCACCTTGTCGTTTCTTACTGAAAACGTGCTAAAAATTTCATCATTTGCCGATGATGCAGGAAGTAACGAGATGTGTGAACTCGGTTTCTGAATTTACTCCAGTGCTTGAAATCTTACAATTCAGTGCAGTCACGCCGTGTCCTTAGCTTCTCGTGCTACAAACAATATATTGGCAATGTGCAATTGTGTATTGTTTGTGTATATCAAATCATGTCTTACACACTTCGCTCTCCACAGATAATAAAAAATGTTTTTAAATTTTACTTATTTTCTATACATTTTCCGGTTTTGTAGGCTTCACTTAATTTTATAATTTCCAGTCTCTTATAAGAGAAAGACTGGAATATCACATACACAGTGAATCCCCGAGATATTATTTATCTGAAGTTGGATAAAAACGTTGCAAACAATTGAAAACTACAATTTTCCGAAGACGGATAATTTGTATCCGCCTCGTGTTAAAAATTATCTGACGTCAGATAATTGTAGTTTTCAATTGTTCGTAGCGTTTTTATCCAACTTCAGATCAATTTCATCTCGGGGATTTACTGTGTATATTATGTATAACGTAGATAGGAAAAGGATAACGTATATTATAGAAGATACGGGATAATCAAATCGACCAACAAGTAACCGTTCATCCCTTTGAATTAGGGGTGGTGTAATGTTGTATATTTCCTGAAAGCTCTTGTCATGAATAACCCAAATGTGAAATACTAGCTTCGGTCGGTCATGTATATGGGAGTTATGGGCCTTTGAAGTTAACATGGGAGTCTATAAGAAAATTATAACTAATCTCATGTATTTTTCCTTTTGCTTCGATTGCAGATGGATCCACGAGTTCTGGTTACGGCTTTGGTAAAGGAATTTGGGACGGTGGATCGCCCGATCTGTTTGCTCAGGTCACAGATAGTGTTTGTTCATAACATAGCAGGGTGATTAGGGCTTATCTGACAAGAGTTATGATTTTTCTCATAGACTCCCATGTTAACTTCGAAGGCCCATATCTTCCATATGCATGACCGACTGACGCCAGTATTTCACATTTGGGTTATTCATGACAAGAGCTTTCAGGAAATATATAACATTAAACCACCCCTGATTTAAACGTGTGAACGGTTACTAGTAAGGTGGCCAAGTCAACTGTCCGAGAAGATCAAGTCAACTATCTGAGATGATCAAATGGACACTCTATGATGATCCGAGATGATCAAGATCGATCTGAACCTGTTCTTTTAACCTTCTAGAGATAGTCGCTCAAGCGATCTAGAAGGCTGTCCTATAGTTATACCTCAAAATATAGTCAGTCTGCATATCTAGATCGCCAAACTGATCTTCTATCTTTCTCCGTGTAACCACATAGACAGACATAAAAACACCGATAAGATTTTATGATTTTCGGACTCTGTGAGTGCCAAAACGTAAAGCGTTAAAAAGTAGAGATGGAAAATTTGGACGAACACATTACACTCTCATGAACGTGAATGTAAAAAGAAATGAATCAAATAATCACATAATATGTATAATGGAATGAAAAGTAATTTGAATAGTCAGAGCAAGTTTTATCAAGCATATTTTTTTAAAATAATCCTTGCATAATTAGTGAACACTTCCTTATCAGCATTGTCAATCGAAGGAAAACTGAATCTGAGGACTTTCACGATAATTTACCTTTTTTTTAGATATTCATCCTAAAAATAATTTATCACTGTACCGTAATCTTAATGCTTAAAAAAACTCTGTAGCGTCAAAAATATTCATCCTTTTAGAAATATAAAAATATAAAATCAGGAGTTTGTTATTAAGTTAATCAATTTTATTCTTGAAATAAAATAATTTTTTCTCCTTTATATCTGATAATTTGATATTGAATGCTTTAAAACAAGAAATTGTTCCATTTTGAATGATTCAACCTGAACATTTCGAAATTTAATCTTTTTGTTATTGTTTCAAAAAAAATTTTGTACTGTTGAATTTACTTTGAAAAAAGCATTGCTGCAGTTGTTCTTACCGAAAATTATAATTCTAACTACATCATCGATAAGTGCTGTTAAGAACTATTTTTTATGTGACTCCGGTGCATTAACGCGTTTTTATGCGACAGCGTAGAGTATATATTGTTGTACATTACGATACAGCGGACGACCACTCTTCACATTATACTCCGCTGTATCGTAATGTACAACATTGCGATAATCTACGCTGTCGCAACAAAACTTCTAAATGCACCGTCGTCTCATAAAATAAAATATGCACCAATGCGCACAATTCAATTCTTTCCGCGACGAGCGGCAATGCTCGCAGGACGATCGAAGCCGAGGCTTCGATATATTCTAGCATGGTTTGAAACAAAAAAGAATTGATAAAATTCACATTGCATTAGACTGGATTTAGTCGAAACCAGATATATCCGAAAAATTAAGTTTTATAATCCCCCATGCCGCATTCGTATCGGTTCTTCCAAATCCTGAAAATTCACTCGCTTTCTGGATACGTTCCTTCTCATCAGGTTTCGTTGGTTCCACTTTGTAAATTATATGCTTCTGTGTAATGAAAATAGTTATGTCACAGCTCTGAAGACTTTCGTAACTTAAGGTGTGTCATGTTTTTGATCATTCTCTTGTGATCAATAAATAGCAGGACCTTCCAGTTGATTTTTTACGAGAGTTGAAACTTTTTAAGAAATCCTATTATTTAATAGGGTGGGTCGAAAGCAATAATTTATGAAATCACAAACAATACCATTCCTAAATATAGTGCATTGGGACCCCCATTAAGTGTACTGAATGTGGAATCGATCGATTAAAATCAAGGTAACGCGCGCGAGCAAAATAAGTTTAAAAAATTAATATCTGCATACTTAAAGTTTTTTTAATTTCAATTTTCGTTAAACTTTTTTTGAGGTATCCATGGAGTCTTCACAATTTTTGCCAGATTTTGAGATAGTATTCTACACTAGATAATTATTTAAAAAAATTAAATATCAGACTTCATGAGAATCAAATCAGTGCTTTCATCGGCCGTCAATGTACATGTGAGGAGGTATTATTTAGGTTTAATGGTCTTCAAGTGAAATACAAAACAAAACTACTTGAAAGTTCGTTTATTAATACGGCGTTTCGTCCATTACTGCGTGCCTTTTTCAAAGTAACCTGAATTAAGAATTTTGAAGGAAACAAAAACTTTTACTTTTGGAGTCAATACATGTTAACGGTTTTAAATGTTACATTTCCTTATTATTATTGTAAAGTATGACTCCAGTATAAGAACAGATATATAAAATATGATCCTTTAAAAAAAGCATCATAAAAATTAAAATCATAAAAATTAAAAATCTGTAGTCTCAGATTCAAAAGTCTGTTCAATTTGTATGACGCTCTTTTTAACGGATGATATTCTATATTTCTCTCTTTATATTGAAGTCATACTTTGAAATAATAATTAGAAAATTTTACATTTAACCCTCCGTTTACACACAGGGGATTTTAAGGCACAAACGATTTTTAAAACTGGAATGTCTCGTCTTTGGAAAAATATGGAAGTTCGGTTCCCCCTTCTAAAAAATCTAGATAGTAATAGGGATCAGGTCCTGTGAGTGGCGCTGCAGTTCGTCAGTTAACCTTTGAGTGGTGCGCAGTGAAAGTGCGCACAGTGACATAAAATACCCTGTGTGTAAACCACGTTAGTGTTTTCACAAGGTAGTGATGATGTTATCTTGAATAGCTTCATACTTTAAGAGCACAAGAGTTTAATGTTCTACTTTAAGGTAGTTGTCGTGCCAAAAATAAGGTCTCTGAGTATCTAAGATTTGAAGAATCGAAATAATATAATCAGTTTTACGAGAGACAAAGGAAAAAAGAATGATCAAACGAAAATGAACATTTTAAGCCAAAAAACGCACGATATGAAAAATGTGAAGAAGAGAAAATCGTTGTTTTTTAAAGACCCTACAATATCGTCGTAAAAACTTTTTGAATTTTATAAAGAATCAAAAATTCAACTTTTGAAAGCACAAAAAGAATGAAAAATCGAAAATTCCATTTTGCGATCAAACTGTGCAAGATATGAAAAAAAGATGAAGAAACAAAACTTGTGAACTTAAAAAAGATCTACAAGTTTGTCAATGATTACTTTTTTATAGGATGCGTCGTTTTTGTTTTAATCGTAAAAAATAGCATTGAAAATAAATTTAAGTTTGTCGAAACATTTTTAGGGGGGTGAAGTACCCCAGAATTATTTTTTAATGCACGAAAAATTGTCAAACAGTAGTCAAATCAGGCCGAAAAATTTTGAAAAAGTATATGTTGCTCTCGATAATTTAGTCAAGTTTACGTTTAAGTTTAAGTTCACGTTTAAAAGATATTAGAAAATCCAGAAGATTTGAAAAGATTTGAAAATAATTTTAATCTAAATTTTATTTTTCAACATTTCGAAGCTTTCAAATATTATTAATATCATTTATTGATCAAGAACACAATAATGACATATTTTGATAATTATTTTTGTATTCTTCTTTTGCATTGTGAGATATTTTTTTCAAGTATCGTTATTTAAAATTGTTAAATTCAAACAATAATTTGAAGAAAAAAAAATATTATACATCCAAAATAATTTCTTCTGAAACTTCACAATGTCAGGAGTTTTATTTTTTCTGAAATTTTAAAATTCTGTAATTTTATTTTACGGGAGTTTTCAGTTGTCCCGAATGTTGCCCTTGAAATTACAATTGAACAATTATCAATATAAAACCACTAACAATTATTATGATTTACAGAAAAAAAATTTAAATGGTAGAGACTTTCAATAAAAAATGTATCAATTAGACATATTTTGAACTCTAGTTTCAAAAGTTATAAATCCAAAAGAGTTTCACTTCAGGCGGTTTAATTTGCAGTTCATTTTTTGATTACTTTGAATAAAAAAATTTAGAGCTTTAAGGGTTCGAATTTTTTATTTCAAAAGACCGTGAAAAATTGTTAAGAACTCGGAAAAACCAGGGAATTTTTTTCTCAATTAAAACGGACATTAAAGTACTAATTTTCATTTTCATTTACTGAAAACGATGTCCACTGAATTTCTGTTTTTCGTTGAAAAATTCTTTCATCAATTTCATTTAAATGCCAAAAATAATTTATACGTTTCCCTGTATGAAAATAGGCCACACCATCTCGAAATACATGAGGTATTTACAAGCTAATGCTTCTAAATGAAAAAAAAACAACAATCATATACACACTTAATCTCTTCATCTTTACTTCATGCAATGATAATATTAGAACTGTGAAATAATATTTTCAAAAAGTCTCCTTTTTCCAGATTATTAATTCATGCAACCAAAAATAACCGCAAAATGGAATTTTTGATTTTTCATTAATTTTCTGTTCGATCAAAATGTGAATTTTCCATTTTTTGAGAAAATTCAAAAAGTTGTTATGACAATATTGTTCTTCATAACGTGCGTTGATTGACTTAAAATTTTCATTTTTTTTTTTCAATTTTATAAATGCTATAACTCTAGTAATTTGTTTTTTATCCTAAAAAAGTCATGAAGATAAATTGGTCGCCTTTTTAAAAACTACGAACAGTCGTAAATGGAATTTTCGAATTCTGAAAAAAGTGGTATCAAACATTTTGAAACGCTCTCACTTTTTGAATTTGAATCCAAAATGACTTACTAACGAACTTGACCTTCATTTCAGGGCAGTCAAAGAGTATAGGAACAATTTGTGTTAAACAACTGCAAAAAAATCATAATTCGCGCCAAAATCTCGCAGAAGCCAATTTTTCACTATAGGGTTTATTGGGACCCTATAAAACAAACTTATGGTGTTGATACTTGAAAAATAATTATTCATTTTTATTCCATAGCTAATGTGTAAGTAAGGATAGGAATTTAGATAAATTTTCAAACAGTATTTTTCAAATGGTATTCAAACTGTATTACACAATTAACTAATAACTTTAAATTAAAAAAAAAAAATTGCAAATTTTTTTTTTTTGGTTTTTATTTGTAAATATGAAAAATAATCATGTTACACATGTGCGAATGTATTCTTGGAGTGCCAAAAAACCAGAGTATATTGTAACGTGCAGCTCTGCTAAATCGGGTAGTTGCGAAAAAAACGGGTAGTTCTGAATTTCGGGTCATTTTGTACTAATTGAAATTTTTTTCCCTATAATTTATGAAAAAAAATATATATTATTTTCGATCAATACTTTTATCTGATCTGCATGAAATATACTGCAAAGGTGGTTTTTAGGCAGCTTATACAATATTTGAAATCTGAAAAAAAATGGCGGCTCCAATATGCCGACTCTTAACTAGAAAAAATGATCCAATCTGAATGAAATTTACTGTACACGGGATTTTCGGGCAGCGGATTTCAAATTCGAAATCCCAATTTAAAAAAAAAAAAAACAGATAGCAGCTCCAAAGTAACGATTTTCATGTGAATATGTAAACAAATTGTAATCATGGTCACCCTATTGGATCCGCTTTTCTAAATTTTTCCATTTTAGCATTGAATTAAAAATCTAAAACGGTGAAAAGAGTGAGAGGGCGAAGAAAGAGTGAAAAGAAAAGGAGGGGTAGAGAGAGTAGAACGCATATTAATAATTAAAAAAAAAGATGATGAAATATACATTAAAATTGTTTGAAAGATGTAGCAATGATTTCATTGATTTTCGTAGAAACATTACATTGAAGAAATTAGTGTTGCCTCAGACTAACAGATTGCAATTGACTGCAATAAAAATATTGATTTGAGTAATAAGATTAAATAATTCTTTATTTGGTTTTAATGGTATTGCTCAAATTTACATAATTTTATATTTAAATTTAGAAAACGCGTCCTTAATCAATATCCCTAACCGCCTGCAGGCGGATTTTTATTATAAGCGCTCGCATATGCTTGGACTTTTCGCCAAGGGAGAGAAAAACTGCAGAAAAACTTTCCCAAGCGCAGCTAATTGATTGAAATTTATTAATATATGAATAAATATAATCCTAACTGTGAAACTATTCGCTCTATAATCAGTTTCCCGCAAGCTCGACATTTACAATTGCGCTACATTACCCTTGCGCATCTATCTGGTTATTAAATTAAAATTCAGTCATTTATCTTCACAATGAGATTTATAAAGACATATATATTTTGACATTTTTACTAATTAATTTTTATTTAAAATTACCTTAAAATAGCAGAATTCGAATCATTTTTACATTACTGTGTGTTTTTTCTTTATTATTTTCAAATTCACTTATCAATTTGGCGGCTCTGCCCCGGTTTAACCTAATCGGAAGTATTAAATCGTCAAGTCTGGAAATGAATCGATCATTGAGAAACGATTCTGTTTTTTCGAGAGTCGTGCTGCCCTAGACCGTTGTCGATCCCGATTACGGTGAATCTGGTTCATATCTGGGTCCTACAGGTAGGATAGGAAAACCGTATGTATTCATCCACCCTTGCACAATATTACGAGCATAATTGATAGCTGCTAGTGAATAACTCGCTCTTTCTAAACCATTACGTACAGGTTTTGCTAATGATATAGGATCAGATACTTCAACCACAGCGACATTTTCAGATTCATTTTCGTATTTAGTTTCTTCGTAGTGGTACGATGATTCACCTCTTACAGTCAATTTAACATGAAAAAACTTACGCACATGTTGAGGACGCGTAACGACGAAGTTAGGATGTATTGCAAATCCATAGCCAATAAACCTGCCAGTGGGCGACCTAATGTCGACCATGGTGGGATAATGCATTTCAATTTCATCAACGGGTGACAGTTGACCTAGCACTGGAACGAATCTGGGTCCATTATGACCCCTGTGAGAATTTGATGATGATGATTCTGCAAAAATGAATTAACAAGTTTATTTATTAGTATCATGTCAAGGTAGTAGGATATAAGGTAATACTATTGTCCGTGAAGTCGGTACGTTAACCATAAAAAATCCAAACATTTTTGGTGGAATAATTATTCCGCAACCCAAGTTAAAAAATATGATTCGTTGGCAAGTCAATCCTGAACATTTCACTGATCGGCCTGTATGATTTGAAATGAATTCGAGGTATAAAGGACAAACAAGTTACGCGGACTTTAGGCCCTGTAACAATTTTTGCAACTTTTTGTGATCTTTTTAGTTATGAATAGATTAGTGTCGACTTGGCGATAACTTTGTTTTCAAATGAATAATAGAGAGTGAAACAAATTGTTTTCCTCTGTTAAAGTTCTCGAAGAAAATAAAATTGGCAACCTTTTCTCTGGATTGAATTCGAGATTGGAATTTGAATTTTGGTCTTTCCTTTATTACCTTAGACATAGGATTCAAGATTACAAGAAGAAATCATTTTGAGGTACACCGCGAGAACACCGCGAGAACACCGCCTTGGGTGGAATAATAAAAATATAATTAATAATAATAAAACTTGCCACCCTAAGAAACATAATAACAATTTTGTGTACAAATTCCGTGATTGCATAAAAATGTATCATCATTTTGAAATCGCATTTTAAATTTTAGATTTTCATGCGAAATACATAATCAGCAACCTCAGAAACTACCAATACCAAACTTGCACGCTAATCCCATATTTTTTTAGTCAAAATTTCCGCCCTTTTGGATCTGCCATTGAAAAGTATGTCTTACTGTTAAAATCTCTATGTGGGGATTAAAATGGAAAATTAATAACGGATTCGGGGCTTCTAAATATTAAAATGAAAACAATAAATCAAAACACCCCCAGAATCACTTTATCTGGCAACCTAACAAAATGGTGCGCACGCAGCCCGCTACTTCTTTTGAGCGTGACGAGTAACGTTACAAAAATAATGTTCTTTTTAGGTATTTTTTTAAGATATTAAAATAAGTGCATAACCCAATTTTTTAATAATAAGTAATTTTGAAATTTGATAAAATAGTTTTATTCCCTTATTGATCATAAAATTCAAACTATGATGTCAAAACTCAGATTATGATATAGAGAATTTTTAATTGAGAGTTGATCGTTGAGACATCAGATAAATAACTGCACCGCATTATCGATATTTAACTTCTATATGTTTTTATGGTATATTCGTCAAAGATTTTTTCACACTGAAATATTTTGAAATAATATTTTGAAGGGTAGAAAGGTTTAACTCAAAACCTAGTTGTAAAACAAGTTCTTGTAAATCATTTATGTTTTTATTTTAGGAATCTAAGCAACTGGTTTTTCTTCTCCACAAATTTTATGAAAAATTTTTACATGATTTTTTGATATAATTATTAATATTAATACATTCAAGAAAAAAATTAACAGATTTGTCATTAGTCTATTCGAATCGCAGTGAAACCTCAAGGTGCTATCTGGTACCACGTGCATGCCACGTTGTCAAATTAAAATCCATATGCTTTCTTTTCTTATGGCCCTAAATCACTGTTTGTTGATTTCAAGCTATATTTTCCACTTTTCGTTAAGAAATTGGGAATGAAAATCTTGTTTTAAATCAATTTTTAAATTTTGAAAAAAAAAAATTTGTTAGTATTCTACTATATTATTATTTTTGTTAATTGGAAAGACAAAATTCTTTCCAGTGTCCTTCGGGAGATTCTGGTCAGAGTATTTTTATGGACAGGTAGGTAAGAAATTTTTTTTTTTCGAACACAGTAAAACCATTTAACTTACCTTCATCAGATACAGCTAGAATTTCTTGCGGCAAAACGGCGCAAATTATAGAGAGAATCAAATAAGATTGTTTGCTCATTTTGATAAGAAACTATGTACTCACAGAATGCAACTGATGATAAAGGAAAAAGTTTGACTTTTATAAGAAATCCTTGTATCTAGTGCCACTATCATGTCACCTTGCAATATTGAGGCTTAATATTTTAAGCGGAAAGGTTCAATGTTTTACTTTAAGTTAGTTATCGTGTCAAAAGTAAGGTCTCTGGAAAAAAAATTTTCTATGATTTCAAGAATCGAAATGATATAATCAGTCTTACAAGAGACAAAACATTATTTTTCATTAAAAAGGATTCAATCTTACGACAAATAATTATTTCATTAATAGTTTTTGCAATTGATGGGTTTCTTACTATCGCTTCTTACCAATTAAAAAAAAAGTTGAATTTCAAAGAAATCAGAGCTTACTTTTTCGCGGACAACATTGACAATTTATCATATAAACTACACAAGATGAGTTTCCTTTGTTTTCCTTATCTTTATTTTTGAAAAAAAGAAATTTACTCAGTGTATGGTTGTTAGTGGAATAAACATCAATATTATTTTTGTTAAGAACCCCTGAGACGTTCCGAAAGACCTTCAACATATGGTAACGACACTTTGAGTTCAGATTTTTTGTAATTTTTATTCCATTTTGTATTTTTATACGAATTATTATAAT
>JAABKJ010007545.1:281111260-281141252 GCA_011634705.1 Andricus grossulariae | reverse complement strand
ATATGGTAACGACACTTTGAGTTCAGATTTTTTGTAATTTTTATTCCATTTTGTATTTTTATACGAATTATTATAATTTTCATGGATTCTTTCTGTGATGATCTTATTTATTGATTTAAGTGGGTAATTATTTTGAAAACTCCTAAAGGTAATATAACCGTAGCTGCAAATCGAAATGATCATGTAACAACTGTTGAAAATCTATTAAAAAATTACACTTCATACAAAAATATCAAAACTAGTCTTATTCCAACTCTTGAGCATAAATGTAATGATATTGTAATTAGATGGGAAAAGAAAAGGTTAATAAATAAAAGCATAGCGAAAAAACTGTTTCTATTCACAATCTGATAATAATACATTTTCATTGGGGTAGTCAGCCTTCCTCAAAATAAGGGTGCTCATGCTATTTCATTTTTAATGGAAAATATATGTCGGTAAGCGTTTCGAAATTGAAATTTAAAAAGTATGTTGTAATTAATGTTCCAAAAGCAATAAATTAACTGCAGGGATAAATCACCCTTTGCAACTAAGTTTTTTCGAAAACCCCGGAACATGTCAACTTTAATTTACTTTTTTAAATAACGGTACAGTATACAGTAAAATTCAGCTGATTTTTACATTTCTGTATAAAAAAAATGTGAAAAAATCACACTCACCCTTGTAAAAAGTAAGGGTTGAAACCCCCCGAAATAAAAAATATTTCGCAATGTGTTTTTTTGTAGAAAATTATCTGACTTTAGTTAGAAGATTTCGACTCGTTTTTGAGATATTAAAGAAAAACTGTTTTTGGGGATAAAGTTTAAGGGTGGCTTTCACTTCTTAAATCAACGAAGTAGCAAAATATAAAATGACGTTAACATAAATGAATTTCCTCATCACCAAAATTTGTAGTGTTTTATATTTCTTATAGTTAGGTATATATGGCTTATATCGAAGGTTTTCATGTTTCGACTTGCCCTCTGCGATACCAATCTCTTTTTCTCTTTCACTCAAAATATATTGTATTAGGTATTGACGAGTCAAACTGATTTTTCTTATTTGAATGTATGCAGTCTCAAAATTTACAAAGACAACTTTTTCCCATGAAATTATCATCTAGTTTAAGTATTATTTAACAATAAACAAAGTGTCTGAGAAAGGCATGTCTACTGCGCGCACGACATCTCCAGTCAGCATCATCTGAAATATATAAATCAGAAATTTTCTTCATTAGTATGACCATAGCTCTGGAGTGACAAAGCAGATTTTTTGTATTTTGCAAAATAACAGAATGGCGGCACATTAAACAAAAAATTCCCAAAAATTGTGTTTTTGCTCCTTTTTTGTTAATTTAACTATGATAACATTAAAAATTTGAAGAACCACTTTGTCACCTTGTAGATATCTATGTCTAGAATAAAAGTGAAAAAGTTTAAAGTAATCGTTTGAAAACTTTTTGAGAAATCGTGCGCGCAGAGCGCAAGAACGTTGTTACGAAAAAAAATGCGTTTAAAGTTTTCGGAATATAAAAATTGTAAGAAAAAGTTACTTGCACTTAATCAGCGATCCCTGCTCCGTATGAATTCTTGAAAGTGCAATAATTCCAGATATGCATCGAAAATAATTGCAACACGCGCTTAGCTCTCTACGCGCATTTGTTCAAAGCTCTCAAAAGTATGGAAAGTCTCCGAATTTCTGTGTGCAATTTTGATATGATATTTCTCGATATATAACCTGTCGAACAAAATCGATTTTTCAAAAGTGAGATAGTAGAATTACCCCTTAAGCTTAACAATCAGACTTGTTATTCAGGTAAGAGAACATTGCACGTTCTCCAGTCAGATGTGAGATAGACGAGTCGGCTGGACTATAAGTGATGAAGGGAGCGAGCGACGCGGGAACTAAGAGTAGGGAGATACTAGAGTGGAACTTACTTGCGAGTAAATAATTACAAAGTTCTTGGTACGGTAGATCCCTACGGTTCCATAGTATGATATGCCAATGATGTCAATGTGGGCGCCTTTTGCTACTGCGCTTGCGGTCGGGAGGCGCACTGGTTGGCCGCAGCTGGCGCGCAATTCAAAATTGGAATTAAAATGAATTCTTATGTGAATAATTAAAAAATATTTGAAAACATTAGAAACAATTATTTTTACTTACTTTCTCAACAAATTTCTTATGAAATTAAATTTTGTGTGAAATATAAGTTATTCTTCAAAAGTAAAAGAACTTAAACTGTTGTACAATTTATGTACATTCTTGTTCATATTTCAATAATTGTTTATTTAAATTATAAGAATTGTTTTCGATTCTAATTTTGAATTGCGCGGTAACTGCGGCCAAGCAGAGCGCGGCCCGAACGCAAGCGCAGTAGCAAAAGGCGCCCATATTGGCATCACTGTGGTATACGGAACGCTTGGTAAGGCAGGTATCTGAGCTGCCATCGTGAACGCTGCAGAACTCATAGTGAGTTATATCCGTTATATTCCTACAAAAAGTGTTACAATCTGTGATTTTTCATTGATGCCCTTACTGTCCATTAGAGGCAGCACATGCAAATCCATTTTGATTATAAGTAGATTTACTAATGGAATTATTAAATAATTAATACAGAATTTGGATTAATATATAATTGAATCCTTTCAAAGAGAGAAGCTTGGTATATTAAGAAAGCGAGTTGACTCTCTAGAAATTTCATAATCAAATGCGGAGTTGAAATGTTATTGATTTGCACGTGTTCTGAAGGAATATCGTTTGTTTCAGAGCTTATTTTTCAGCTTAGTTAATTCCTCAAAAATAAGGGCGAAAAGGACGTGTCTCAGTTGAATCTCAAAAGGAAGTTTATTTGAAAGGGTAATTAAGATTTCAAAAGCGCAATTCAAGATGCTGCGTAAAATAACAACTAGATAATAAGAGCCTTGTTGGGAAAATAGTTTGAACTGGAACTTAGTTGATTTTAGCGATGTGAAGATTTTTATTGCTATTAGTTTTTTCACGTTTTGATTATGAGGGGTGAAATAATGTTCAGGGGAAAATTGAGGGAACGTGTTCAATGGAATTTTGTTTTAGCAAACTAACTAGGCTAGGTTGCATCATGGTTGACGAAAGACTTAGATCATGGACGCGGAATCTGTACTCGCTCTCTCCAGATCAATGATCACTTCTCAGTGAAAAAAGAACCAGAATTAAATTCAAATAAATTTGACTTTTGCGCCAAAATTTACCTGGATCGTTACGAGAGGGACATCGCGGCGCCACCTGTCGGCAGGACTACTGAACTTCATCAGGCTAAGATAATACAGAGATTGCTCACTGAGCAAGTGACTGGATAACTGACCGGTTGTTGTTGATAGTGACAAATTGTTAATAAGTGAATATATATTTTTCTGCTCCATAGATGGCCAGACATCTTCGACAGGGAAATCGAATCAACAAAAACAAAAAAATTCTTGACAAAATCCACAAAAGAAAATAAATGCAAAGAAATAAAATAAATGAACCGTCAAAGAATGAAATCAAATCTTTAATTAATTCATTTTTTTTCTACATAATAAGTTCTTTCTTACTTCCCAGATTTTCTTATCTTGATCTGCTTTTTGAACATAACGTATTTTTTCACTGAAAACATTTGTAATTTTTTGTTGCAATTTTAATGAATGTTTAGCAATATTATTTAAAAAACTAATCAGTAATTTATATATAAACATTTACTACTAAACATTTTGTTATTACATTTTTGATATTATCTTCTGCATAACTGTTAACTTCAGATAATTTGTATAAATTAAAAAAAAAATCAATGATACATCTACATTGTAAAAGTAATTTAATGCATACATTGACATTCTGAATACAATTGTCTTAATGAAAAAGCAAGCTATTAATGAAGCATGATAAAAGTAAAGAAAATAATTCACTCTGAAAAGGATTGTCACAGTAATAATATATATTTTAAATATTTTTGTGATTCACAAACACTTCATACGTTAAAGAAATTAAAATAGAAATATATATATGAAATGAAACAATTAATTGCTGATTTAAAGAAATTTTCGGGTAATAGTTTATTCTCCTATTTATTCCAAAATCGAATTTTGCGGAATTTTCGCATTATCTCGATAGGGAAAGAAATAATCCAAAAAAACATATATTTCTTAAAAATTGTGATATTTAAAAACATCCTATCGGAAACAAAAAAAAAAATGATTTCTTACGAAAAATTGAGGTAAAAATTGGTAGGCCTTAATTAAAAGACCTTTTAAAAATATTAATAATTTCCCAAAAAACTGAAAGATACCTACCGTGAGACAAAGTTCGAGGGGTTTTTGAAATTTTTATCAATTTTGGATCGTTAGTGAAATATATTTTCAAAATGTTTTTATCGATGAATGGACTGATATTTTCTAAATGCGAAACGCCTATTAAAAGTTTAATTTAGTCGAAGCAAAGAGATTATATTTACGAAAAAGCGGAAAAACCTATATGTGCCTATTATGGAACAACTTTTGGATTTTTGTACCGGTGTTCCATAATGCCTGTCCCTATTATGGAACAGCAGAGAAATGTTTTTTTTTTTAAATATTATTATGGCTTATTTGGCATTATTTTCCCCATAATATCGAACTAATTAGTAAAATAAACTTTTGTTTTATTTTTGTTTAAAAATGTTTGTTATAACTTTATTTCGGTGGATGAAAAAGAGAAAAAAACTTTGTCAAAATGAAGCGTAAATGAAATATTAGGCTAACTACCCTTTCCCTTTTTTTCTTTTTTTTTTAATGCACTGAATACTAAATTCATGTGTTTTGTTTAATATTCGTCCTTTTTGATACAACATTAATCCAGGGTGTCTAGCTACCTGGAAATCCTTGAAAACCTGGGAAAATCCTTGAATTTTTCTGTACCAGGAAAAAACCTGGAAAATGTTAGGGAATTTTTGTTTAAAGTGATGGAATTTTTTTGTCGAGAGCATGACTAATCTTGTATATAATTGTAATATAAAATTGAATATCATTATTTTTTTATTTTCTTTTTTAGTTAACAATTCAACTATTCATTTGAAAATTTATGTATTTTGATGAAAATTCCACGTTTTGATTGAGAATTCGTCTTTGTAGGTTGAAAATTTAACTATTTGGTTAAAAGCTCACATATTTTGTTGAAAATTCAACTCTTCGGCTAAAAATTTAACTATTTTGTTGAAAATTCATTTTGTTCGGCTAAAATATTAACTATTTAATGTTGCGCTGAGAATTCATGCATTTGTTGAAAATTCAACTATTTTTGGTTCATGTTTAATTTTTTTGTTTCAAAATTCCAATATTTGGCTAACTAGTATTTGGACAGGAAATTCGACATTGTGGATTGATAAAATTAATTTTTTTTTAAGGCAAACAAATTAAATTAATTCTTTAAACTAGAAAGTTTAATTTTTCATTTCTGGTTGAAAATTGATCTTTTTCATTTTAAAATATCTTCAAAGGAATAAAAGGAAGGCAACTTTATAGCTGTAAGCGACATGAGTTTTCGCGATGGCTTTCTGCAAAGGAACCTGTACGTGTTTATGTACAGGATCCTTACAAAGGTTCCTTTGATGTCTCTGTGTGAGGGATCCTTTTACACGTTTCTGTACAGGAACCTGCACCTCAATTTTCTTCGCAATGCAACCTGTACAGGAAGCCCTACAGGATCATTCAAAGGTTCCTTTGTCGGTGCAGGTTCCTTTGCAGGATCATGTACAGTTTACTTCGCCAAATTCCTGCACATGAACAGTCAAGATTACTTGTACAGGTTTGTGTGCAGTTTCCTGTACAGGAACATGTGCAGGATCCTCCGAGGTTCCTGTACAGGAATTTTCAGCTGGGCTGTCCACAGATTGATGCGCCGAATTAGTTTTGTCACATGGTACATCTGTCACAGCTTAAATTATTGTGGGCTACATTTGGTTTATACTCTGTACTCTTTACCATCCCTAAATACTCTTTCCTTTCAGACTCTTTTCACTCATGGACCCTCCAAGTTAGCTTTGATATACTACGCTTCACGTTTACGCAACTCTATAGAGCAAGCAAATTTTATTTTACCTCTGCGGTCTTCCAATTGCAAGTTATGCGAGTAAAACGAGGGTCGAATATAAAACAAAAAACAGATCTCTTGATTCATCCAGAGAGACTTCTTGCTTTATCTTTTAGTTTTCAACTTTCCTGACTTTCATGGATGACGCCATATGGATGAGGAACTTGATAAATAATTTACCCTTCGCTTTTCGCTTTTACAAAGCAAACATCTATCAGATTCACGGTAATCTACATTCAAATTATTTCTTACAATTTTTATGAGCTTTTCTCATAGAATGTGAGGATAGTACTCGAAAATGAAGTTTTTCTTCTTTAATTCGAATTCCATGTCTACTGTGCAAAAAAAGGTCCATGTCACTAGCCAGCCACCAGTGAATTTGAATACCTAACAATATGGATTCAAATGCAATTTTTTCAGCAATGAAAAGTTTTGCACCTTAACACTGACCGAGTTATCAGATGTCAAAAGAGGGGGGGGGGGGAGCTAGTAAAATTTTCCTTGAAAATGGGGTTTTTCAAAAAAATCGGTGATCACTTTTATTAGTTTCAAATGCGCTGAAATGCACCACCAATTAAAAATTTTGCGCCAGTTAATTTACCGAGTTATTAATTAGTGACCAAAGGCGTGAGGAGGAGGGGGGTCTAGTGAAATGCTAGTGTTAAATTCTTACTAATGAGGTAAAAATCGATTTTCCGGACCCAAACATATTCTACTTTAAATGTGCTCGTATGCAGACAGACTGTATTGCAGGGTCAACCATAGGACAGCCCTTGAAATGGCTCAAGCGACTATCTCTAGAAGGTTAGAACAAGAAGTTCAAATCGATCATCTCAGAGTGTCTTCTAAGACCTTTTCCTGCGAATCTTGGTGAGACCTAGTTTGCAGAGAAGTTGTAGGAAGAAGCAGAGCTTCCTGCATTTGTCTGCAAATGTTTCTCTATACATGGTACTTTTTCCTGTAAATTTCCGTCACGCCTAATTTACAGAGAATTCGCAGAACGAAGCAGACTTTGTCTGCTTTGTTTTGCAAGCAGTTTCTCGCGATAAATTTCTTCTATGTCCTTTTCCTGCAAACCTCGGTAAGGCCTAGTTTGCAGAGAAATTGTAGGAAAAGGCAGAGCTTCCCTGCATTTATCTGCAAAATGTTTCTCTCTACATGGTACTTCTTCCTGCATATCTCCGTCAAACCTAATTTGCAGAGAATTTTTAGAACGAAGCAGACGTTCTCTGCTTCTTGCTGTAAGTAGTTCCTTCGGATAAATTTCTGCTAAGCCCTTTTCCTGCAAACCACGGTCAAACCTAGTTTGGAGAGAAATCTTAGGAAAAATCAGAGCTTCCCTGCATTTGTATGCAAATGCTTCTCTCTACATGGTACTTTTTCCTGTAAATCTCCGTCACGCCTAATTTAAAGAGAATTTGCAGAACGATGCAGACTTTGCCTGCTTCGTTTTGCAAGCAGTTCCTTTCGATAAATTTCTTTTGAGTCCTTTTCCTGAAAATCTCGACAAGACCAAGTTTGCAGAGAAATTGTAGAAAAAGCAGAGCTTCCCTGCATTTGTCTGCAAATGTTTCTTTTTACATGGCACATCTTCCTGCAAAGCTCCATCACACCTCATTTGTAGATAATCTGCAGCACAAAGTAGACGTCGTCTGCTTCTTTCTGCAAGCAGTTCCTTCTGATAAATTTCTTCTAAGACCTTTTCCTGCAAATCTTGGTAAGACCTAGTTTGCAGAGAAGTTGTAGAAAGAAGCAGAGCTTCCTGCATTCGTCTGAAAATTTTTCTCTTTACATGGTACGTCTTGCTGCAAAGTTCCGTCACACCACATTTGCAGAGAATTTTCAGAACAAAGTAGACATCGTCTGCTCCTTTCTACAAGCAGTTTCTCTCGATAAATTTCTTCTATGTCTTTTTCCTGCAAACCTTGGTAAGACCTAGTTTGCAGAGAAGTTGTAGGAAAAAGCAGAGCTTCCCTGCGTTTATCTGCTAATGTTTCTCTCTAGATGGTACTTCTTCCTGCATATCTCCGTCAAACATAATTTGTAGAGAATTTTCAGAACGAAGCAGACTTTCTCTGCTTCTTGCTGTGAGCAGTTCCTCTGGATAAATTTCTTCTATGTCCTTTTTCTGCAAACCACGGTAAAACCTAGTTTGGAGAGAAATCCTAGGAAAAAGCAGATTTTCCCTGCATTTGTCTGCAAATATTTCTCTCTAGATGGTAAATTTTACTGCAATTCTCCGTCACATCTTATTTGCAGAGAATTTGCAGAACGAAGCAGACATCGTCGGCTTCTTTCTGCAAGCAGTTTCTCTCGATAAATTTCTTCTAAGTTCTTTTCCTGAAAATCTTGGTAAGACATAGTTTGAAGAGAAATCTTAGGAAAAAGCAGAACTTCCTACATTTGTCTCCAAATGTTTCTTTCTACATGTTACTTCTTCCTGAAAAGCCCCATCACACCTCATTTGCAGAGAAACTGCAGAGCAAAGCAGACGTCGTCTGCTTCTTTCTGCAAGCAGTTCCTTTTGATAAATTTCTTCTAAGACCTTTTCCTGCAAATCTTGATGAAGCCTAGTTTGCAGAGAAGTTGTAGGAAGAAGAAGAGATTCCTGAATTTGTCTGCAAATGTTTCTCTTTACATGGTACGTCTTGCTGCAAAGCTCCGTCACACCACATTTGCAGAGAATTTGCAGAACAAACTAGACATCGTCTGCTTCTTTTGCAAGCAGTTTCTCTCGATAAATTTCTTCTGAATCCTTTTTCTGCAAATCTCGGTAAGACCTAGTTTGCAGAGAAACTGCAGGAAAAATCAGCTGCATTTGTCTGCAAATGTTTCTCTCTACGTGGTACATCTTCCTGCAATTCTCCGTGACACTAATTTGCAGAGAATTCGCAGAACGAAGCAAACTTTCTCTGCTTCTTTCTGCAAGCATTTGCTCTCGATAAATTTCTTCTAAGTCCTTTTTCTGCAAATCTTGGTAAGACCAAGTTTGCAGAAAAAATTGTAGAAAAAGCAGAGCTTCCCTGCATTTGTCTGCAAATGTTTCTCTTTACATGGCACTCCTTCCTGCAAAGCTTCATCACACCTCATTTGTAGATAATCTGCAGCACAAAGTAGACGTCGTCTGCTTCCTTCTGCAAGCAGTTCCTTCTGATAAATTTCTTCTAAGATCTTTTCCTGCAAATCTTGGTAAGACCTAGTTTGCAGAGAAGTTGTAGAAAGAAGCAGAGCTTCCTGCATGCGTCTGAAAATTTTTCTCTTTACATGGTACGTCTTGCTGCAAAGCTCCGTAACACCACATTTTCAGAGAATTTGCAGAACAAAGTAGACATCGTCTGCTTCTTTGTGCAGCAGTTTCTCTCGAGAAATTTCTTCTATTTCCTTTTCCTGCAAATCTTGGTAAAACCTAGTTTGGAGAGAAATTCTAGGAAAGAGCAGATTTTCCCTGCATTTTTCTGCAAATATTTCTCTCTACATGGTACATCTTCCTGCAATTCTCCGTCACACCTAATTTGCAGAGAATTTGCAGAACGAGGCAGACTCGGTCTGCTCATTTCTGCAAGCAGTTCCTCTCGATAAATTTCTTCTGAATCCTTTTCCTGCAAATCTCGGTAAGACCTACTTTGCAGAGAAGTTGTTGGAAAAAGTAGAGCTTCCCTGTATTTGCCTGCAAATGTTTTGTCTTCTTCTTTCTGCAAGCAGTTCCTCTCCATAAATTTCTTCTGAGTCCTTCTCCTGCAAATCTCGGTGAGGCCTAGTTTCAAGAGAAATTGTAGGAAAAAGCAGAGCTGTCAGAGCTTCCCTGCATTTGTCTGCAAATGTTTCTCTCTACATGGTACTTTTTCCTGCAAATCTCCGTCACGCCTAATTTACAGAGAATTAGCAGAACGAAGCTTCTTTTGTCTGCTTCTTTCTGCAAGCATTTCCTCTCGATAAATTTCTTCTAAGACCTTTTCCTGCAAATCTTGGTAAGACCTAGTTTGCAGTAAAGTTGTAGGAAGAAGCAGAGCTTCCTGCATTTATCTGCAAATTTTTCTCTTTACATGGTACGTCTTGCTGCAAAGCTCCGTAACACCACATTTTCAGAGAATTTGCAGAACAAAGTAGACATCGTCTGCTTCTTTTTACAAGCAGTTTCTCTCGATAAATTTCTTCTTTGTCCTTTTCCTGCAAATCTTGGTAAGACTTAGTACAGAGAAATTGTAGGAAAAAGCAGAGCTTCTCTGCATTTGTCTGCAAATGTTTCTCTTTACGTGGTACTTCTTCCTGCATGTCTCCGTCGAACCTAATTTGCAGAGAATTTTCAGAATGAAGCAGACTTTCTCTGCTTCTTGCTGTGAGCAGTTCCTCTGGATAAATTTCTTCTATGTCATTTTCTTGCAAATCACGGTAAACCCTAGTTTGGAGAGAAATCTTAGGAAAAAGCGGAGCTTCCCTGCATTTGCCTGCAAATTTTTCTCTCTACATGGTACTTCTTTCTGCAAATCTCTGTCACACCTAATATGCAGAGAATTTGCAGAACGAGGCAGACTCGGTCTGCTTATTCCTGCAAGCAGTTCCTCTCGATAAATTCGTTCGTTTGTGGCTCATTACGCTACTTATGCGCAATAGTGTAGCGATCTGCACTCACAATTAGGATATATTATATTTTATTTTTTATATTAAGATCGAAAAGAAATCTTTTTTATCATGAATAAGTTTATGCAAAATAAGCATGAAAAAAAGATCCACAATTAAAAAAACGGAATTCCAAACTATCTCACTTTTCGGCTCATTAGAGACAAAGATAACCAAAAGAAAAAAGATGGAGAAAAAGAGAAAAAGTCGACCAAAAACCAACCTCTCACTTTTTCCTTTCTCCGTCCTTTTTATACTACCAGGGACCAACATGGTTCGGAGTCATTTAGACCTCCTCATCAGGGATTATTTATAGGGAATAGCTAAAGGTATGAAAAAATAAATAAACCTGTGATGAAAATATTTAAAAAATGTTGAATAGAGTATTAAATTACATACATTGATATTAGAAAAGGATTAATTATTTTATTTTTTATTTCATTAATCTAATGCTTTTGGATCACCCGTATAAATTATTTTCGTTTAACCTGATGGCCTACTCGCACTCCGCGAACTCGTGAATTATCGCATTCTGAGGAGGCAGTTACCGTTATGACGCGCCTCCCTAACCGTAGCATCAGTGTTTCTGTTCCATAACATTTAATTAGCGTCTGTTGAAGGTAAAGTGAAGTGCAGTGGACTTTCTACTTTCTCATCATAATGAGAAGGTATTGATTTTATGTGAAAAATGACTTTCATGTGTCGACGTTTGGAGGCCCCCTGAGTTAGGAAAAATAGTTTTTATGTCGGTGTCTGTCTGTCGTCGTTGTCGTCTGTATACCGGATGACACTTGAAAGACTACTCAGATTGGATTCTGCTTTGGAACGCAATTTGAGGGACCAGAAAGAAAGATCAGGTTCGTTAACCAGTTATTTTGTATAGTAATTGAAAAAATTAGAGCATATTGAAAATTTTTAAACCATTTTTTTCAAAATTTAGAAATTCCATTGAGGGGTATCCGCAAATACAGCACGATATGAAAAAAAGTCAAGAAAAGAAAAACGTTTCTTTTTGGAAGCCCTGCAAGATTATTGAAACAACCTTTTGAATTTTTTTGAAAAATCGAAAATGCAAATTTTGACCGCACAAAAAATAATCAAAAATTCAATTTTGCGGTCAAACTATGCAAGGTTCAGAAAAAAATGTATCAACAAAGATTGCTAACCCAAAAAGAAGTTGAAATTTTGTTATTCATTATTTTTTGATAGGATGCGTAGTTTCTGTTTTATTCATACAAAACAATATTAACATTTTTTTAATTAAATATTTGGACAAGCGACACATGCTATGGAAAATATGAATAGACTAAAGTGGCTCTTCCGAAAGATATTGAAAAATTATCCAAATTTGTCATCAATAATGTTTTGATATGACGCGTATTTTTAGTTTTAATCGTGAAAGATAACATTCAAAGTAAAAAAATTAAATTTTTTGAAAAGCGACACAAAGTACGAGAAAAAGTTAATAGATAAAAGTTGTTCACCCAAAAAGAATTTAGAAATTTGTTATGAGTAATGTTTAGATGGGACGAGTAGACTTTCTTTCAATCGCAAAAAATAAGATTAAAAGTAAAAAATCAAATTTTGGGGAAAACGACACAAGAGACGAAAAAAATGAAAAAAAGTTGCTCAACCAAAAAATATTTTTTTATTTGTTATAAAGTCTGGTGATAAAAATATATTAGACATAAAAAATTACCTTTTTGAAAAAGAACACAAGCTACAATAACATTTTATTTAACAAAATTTTTCGCCTAAATTATACCTACAAATTTGTTTGGAACTAACTTGCGCTATGATACGTATTTTTAGTTTAAATCGTGTAAAATAACATTAAAAATAAATTACATTTATGGAAAAACGACACAAGTTGCAATAAAATGTGTAATAACATTTTTTTTAAATAGGATACGCTTTTTCAAATTATAAGAGCAAGACAATGGAAATACGTATGTTTCAATGCCAATATATATTATGAATTGTAATATTATAAATTTATTGAAATGATAGATTTTTCAGGGTAGCTGAGAATAAAATTTAATGCAAAATAACAAACAGATATTAAAGTAATCATGGAAAATAAAATGTGTACCTTATTTTGCAATATCTGAATTACCAGCCCGAGACCGATGTACAGAAATGAATATAATATACATTTGATATAATAAAGTTGAACATAATGTAGAAAAGTTCGCATTGTCGACAACATCGAGTGTGAAGCACGAGACACGATACACGTGATGAGAATGTGTTCGTTAAATCCGAAGTAGCTTCAACAAAAGAGAATTCACAATCATCAAATTACAGTTGTTGATTCTTTGACCTTTAATTTTAAAAGGCCTGCGCACAAATTTGGGGGAAATACAAAGATCGAGTGCGAAGCGCGACATCGATATATTATCGAGACTCTTGCACAGGAGTTCGTGAAGTTGGAACTTTATATGTTTCAGCGCCATGCTTGCCACCAGAGTTTTACTCTTATCTGAATTTTTTTCTTTAATCTTTTATATTTTTCACAAGACAAAAAATTGACAAATGGCAACCTTGAAGTTTTCCAAATTCGTCAGTTTCGAACGAATTTAGCAAATAGGTGTGTTGCATTCATTATAACTAGGGTTTTGTAATAAGCTATAAACACTTGTATAATAATGTTATGTTTGTATGCATTATTTATTTCGTTCAACCCTGTACCCAATCCCACAGCAGTTATGGCAAGGGGAAGGGGGGTCAATTGTTGAACAGTTCGGTTCTGAGTACTGATCTTAATCAAGCAGTTTGATTACTGCAACCGAACTGTTTGATTACAGTGAACAAATTCGGTACAACTAAATCAGTTCAGTCACAGTAACCAATGACACCGGCTGAGTCCATTTACATGCGTCATCCTGCTACCTTCGCGATGCTCAGTCCTACAGTCGAAATTTTGAAGCTGCATAACCCATCTCGTGATTTTCGGATTAATGTACTGTTTTCTTCAAAGCTAAAGCCAGAGAGTTGCAATCAGTAACTATTTTGAAAGATATACCATGTAAATAAACTCGAAACGGCATTAATACATAAATAATTACGAGCCTTTCTAATTCGAAGCTATGACAGCAACTCTCAAGCTCTGTCGTACTACGCTTTTAAAAACAGAACACAAGACGGAACTTCAAATATCTCTAATGCTGCAGAAGTATTGTATCATATCAATTGAAAGCTTCTATCGCAATGAAGCTCTGTTTCGTCACATGGGTTATAGATCGCCAAGATAGGATGCTCCGTTAATTTAAATTCCAAAATTTCAAAGGCCTTTAATTTGAATTTGAATTCTACTCCCTTCTTGAGTAAATCGTACAAAGGTTTTGCAATGATTGAGAACCCTCTAACCAATTTTATGAAGTGTCAAGCAATCCCCAACAAATTTTGTACACCATTGATATTTTTGGGTACGAGAAAATTAATTACTACTGCGATTCCGCGAGCTAATAGCCTCATGTCTTCATCACTAATCCTGTACCCCAAATATTCAGTTTCAGTGAACAGAACTTTGTATTTGTCCAATCAGAGCTCCATCTTATTAGCAACCAATTACGTAAACCATTTTTTCAGCACTAAGAAATTATGTTCAATTGTAGAAGTTGCAATCAATATGTCATCCATGTATGTCACTACGTCACCTGAGTAAATTAAATTCTTTAGCACTGTGTTCAAAAATTTTTTGAATCTCGATAGTGCGGTCATAAGATTGAATGGCATACATAGATATTGAAAGCTCACATTGTCCAAAGGAAGTATTACAGGAAATTGTACAAATGAAGTATATTTACGCGATTCTTCTGCAATTGATATGTAATGAAAATCATCTTTCAAATCTAAACAACTGAAATAACTTTTATAATTTATAACCCCAATCTGGTTCTCGATCATCGGCAATGGATAATTATCTTTAATACTCATCTTATTTAGACATCGATAATCCACACACACAACACGCGGCTCGCCATTCTTCTTCTCAACTAAAACAACGTGCGATACGTATTCCGAATCGCTGGGTCGGGTTCGTGTTTGTTTGGTCAAAGAATCCAAAATACTCTTCAAATCGTCTTTTTCAGCACAAGACAATCTTCTAGGGCCAAACTGAAAAGGTATGAAAAGTTCGTCTTTCACCAATATCGTTAATTCAGCTTCGACTTTGGACTTTTGTTTTTTCTGGTTTGAAGTATTCTTTAAGAAACAATTCTTTTTTACTTATTTTTATTTTAAACTGTAATTTTCGGATTAATTTGTAGACGTCCCGTCTTGTCAACATCAACTAATTCGACTTCAATATTTTAAATTTCATGTGTTACCTCTTGAAAACTTTCAGAACCTTTAATGTGTTTAAAACCAAATTTTCTAAATGAATCACAACCCAATACGACTGTTAATTGTATAGTATTATCATCTACTACCATTTATCTTATATCTCCTAATATAATAACGACTGAAGTTAGCAGCTTTTGTTTTATGAAGCTGATCGGGTTTCCGCTATCGAGCCGTGGAAAAAAATCCATGTAGAATAGCTCGTCGTCGTGTTGTAATTCTTACTTGACTCTTCTCAGGAACTCGTAGTCCTCTTCACAAGCGTCCACATTTACCATCTCGGAACTGAGAAAACGCTTCTGCCTCTGAGTACAATCTCTGATCACGTGATTCAGAGAGCCACACCTGAAGCAAGAACCCTTTTCGCGTTTTGCTTGGTCACAATCGGATGCAAAGTGACCCCACTTGCTATACATGTAGCAGTGACCTAGAACTTTACTATCTTTCGGCGCACTTTTATTATTAGTGTCACTTGCACTTGCTGCAGTGTGCTTAGACTGCAGCAACACTTTTTCAAACGCAGGAAGCAGAGTTTTCACGTTCTCAAATTGCTGTATGCACGCCTGGTTGCACAACACAACATCCGGAATTCCATTGATGTATAGTAGTAGATTCTCTCGGCATCGTCAATTTGCACTCGATTGGCTAGGATTGTCTTTCCATGGATGTACTCATTGAAATGTTTTCCTTCCTTCCAGGTCCGTTCTTCAAATAATTTCCTGGGCAGAACTTTATTAGGACGCTGGTGAAACATTTTCTTAAGTTCCTTCAGCAAATTACTCTAATTATTGATGGTGTTCACGCACCTCTGCGTACATTTGATTCGCGACGAATGTCCTCCAGTCGTCTTGACTCAGCATCACGTCTTCTTCTCTCTTCATCCAAAACGTCCGTGTCTCTTGAAACTTCCATGTTCGCAGCACTCTCATGACCACTTTCAAGGCTCCTTTATTTCTCTGAATCAGATCAAGTTGCTTAGCGTCTCGATCAAAATTTCGAATTCACGTTTGGCTTAGACGCTTTTTAATCGTTCGATTTAGTTCTTAGCACAAAGCTCGAAATCTATGGAGCAGATCACTTTAGCACTGAGAGCTTCACTAAAACAATAATCCTGACCATTTGCACAATTCATTGAAGGCACGCACTCAAAATAGACGCACAAAACACGCCACGTTCTTCGTCAAATGGCCATTCCGGAACATTCAAGCACAAAGTACATTTTCGAATGTTCAATTCGGTTTACTATCGCAGCCAAATTTTTATCATAACGCGCCCGGGACAATCCCACTGCTAAAGTTGTGATGTGAGTTATGTCAGGATGGATTGTTCGGGTTATGAATGCAAGTAAAAGCAAACAAATTAAAATATGCCTGCCTTTAATTAATAATAAAAGTGTTTACAAACGTGTGTAATTGACCACAGTCAGGTAAACTCTTATCTCTTTTATCTGAGCTTTCTCATCATCAGCAATCGGATTTCCTCCGTTATATTCGTAAGCCTGAAAGGCCCGCTCAAAATGTATAATTATTATATTACACTTACTAGGAATAGTGATTATTTCCCAATTAGAAAATCAGTTCAAGATTGTGAATAAATAACATCGGAAAATATATCATGGTCGGCCTCGATTGAGCTTAAGCACAAGGTACTGGCACTCTAAACTTTTGTTTCTTTTTGTTTCTGGTATCCATTAAGATTTTTTTAGGACCAGCAAAAATCGCTATAACGCGTTTTTCAGAAAAATTATTTTTTCTTTTCGTTTCTCAATTATGCCCTGAAATAAACCCAGTTTAACGCACTTTTAAGACCGGGTTTATTTTTTGTTATTGCCTAATATGCTTTTTAAGATTTTCAACATTAAAATTGTTCCACTCTGACTGCCTTAATATGCAGTCTATTGCTGGTATTGAAAATCCAATTTTTCCAAAATAGAAGCACATAAAAACAATGTTTTGCAAAGTTAAACCATTTTTGGGTTGAAAATAGTCTTAGCATATTTAGACAAAAAAAATTGAACGTTCAAGTTTTTTATTTCAGCTCAGATCAAGTTATAAAATGGAAAACAATGAAAACTCCATTTTTTTGCAAAAAAGTCTCAACTTTTGGTTGAGCTTAATCGAGGTTAACCGTGATATACCTATCACTGGTCAAAAACATTAACATCGAAAATGAATTTTATAAATAACAGTAAAGATTGTAAGTCTCCTGAGGCAATTTTCACATATGTTTACAGAATTAATATAGAATAATAATTTTGCAGCGTGCACTGATTTCAATATCAAGTATACGTAAAACTTGGGTGGTAAGTTCGGGGACTCAATCCTTAATATAAAATCTCTAAACGATATCGTCGTTTTCGATTATGACTATTTTCGAGAGTAACGCTTTTCGTAACGCTTGCCTACTGTAGGCCACTCTTATCCTCTCCGCTCAACAGTAGTGTGTGTCCGTGTGTGGCACTGCATTTGAATGAAATCTCTAAACGATATTGTCGTTTTCGATTCTGACGATTTTCGAAAGTAACGCTTTTGGTAACGTTTGCTAATTGAGTCGCCGTTATCTGCGCATGTTTGGATTGTAGTATAGTTGATTGGCTGTAGTGTGCGCCTGTATGCGAACTAGAGCCAATGAGCACCGTTCAGTTCAAGCATGCGCAAGTATTTTGGGATCACTGTTGTGACACGAAACGTCGGCAAGTTTCGTAGTTTTGCACACGATTGAAACCCGAAAAAGCTTTAAATTTAAATTTATCAAAAAGCATACGTTTTAAAATACTAACTTCGGGATGTGAAAAAGCCTTAAAAAATACAAAATTTTTTTTTTGATCCTCGGACCGACCGGGAAAAAAATTATTGAAAGGAACAATCTATAGGGGGCCGTTCAAAAAATAATTAACGCCTTTAGGGGGGGGGGGGCACCTCGAGCATTACGCCAATGTTAAACCTACACACTTACCATAGAAAAAGCATTACGTAGGGAAGGGAGTGTCAAAAATGTCAGTAAAAAGCGTTGCTTATTTTTTGAACGGCCCCTTATTATTTTATTTCACAATGAAATTGTCAGAACATTTGATAAAATCGTTTACATACAGAAGAATTTTCGCATAGTGTCTTTGTATGTTCGGAACTAAGTTATAATAAGGTGCAACATATAAAAATTCCCGTTGACCCCAAATACCATGAAGTTTCCCACTGATTTAACAAAGGAAACAGGCAGCTTCTTCTTAATGTGTGATTTGAACGCAAAAATATGGTACTAACATAACTTATAATAGATGTTCTTGTTTAGAATACTTCAGGTAAGAAGAATCGATAATCAATTTTGATTTCATAACATTTTAAGACTCTTATGGGACCACATAAGGACTTTGTTGGGGTCTCATAAGAGGGTCTTAAGATTGTTCAATATTAAAAATTATGGCCGATTCTTATTCCTTGAACTATTCTAAACAAGAACATTTATTATATGTTTTGTTAGTGCCATATTTTCTGATTTAAATCACACATTAATCCCTTCGCTGGCATTGACGCAATACTGCGTGGAATTTAAACGTGACAGCGTTGCATTGACGCAATAGTGCGCATCTTTTTTTTCCTTTTATCGTCATCCAAACTGAAATTCCAGGAGTCCTTTAGGTTATAAATTAAGAAACAAAAAAATCGCGTATAATTTGGGCACTTTTAGTCAAATCGTTCGTCCCAACGAAGGGGTTAAGAATAAGTTGCCTTTTACCCATGTTAAATCAATTGTAAACTTTATGGTATTTAGGGCGCGGGTTAATATTAACTGATTTTTCTGAAATTTGTAGATCATTTTTTTAAGCATTCAAACAAAAAAAGAGGCTGAGGGTTAAACAAATGTTTTTGAAAAATAAGGACCACCCTAGTGAACTATAGATTCAAACTATTGTATCCTATGTTCGTAATGATAATAATTTCTTATTGTACCTTTCCAATACGTTGTGGAGAATCCAGCTTGGAATCCAAATTATAGAAGGCACCATGAATCTTTCGCAGTGCAACCCAATGACGTCTTTTTAGTGGCAATAACACAAAACCTAATTTGTATTCCGTCGGAACGTTCAATATAAAGCCTTCAATATTCTCAAGACACAAACATTTTGGATCTCTAAAAACAAATGGTGTGAAAGAAAAGATGTTATGCTGTAACATTATTCAGAAAATTTTTTAATCAGATTAAAACTAGGGATGTGCAAAATATTAAAAGCCGGACCCGACTTGCCAGGCCCGAAACGAAAATAGCGATAGTAGCCGATTCTGTTCATCTTAAGGGGATCAAACCCTGTGACTGGCAAAAAAATAGATTTACCAGTTCTTGCATAAAACGGTCTAAAACATCTCAAAATAATGGTCCCAAGGTTCTAGAGCGAAATACGAAGCCTGCTAGATGCTCCAGTCACAGAAAGTTATGAGTTTCCCAGAGCATACCTGCTTATGAGCTCCCATTTAAATGCGTTTTTTTTTCTTGAAAATTGTATTTTTATAACTGGTGTGCAAGATTGCTAAGGAAGTACACCAAACTCTCGGATTCTGTCACCCCGGTCTCGGCCTTCCTAGAACTGCTGGCCCACGCAGTTTCTCAGCGCGCCCAACGGTTGCTTACGTTTAGATCTCCCCGACTTGTGGCCAAGGCTATTTGCAGACAACCCAGGACACTGGTCTGAAATCGGGAGTTTGGTGTAATTGATTAATCGGCATGGAATTTTGAGTATATATGTTTTTTATAATATTCTTTTCTATAGAATTAAAAAGTTCTACAACAAAAATTTCTACAACTTTTTTCAAAAAAATAAAGCGAAATTTTGTTGAAAAAATAGAAACATTGTTTTTGTAGTCCCGCCATTTTGTAAATATATATGGAATACTTTTCTTTTTATTTCAAAAAGTGGTATTTTTTGTCCAGTTATAGGGTTTGATCGCCTTATTGATGTTCCAGGTGTACCTTCTTGGCAAAAGTTAGTGAAGTTTTTTTTTTTTTTTTTTTGCAAATTTGTTTGTCGTTTGCGTCAGTTGTCCATTATACCCAGTTAAAGGTATAGAGATGGAAATTTCCATGATAATAGTGTTCCATTCACATCACTTATAACATACACATCTCGTCGGAGTACCTTTTGCACTTCAAAAGGACCTTTGTACTTAAGCAACCACTTTTGGTTAACATTAGGAGAGGTTACAGCATTCTTCATCATCACGAAATCGCCCAAATTGTATTTGTACAGTTACTTGTGTTTCTCGTCGTACTTTTTCTTATTATACATACTCTTCTGATTTATTATTCTGTCCTGTTGCCTTTTCTCGCAGATTTTCTTTATTTTCGATAAGATTAACTTCATTATACACCTGTAAAAACACTCAAAAATCATTGTCGATAAAACCCTTTTGGTCGCATCCACAAAACAATGTAATTGGTGTAGTTCCTACTGCCTTATAGTATGTATCGCTCAATACAAATTGGGCTTTAGGAAGCTGTTTTAACCAAGATTCTCCACTTGCTATTTTCGCTTAAATTGCACGTAGGAATCTGTTTACACGCATTACCTGACCGAATGCCATAGGTGTTCCTGTAGCTATTTTTACATGCTCAACTTTTCGACTATTCATAGACTCAGTAAATTTGTCCGCAGTAAAGGACGTTTGACGGTCCGGTACTACTCGCTTACAAGCTCCAAAGTGGAGGAAATACTGATCGAGTTTGGATAAGGTTTCTTTGCTGCTGTTGCTTTTTACCTGACGGTGAGTAATATGTAAGAGGTACATACAAGCTAGTTATAATTGTGGTCCCTGACATGAACTTGCATGTTTGGGAACAAATACGTCTTCGTTAAAAAATCAATCGTTTTCTCCATGCCAACGTAGCCCAATTCATCATGACAGGCTCTGATTAACAGTAATTAATGTTTCTTGTACTCGAAGCTATACATGGAAGTCCAAGCATAGCTTCGAGTACAAAAAACATTAAGTTTCTATAGGTTTTTCTGTATAACACGCCGTTGCGTCATTCGCAACGTAACCTTTCGGCATTTTCTAATTCTCGATGTACTTTTTGGATATTTGGATCCTGCAGTTGCTTACAGACAAGGACTGGATCTAAATACAGTGATTTAATAACCATCACATTAAGACAATCGTAAAAGGGATCCCCTGTAAATAGATATGAAACCTTTCGAGTGCAAAAACAATTGCCATCATCTCTAATCCGTAGCTTTGATATTTATCTGCTTTCCATTTCCGTCGTACGCTTGCTAAAATTAAGAACAGGATTCAAGAAAGAATCGTCGCCTCTTTGCATTAAAATTGCTCCATAACCATAGGAGCTAGCGTCCGTGTGTAACTCAGTCTCTGCAGTAGGAGAAGACTCGCAAGACTGGTTCGATGGTGAGTTTTTCGCATAGGGTATCAAAAGCTTCTAACTCCGTTTCGCCAATGTGATATTTGGCACCTTTCTTTAATAACGAATAAAGAGGTCTGGCAATTAATTCAAAGTTAGGGATAAATTTTCTAAAATAGCTGACGAGTCCGATAAACATCTGTACATCTTTAGATGATCTTGGTTTAGGATATTTTCGAATATTTACATTACGAGCAGTAGTCTGTCATCTCTTCCAATTGAGGAACTTAGATGTCTTGTTGGACGCTTTGCTTTTTACCTAGTTCACGGTAGAACCTTATTTCATCTACCTAAAAGGTTCGATGTTGTTGCCTTCTTGCACTACTTTTCTGTTTCCGACGCAGTCTGGCACTAAGAACATCAAGTCTCTGCCGTTGGGAGTCTATAATCTCATCCAATATTGCTCGTGCCAATGTCTCGATGTTCCGAGAGTGGATGATTATAGAACAAGTTGTATGAGCTTCCTGGTTCTATTTCCTTCCTTATATTGAGTCCATCGACCCAACTTGTTCCTTACTTTTCTGACATCCATGTCCAACCTGATTTTCCATGGCGGATATCGTTCCCTTCTTGGAGAAGAATCTGCATTTGAGGGCCTAATCCTGCGGCCCAATGTTCTAACGACAGCTGCACAATACACAAGAGTTTGCACCTCTAACGGAGTTAGTATTGCGTTAAAATGCATAGCTAAAACCTTATTGTTTAGGTATTCTATTAGTGTTCTCCGATCCTATTGGGAACCGAACTCATGGCGCTGGGATCGCAAGATGGCGGAGGTAGACGGGTCGTTTTGAATATCAACATAGTGTTATGTGTGAACAAAACCTTGAATTATTCAAAAAAATGAAGCTCTCCCTTGGTGAAATTTGTGTTTTCACGAATGCTTCGCCAACGAAGAAAAATTTTATCGCAGGCGAACGTGTTTTAAACGCTGTACATATTATTTATAGTGGGCAAAAGACGGTAACCGATTTGTTTGCACTTGTAGCATATTGTATGCAAACCTCGGGTTTCAAAAACAATCCACACGAAATAAAAGGTGAAATTATTTTAAATGGCAAAATATTAAAAAGGAATACAGTTGCAAAGCTGGTACAAGTGAACAGTGCAAGCACATCGTTGCAGTTTTGATTTATTGTAGCATGTAAGTTTCTTATTTCAATACCACACGGGTTTGTTTACGTACATATTATAATCTAAATGATCTTGAATTATTATTTGTTTTGTCTTTAGAATATACATTATAGAATGAAATTGCTAATCAGAAGTTATACAGGGTTGAAATTAAATCTTAAATAAATCTTTCAGAATTTTAGGTTAGCTGTCAAGTAAAACGATAAGATTTCTTGCTTACACATTGCACATCATGCACATAGCAAATTGCTTTTTAATAAGCAACCCGCTAAAAAGGCTGGCATGACAAACCATTGAGAATTTTGAATAATTAAAAATGCCGTTTCTGTTCTTTGTTCTTAAATCCTTGATTAGATAGGGAAAATAAAAAAATTCCAATCCCTTTCAAAGACGATAGGAGCTGCTAAACGTAACCTCAAATAAATTATAATTACAATTTTTGTTTAAAGCATTAGAAGGCGCTCCAAAAGCCTAAAATTTGAAAAATATAGTAAGATTGTGTTCAAAAATATAACTTGTTTCAAATTTTATTAATTACAAAAATATAAAATCATGATAAACATTTTTTTAAATTACTTTTCACGACAGCTATCTGTGTGGAAATCATTCCTGACAAAGTAAAATAACGTCCAAAATTTTCCAATACTTTTCAATGCAAGCCTTCGTGTCGGTAGGGGACATACATGTCTTGAAATTAACTTTAAAAATATGTAAGAAACTAATTCTTTACTTTGCAGGAACGATATAGAAAACTTATCCATTGCCTCCTGCACAGATACAAAATGTCTATAGATATTTCCCAAGCTTTTATTCTATCCACTTTCTCTAAAATTCCTATTTTTGAAGAAATATCCACAAAATTTTCTCCTTCTGAAGGAAAGTTGTGAAATCTTACAGTAGTATCTCGTCGGGTGATACTGTTACAAACAAAAACACAGCAAAGAGCCTTCCTTTAGTAGCTCTTGATTCAAAACGCATTCCACTTTTAATATTCATTGTCAAAAACACTAGAATTACGCGAAATTATAAAAAAAATTTGATTATTTTTAAATATATGTCTTATCAGGGTATCTCTAACATGTTTACTAGTAGAAAAAGACCCGTCTAGAAAACTTCGAAATTTCATCACCATGTGGCGTATTCGACCTGAGCGGTTCCCGATACCTTCCCTATTGCTCTAATAATCGAGATACTCTATTCTTATTTTCAGAAAATTATATTTACTTAGTCACAATTCCAAGTGCTTATGTTTCAGTAAATCAAGGACTTCTTTTAGGATGGCTACATTTTACTCTAGAGCAGGGCTCACCACTTTCAGCAGGTGTTGACTGCCACGACAAGTGTTTGACTCTCAGAACATTTTTCTGTCATTTTTTTCTTCGGTTTCCAGGAATCCTGCGAAGGGTTACGGTCTTTACGGCCACGGCTCGTTACGGCTCATCGATCACACCAAAGGATCTGAATTTTTTGTGCTCCAATTCACAATACATTTTATTTTTTCATTTCAAACTTTAACTTACCGGGAACGATTAGGGACCAGTCGAAGGACAAGTACGACGAAAATATATTGGGGCCTATTTGACCTAGTCTTTTGACTGCCAATGACAGTCAAGGCGGTCAACGACTGCCTTGTGTTGAGCCCTGTTCTAGAGTTTCAGTGGCTATCAATATATCATCAAGGAATATTAGCATAGATGAGGTGGGAGATAGCTCATGTAATGGAATAAGAGACTACGTCAAAATCGGGCTGCTAAAAGCGCCCCCTTGGCCAGTGGACCTAGTCCCAAGAGTTACTTCCCAGTTCTCGGCATTTCTCAGACGTTGCGCGTCGGTAATTAATGAAGTTAGAGAATTGTAAAAATGACTTTCCCCCGAAGTTACAATTACAGGAGTTACCATTAACATAACTGCATATTTAATAAATATGCAGTTAAATATTATTTATTTACCACACGCATATTACATGTTTATTGTACAATTATTTGTATGATTCACAATTATTAATGAGTATGTATGTGTTTATTCCCTCCATTTTACGGGTTTGAGGGCCTCCGCTCCCTTTACAGTACATTACAAAACCTCTTATACTACCTTAATAATACTTACTACCTAAATAATAATATTCTACTTATATGTTATCGTTTTGTTTTAACAAAATTACTCTCGAAATTTGCTGACTATTGAGTTCGCTGGGCTTCCGTTCCCTCTTATCATTTCCGTTACCCTGATTTTGAATTTACTTTGCTGTCCTTGTATAGGATTGCGCAATTGGTCTTTCCCTACTACATGCCCCTTACTTTCTCTCATTTCTTCCAGTCTCATCATCCAGCTTGACCCTTGTCCACTTCTATCCAATATCCACCTTATTCTGTCATCCATGCTCACACCACCTGTTTCCTCCCCCGTAAATCTCCCTAAAACATGCCCCTATGATTCTATCTCGTAATCACAGACTCTACATCTTCTTTACTCTTTACCCATCCAGTAGCTGCACTCTCTCATTCCTTCTCTTATCCTAAATCGTATAACGTGGTTCCATTTACTCTCCTTTTTAACTTTTCTTAAATATTCTGGTTCTCCTTCAGCCTTTACTACCTTATACCACCTGTTATACTTAGATTCGACGATTTTTTCCATCTCCCCCCCCCCTTAATTATCAGTTCATACTTTAACTCTTGCCATACTCTAACATCTGCTCTTATATCGCATTCTCTCCTCCTCTGTTGTCTGTCTTCCTCCCATCTTGATCCTTCTGTGTTACCCCTAGTCTCTTTGTTTACTACTTCCCGTAGACAAGTTTGTGCTATCCTGCTTTCCTCTCCCCTCTTTAGTTTCTCTTCAAAGTTCCATACTTTCCACCCTCTTGTGCTCCTTCCATCCCCAGATCTCCACTCCGTACTCTTAGAACTGACCACACCAATGCGTCAAACATCCACAGTCTCATCTTCCAATCATCTTTGAACCTTCTCTTCCCTATACCCAACACCTGCCCCGTTACTTTAGTCGCACATTCTATCCTTCTCCTCACCTGTAGTTTAACCCCTCCTTTCGACTCAAACCAGAAGCCTAGGTCACTAAATTCCTAACATCTTCCATTCATATTCTACCTTTGTCCTTCTCTTCCGAAAAATCATCATCTTCGTCTTATTTACATTTACCGTTAAGTCTTTGATTCTCACATACTCCTCACACTCTCATTATGAGACTCATCCCTCTCTCGCTATTTCCCAAAACCGTTCCCCCTTTTCCTTTCACTAGATAATTCAGTACGTAAATGTTGTCTACTGTTCCCATCCCTTTCCTGAAACCCGTCTGATTATGTGGAATAATCCCTTTCTTTTCCACCTTCCTTTATAATATCTTTCTGAGAATCTCCGTATATATTTTGTATCCCACCGACATAAGTGTGATTCCTCTATACTCCTCCACCTTCTTGCCCTGTCCTTTCTTAATTATCGGCACCACCAACCCTGTCATCCATTCCTCAGACCATCCCTCTCCTCTCCAAACCTTATTGCATACCTCCCACATTTCCTTTCTCACCCCTTCTCCTCCAAACCTCAAAGCCTCGTTCTCAATATCGTCCTCACCTGTTGCCTTGTTTCTTTTAAGCCTCTCTATCGTTCTATTCAATTCCTCCCTACTTATCCTGTTATTGCTATGATCTTACCCTTCTATTACCTTCCTCTTTTTACCTAACACCTTATTTTCCACTCCTCCCAACAGTCGCTTAAAGTACGGGGTCCACTGATCCATCTCGATTTCCTCATTGATGTCCTTCCTTACTCCTCCTTCCCTATTGATCACCTCCCATTCCCTCCCTGCCCTGATTATTTTTTCCACCTCTTCCATATACCTAATTTTCTCCAACTGTCTTTTATCACTCAACAATCTTTTATGTTCTGTCTTTGTCTTATTATATTTCTGTTTCCCTATCTCCACTTTTCTCCACTTTTTTACGTTTTCCTTCATTTTATCTTTTTTTATTTATTTATTTTATTTATTTTATCTTTTCTTGTTTCTGCTAGAATGTAATCTCTCACTGTCTCCCCTTTACCTATGAAATTCACTTCCGCTTCTTCACCTCCCCTTATATTTCCATTGCAGATAAACCACCTCCTAACAGTTTCAAAAGAGTTTTACTCACTCGATCTATCTCCCTGGGCTTGAAATTTCTTCGAAAAGTGTTAAGTTCTTCATTTTATATCTCCCCCCCCCCATCACTCTCCTTTCCACGCGTTCAAGTCTCCTCCTATCAAGACCAACTCTTCATTCCGTTCCTCCATCCATTTCCTTAATACTCTCCATCCTTCCTCTTCTCCTCTCCTTTTGTACACAAAAACGATCGCCACCCTATCTTTTCCTACCTTTATTCTTGTCACCACCACGCCCTCCAGCTTTTCTATCCGCTCTTCCACTTTTTCATTTCCCATCAGCTCCTTTTTAACCCTGACGCCATGCCTCTAGTCGCTCTTTCCTTCTCATGTTCTTTCTTCGCTTCTTGTATTGTCCACACATACCCCTTCAGAAATTTTCGTTTCAAGCCCTTCCAATCCTTTCCATTCACCCACGTTTCACTCAGCATTACCACATCCCATTCTCCAATAAACTCCCAGAACCCTTCGTTCTTGTTTTTTAGCCCTGACACATTCCAGAAAGCCACACTCACTCCTCTCTTTTTGTCCTTCCCCCTCCTCTTTCCCGTGCTCAGTTTTTCTTCTCTGCTGGGAACCTCGCCCCGTCTCTCCTACTCTCATTACCTTCATTCACCCTTCTCTCAAGTATTGTTCCCTCTGCTCTCAGCTCTTTTCTCTCTTCGTCCCAGATCTACTTCATCCCATTCACCCACAATCTGTCTTTTCCTATCCAAACATTAACCCCATTCCTCCTCTCTATCCATGCTCTCCGATCGACCATCCACGTCCTCTTTCTCTCTCTCCATGTCAGGTCCTCTTCAATTCTTTCATTTCTATCCCTTAGTACCCTTTTCCTTTCCATAATTTCTCTTTTCTCCTCCTCGCTTCCCACTTTTACTATGAGCACACCTGTTTTCCCTTCTGTCTTTCCCCCCAGTACCTTCACCGCGTCCACCGATCGCGATTATTGGCGATATTTGTGGTTCTAACTTTTTGGCTTTGGTGAAGGGAAAGAGGGAGTTTGAGAGGAGAAAGGGCGGTGAGTTGAGTGTTTAAGGGCTAAGGAATAAGTGAAGGTGAAGGGGTTGGTAGAAAGTTGGTGAATGATATATAATTGTCAAAAGTGGAAGAGAAGGATTTTGAGGTTATGAACGGTTGTGAAAAGTGGCGTGTTTTCACGCAGGGTGAGCGACAGGTGAGTGTGAGGGTTGGATGAATGAGAAGAGACATTTGTTTGAGTGTGGTAAGTTATAGTGCGAGAGGTTTTGAGTGATTTGTTAGAGTGTTGGCTTCAGATCTAAATTGAACGATTTGCATGGGGAATTGTAAGTGAGGGAAAAGAAAACTTGACGTAGAAAAGAATACGCGGCAGAATGCCGGTCACACGAAGCCCAGGAAAGACAGAGAGAGGGCAGCAGGAGACGGATACAGAGAGAGGGTCGAAAATTAACAGTGGAGGTAGGCAAGAGAATGAAGCGAGCGCGAACATCGAAGGTAGCATTGGCAGTAACTAAAGTAGTGATGAGGCCACGAGGAGCGAAGGGGAGAAGTCGGAGGATAAAAAAAGGTTTAGAGACCAGTTAGATGAGGAAGGGGAAAATGAGAAAGCACTCAAGAAGACTAGGCAGAGGACACCAACTGAAAGGAGGCCAGGGGGAAGTAGTCTAGAATGCCTCGAGAGACTCATCAGAGGCCTCAGAGAAGAAACCTGCTAAGGTTTTGACAGAGCGAGGACGCATAGGGAAGAAGTTAGGGAGGAAGTGAAAAAAATGAGAAAAAAATGGGAGAAGCGGGATGCTCTGTGGAAGGCCGAGAAAGAAGAGGTATTTAGGAAACTGGATAGTATAGAGAGTAAACAGACAGAGAGTGAGAAAGAAAGGAGTACTGAAATGAGTTTGCTTGAGGAGAGGGTCAGGAAACTAGAATGCGGGAGTGAAAAGAAGGAAGACCTGGGAGCTGGAGACGTAGTCAAGGGGGATGATAAGAAACTGCAGGAAGAAAATGAGAGAATGCGCCGACGGCTGAATGAAATAGAAGTAAGACTAGAAGGAGAAGAGAAAGAGAAAAGAAATCGGAATATAGTAATTAAAGGAATGACAGTACAAAGCGACTCGGGAAAGGAAGAAGTGAGAAGCTGGTGAAAGTCGAACTAATTTTTTTTAATTCATCTTTTTAGTTGAAGATTTGTCATTTTAGCTAAAAATTTATTTATTTGATTTGGAAATTACTTTTTCAACAGAAAATTTAACTATTCCATATTTGTTTGAAGATTTATATAGTTTAGCTGTGAATTCCACTATTTGATAAAAAATTCATATATTTTGTTTTATTGAAAATTCGTGTTAAAAATGTATGTATGTTTTCAAAAATTCGTCTTTGTTGGTTACATTCAACTCTTTTTTTCTTTAAAATTAACATGTTTTTTTTTACCTTTACCTTCACGTGTTAACATTTACCCACCATACGGGAAATGTTTACCGTGTCAACTCTATTAAATCTTTTTTTTTATGCGAAAAAATTCAACTATATCTACATAAAAATTATCTGCAAAAAAATAATCTGTTTGGTTAAAAATGTATGTAATTTGTTTAAAATTCAGTCTTCTGATTTTAAAATTCAAGCACTTGGTTGGAAGTTGAACTACTTTGTTAATTCATAAGAAACAGTAAGATTCTACCGAACCCCCTAACCTTTAGTTGTCTTACGTTATTTTTGGATGACCCCTAAATGAATTCACGACATAAATTTGGTCGGCAAAAATTACATAAGATAGGCGGAGCAGGTCCAAAATTAAGTTACCCGAACAAACGGGGGTTCGTGGTTCAAAATTTTAGAAAAAAAGTTCCCGTTATTTATGCTCAGCCCCTTATATAAAAACATGATATAGTGGAGTCTCACCTATTCTCCAACTACCTAATTCCCTAACGCCGTTTATTCCCCGTCGGCTGCAGGCGGTTGTTTCCATTTGCGCAGTTCCGGAAACTCCCACTACGGTACCGGTATATTCTCCTCCGCACAGTGGCTGACCAATTAAAAAAAGAGGCCCGCAGAGCGGGAAGCCTTACATTGAGTATTGTTTGAAAACGGCATGGGAATACGTTGCACGACGTTTCCGAGAAAATATTACAAACGTAAAAGTCATAAATGTACAAATAGAAATATTTCTCAAACGTAGAATCTATTTTCTCAGTCATGTTCCATTCTTTTGTCGATTCACGACCTTTCAGTTTCACGAAATAAAATAAAATGGATTAAAATGTTATCAATTTTAATTTCATTTTCTTTTTTATTTGTTT